>JAUKPS010110141.1:0-580782 GCA_032273165.1 Chlorellidium tetrabotrys
GCTAATTATTTTTTCTTATGACGATTTTTTCTCAAACGTTTTTTGCGTTTGTGTGTCGCCATTTTATGTCTTTTTCTTTTCTTTCCGCTTGGCATAATTTTACTTTTAAGTTATTAATATTTATTGTTTAATTTTTCTTACTCTTTTTATTTAAAGCATTATTTACTTTTGCTTTAACTGTTCTATGTACTTATTTATCTCTAATCGCGCAGTAACATCATTTGTTTTTGCCGAGTACTTTTCCAACATCTTTATTGTTTTTTCAGTTTCACCTTGTTGCTCATAAGCATCTGCCAAATGCAAATAAGCTTCAATATAATTACTGTCTATTCTAATTACATTATTAAACCTTGCAATTGCTTTGTCCAGCTGCCCACTTTTTACAGAGAAAAATGCAAAGGTTAACTGCAGTTTTACATTGTTACTATCGGTCTTCTCAACTTCCCTCAAACGTTTTATACCTTCCATCGGGTCTTCTGAACCTTCCACATAACAAGATGCCAGCATAATTTTAGTGTCTGTATTATTAGGGTCCAGATCTAAACTCTTGATAAAACAACGGCTTGCAGATTGAT
The DNA here is from genome assembly GCA_032273165.1 of Chlorellidium tetrabotrys. NCBI lineage: Eukaryota > Xanthophyceae > Mischococcales > Botryochloridaceae > Chlorellidium > Chlorellidium tetrabotrys. The sequence continues at coordinate 576 of JAUKPS010110141.1, forward strand.
ACAAAGCCGGTATTGCCGATCTATCCTGAATGAACTGGATGGCATAATAATAACGGTTGCCAGCTTTAGCCCAGGCAGCCGCAGTATTTTGCTTTTTTGCCTGCGCTTCGGTAAAATGTGAGGCAAGATCAGGACGTTTAGCTTTGTCCCAAAAAACAACAACGCTATCCAGTTGTTGTGCGGCAAGCAATTTATCGTATTGCGCTTTTTTAGAAAGATCAAGACCTTTAACAGCCATATTCAAATACACTTCTAAATTAGCGTTACCAATAGCTAAATTTGATTTACCCGTTGAGTGATCGTGCCCATCGTCATCACTGTGCTTTGGGGCAACTTTAGGTGCAATAAATAAAAGAACGAATAAAACTAGGGCGCTGACAACTAAAATTAACTGTGTTCTCTTAACGCTCATGTTTTATGTTAATCCATGTTTTTTTGTATCGGTTCTGCAGTTTTTACGTTGCGTTTTACTCTATCGGCAAAAGTTTTTGAGGCTTTAAACGCCGGAATATAATGCGCCGGAATTACTACGGTTGTGTTTTTTGAAATGTTACGGCCAATCTTTTCGGCGCGTTTTTTTACTACAAAGGTTCCGAAACCTCTTAAATAAACATTTTTACCTTCTACCATGGAGTTGCGAATGGTCTTCATAAACGCTTCTACCGTGGCTTGTACAGCCATTTTTTCAATGCCTGTTTTCTCTGAAATTTCGTTAACAATATCTGCTTTGGTCATTTTACAAACTATTTAAAATCAATTAATTGTATTTTAAAACGGGCAGCAAAGATAGTATTATTATTATTAATTGAAAATTTTTTTAAGAATTTCTCTTTTTAAGTGTTAATAAGGGTTTTAGCCTTAATTTTACCGAAATATGGAAAATTGGTTTAGCCGGGGGCTTATTACATGGTATAAAACAAACAAGCGCGATCTGCCTTGGCGTAACCATAAAGACCCTTACAAGATCTGGCTTTCAGAGATCATTTTGCAGCAAACACAGGTAGTTCAGGGCACCAGCTATTATTTAAAATTCACCCAAAAGTACCCTAAAATAAGCCAATTAGCAGCGGCCAAAGAAGATGAAGTATTAAAGTTATGGCAGGGTTTAGGCTATTATTCACGCGCACGTAACCTGCACGCAGCGGCAAAAGTGGTAAATGAAGAGCACAAAGGCGTATTTCCTTCAAATTATGAAGATATTAAAGCATTAAAAGGCGTTGGCGATTATACAGCTGCCGCCATTTGCAGCTTTGCTTATGATCTGCCACACGCGGTAGTTGATGGTAATGTTTACCGTGTTTTAAGCCGTTTATTTGGAATAGAAACACCTATAGATTCGGGTGCCGGTAAAAAGGAATTTCAACAATTGGCTACAGAGCTATTAAATAAAAAAGACCCGGGGCAACATAACCAGGCCATTATGGAATTTGGATCGCAATATTGTAAACCTGTTAATCCCGATTGCTACAATTGCATTTTTAATACGAAATGTTTTGCCTCTAATGCCGCAAGGGTAAACCAATTACCGGTTAAAGCAAAAAAAACAAAAGTAAAAGACCGCTTTTTAAATTATGTTGTTTTGATAGACAAAAACAATAATATTTATTTAAACAAACGCTCTGCAAACGACATTTGGAAAGGTTTATACGAATTTTTATTAATTGAAAGCGATAAAGAAATTACAACGCCCCGGCTTTTAAAATATAAGGAATTTAAAGAAAATGCCGGGGAAAAATTTAAACTGCTGCACAAATCAAAATTGTATAAGCATATTTTAAGCCATCAGCATTTGTACGCCCGGTTTTATGTTGTAAAAACAAATGTTTCCTTCTCAAAAACGCAAACAAAAACAAGTTTAAACAAATTAACAGATTTTGCCTTTGCGCGCTTAAGCGAAAAATTCTTAAATGATTGTGATTTGAAAGAAATAGTTTAAATTTGATTAAAATTATCCATATGAAAAAATTATTACTTGCTTCGGTATTGTTTTTTAGTTTAACCGGGTTTTCGCAAATTTATAAAGCAAAAGACGGTACCACATTAATTCATTTTTATTCTAAATCACCGCTTGAGGATATTGATGCTGCTAACAAAGGCGCGGTAATAGTTTTAAATACCAATAGCAGCGACTTACAAGTACGCGTTACCATCCAGAATTTTAAATTTAAAAATGCCTTGATGGAAGAGCATTTTAATGAAAATTATTTGGAGTCGACAAAATATCCAAACTGTGTTTTTAAAGGCAAGATCAACGAAAAAGTTGATTACACTGTTGATGGAGAACATAAAGTAACCGTAACCGGTAAAATGGAATTACATGGTGTTACCAAAGATGTAACTTTAGACGGTACACTTACTAAAAAAGGCGCAGATATTTTATTAGATACTAAATTTAAGATCAAAGTAGCCGATTATAACATCCAGGTACCGTCGTTATATGTAAAAAACATTGCAGAAGTTGTAGATGTTACTTTAGTAAGCACATTAGAACCATTCGTAAAAAAATAATTCGTTTTTAATTATGACCGTTTTTAAAAAATCACTTTTTATTCTTGCACTTGCTTTATCTGCAAATACAGCCTTTTCGCAAGATGATCTTTTGGATCTTGTAACCGATAAAAAAGACGAAAAACCTCAAAAGGTTTACGCTACATTTAAAACGGTGCGTATTGGTAACGCGCAAACCATTGAAACGGTAAAGAAAAACCATCTTGATTTTAGAACGAGCCACCGTTTTGGAAACATTTATAATTCAGATCTTTCAAACCCAATTAACAATACAGGCCAAACATTTGTTGGTTTTGAAGGGGCAAACGATATCCGTTTTAGCTTTGATTATGGCTTAACCGATGATATTACCATTGGTATTGGCAGAAGCAGAATGAATCATATTATTGATGGAAGTGTAAAATGGAAGCTTTTAAAACAAACTGCTAATTTTAGCATGCCAATTTCTTTGGCGTTTTTCTCAAGCACGGGTTATACGCACGATCTGCCATCTACTATTTATAGCGGCATTGTAAAAGATTTTGAAACAAATGAATTACACCGTTTTAATTTTTTTAACCAAATAATCATTGCAAGTAAGATCAATAGCTGGCTATCATTAGAATTGTTGCCTAGCTACATGCACCGTAATTTTATTAAAGAAAGATATAATAACAAAGGCGAAGCCGATGTAAATGGTTTTTTTAGTATTGGTTTTGGCGGAAGGATAAAATTAAATAAACGTACCAGCTTTATTGGTGATTACTTTTACAATGTAAGTCCATTTTATGCTAATAACGATAAGGCTTTTAACCCTTTATCATTAGGCTTTGAAATAGAAACTGGCGGCCATGTGTTTAGCCTGTTCTTTACAAATGCCGGTGGTTTAATTGAAAATAATTTTATTCCTTACACAAACGAAACGTGGAACAAAGGACAAGTAAAATTTGGTTTTTGTATTTCGCGTACCTTTGCCCTGTAAAATTTGAACAAAGTGATCAATAACCATATCTTCTACGATCATCTCTTACAAAAACAACATTTAACGCCTCTTTTAAGAAACCATAACGAGGTAATATGGACCTCTGTTTTCTTTTTATTTTGCCTGGCCCTCATTGTTTTTATAAAAGTTACCTCTTACTCAAAAGTTCTTAAAATAATCCAATCTACTTTTAGCTCAAACGCTTTACATGAATTAGAAAGAGAAGAGGGCAAGAGCTTTAAGTTGCATTCGGTATTACTTTCTCTGTTTTTTTTATTGAATGTTTCTTTCCTGCTTTATAAAGTAAACAGCTTTTATAATCTTGTTTTTACCGAAAGCCCTTTGTTTATTCAGTTTGCCTATATCTTTTTGATCTTACTGGTGTTTATAGGCCTTAAAACTTTCCTAAATCAATTTATATCCTTTTTATCAAACGATAAAAGAACGATATCAGAGTATGCTTATAATTCTGTAAAGATCAATCAAACCTTTGGCATCTTCCTGTTTCCATGGCTTATTTTAGCTGAACTCACCAAGTTTAACGCGCTTATTTTTGTTTCGGGGGCTTTTGTTGTTCTTGCCACATCACTTATTTACAGGTGGTATCGTGGCGTAATAATTGGCCTTATAGAGGAAAGAATAGGATTATTGCAAACTTTTACCTACTTTTGCGGCTTAGAAATTTTACCGGTGGTTGTGTTGGTGAAATATATTATTGAAACATTTTAATAAGGCTTAATTAATGTCAGCGAAAAAAAAGTTAGTTAAAAAAAAGTTAGTTAAAAAGCTCATTAAAAAATCTAAAACATCTTCTAAAAAAGCTTCTTCAACTAAACAAAAAAGCAAACCAAAACCGGTTGCTAAAAAGGCTAAAGCGCTCTCAAAAAAAGTTATTAAAAAAGCTCCGGCCAAAAAAATACTTAAAAAGCAGGCAAAACCTATTGTAAAAGCCGTTACCAAACCTGTTGAAGTTGCAAAAGTAAAACCCGTTAAAGAAAAAAAGGTTTTAGTAAGCAGTGATAAAGAGAATATTGAAAAAGCGGTTTCGGTTAAACGTCCGCGTAAATCATCTAAAAAACCGCTAATTACTTTGCCTCCCCCTCCGGTTATTGAAGTAAGCAATTATCCAAAAAATAAGATCAAGAATTTTCTGATCTCTCAGCCAAAACCAGGCGAAGGAGATAAAAACCCATATTTAGACCTTGCGAAAAAATACAACTTAAATCCCACTTTCCGTCAGTTCATCAAAATTGAAGGTTTAAATTCACAGGATTTCAGAACACAACGCGTAGATATTTTAGAGCATGGTGCTGTAATTTTAACCAGCCGCCTTTCGGTTGATCATTATTTTCGCCTTTGTAACGAAATGCGCATTACCGTGCCCGAAAGCATGAAATACTTTTGCATTAACGAACAAACGGCTTATTATTTACAAAAATATATTCAGTACCGTAAGCGTAAAATATTTTTTGGCCATGGCACTATCTTAGATCTTGTTGACGTGATCCGTAAGAATAAAGACGAGAAGTTTTTATTGCCGGCAAGTGATGTTACAAAAGAACAGATAGTTGATTTTTTAGATGAATTAAAGATCACTTACACCAAAGCTACTTTTTATAGAACTGTAAGCGCTAACTTAAGTGATATAAAATCTTTAAGCGATTTTGAATTACTTGTATTCTTTACCCCCGCAGGTATTAAATCATTAAAACAAAATTTTCCCAACTTTAAACAGGGTAATACACGTATTGCAGCATTTGGCCATGTAGCCGCGCAAACTGTAAAAGACCTGGGTTACCGTTTGGATATATTTGCGCCAAATCCACAAAATCCAAGCATGTCGGGGGCAATTGATTCTTATTTAAAAGAATCTAACAAGCGATAAATCATTTATTGAGAAAAGCTTCGGCTTTTTTAAGATGTTGAAGTACGGAAGTTTCGATGGCTTTGTATTCTTCTATCTTTTTGCCCACAAACAAAAAACACAGGATCATTTTTTTGTTTTTTGAATTCATAACTTCATAAAATGGCGCTTTGTTTAAGCGATATGCTTCCCGCATACGGCGCTTTAGCTTATTGCGATCATGCGCTCTTTTAAATGCGCGCTTTGGCACAACAAACATGGCCTGGCAAGGATCCACATAGCTTACATCCGTTTCCATATACATAAGCTTTACTGGAAAAGCGGTGGCAGAGCTCCCTTTAAGAAACAACAGATCGATCTGTTTTTTACTACATAACCTTTCTTCCTTTGTGAATTTAGCCGACACTTTAGCGCAATAGTTTGATTGGTAAAGATAATTTTTTACTTTTACACACATAAACAAAAAAATTAATTATGGGAAAAGGCGATAAAAGAACTAAACGGGGCAAAATACATATCGGATCAACTGGTGTAAGCCGCCAAAAAAAGAAAGCAGTAAAAAAATCTGCAGCTAAAGCAGCTCCAAAAAAAGCAGCAAAAAAAGCAGCTCCGAAAAAAGCCGCTAAAAAAGCTGAATAAAAATTACTAAAGCTGCCCGTAACGGCAGCTTTTTTATTTAATGGATCTTACCGATTTTAATAAAAAAGCACAGGCCCTTAAAAAAGAAAATCAAAATTTCTTTAAACGCCTTGCCAATCGACCGCCAAAAAACCTGGATGAGCTTTTTCATAGCACCCACAATGAAGTATTTGAAAAAACCGATTGTTTAAGCTGCGCTAACTGCTGCAAAACAACATCACCTATATTTTACCAACGCGATATTGAGCGTGCCGCAAAAGGCCTTAAATTAAAGCCCGGCGATTTCCTGCAAAAATATCTTGAAATGGATGAAGAAGGCGATTTTGTTTTAAAACAAGCCCCCTGCCCTTTTTTAAACAAAGAGAATTATTGTTCTATTTATGAAGACAGGCCAACCGCCTGCCGCGAATACCCGCACACTAATCGTAAAAAAATGCAGCAGATCCTAACACTTACTTACAGAAACACACTGGTTTGCCCAGCAGTATTAAAGATCACAGATGAAATAAAGAAAAAACTGGATGTATAGTTTTAGTGTTTCTTTTTTACCTTTATTATTATGAAACTATTTTGTATACTTTTTAGCTTGTTTTTATTTACCTCTTGTTCTGAAAATGATGATCATAAGAGCAAAAGAAAAATGAACGCTTCTTTTGATAAGGAAATTGGAACCCGCATAAAATTACTGAATAACGACACAATACAAAGCGATTCGTTAAAAGTAAACCCGAACGAAGTAGACAGTATTGTAAATACACTTATCCTGCTTTCAAAAGATGTTGAAAATATGCAGGCTTCGGTAACAAGGGCAAATCAATATTTTGATGAGCTGGCAGGCCGCTATGGTATTAGCGCACACGAATTCGAAAAAATAAAAGTAAGAATGCATCTTGATGACGTTTCAATTATATTAAAAGATAATGAATTAAAATTCTTTAATATGATCTTATTAAAAAATAACAGGGGTGACCTTTTATTACATACTGCAGAATAATGAAGTGCTTTAAGATCATACTCTTTTTAATTTTTGTTGATTCTGTTTGCTCCGCTCAGATAAAACCCTGCGAAAAAATTTACGATATACCTGATACATTAGCACAATACAAAACTGGTAAAAAAGATCTCCACGCTTATTTCCAGGAAAAAATAATTCCTATCCTTGGTGATTGCATTAAACAAAAACTGGATGTTGTGCACAGCATGACCATTAAATTTACAATTGATGCAACGGGAAGTGTAAATAAAATTGAGTTCTTAAAGCCTGTTTTAACGGAATATTGCAAAACAAAATTAACCGAAGAGCTCACGCAAATGAAGGGTTGGAAAGCTGGAATTGCAAATGGGGAAAAGGTTTGCTCGGTTTTTATTTACCCTATTGCGGGAATAAGGTGGGAGTAATTTTTACATTAAAATAATTGTATATTTATAATCATTAAAAAATCAAACTATGCAAAAGAGTCAATTTCCATTAAACTTCAGTTTTAAAATTTCAACACTTTCAAATGATTTTGTTGCCAAAGATGCAAACGGAAATACAATCGCTTATGTAAGACAAAAAATGTTGAAGCTGATCGACGAAATAGTTGTATTTAATAACGAAACCAAATCAGAAACCTTATATACCATTAAAGCCAATAAATGGATAGATTTTTCTGCCGCATATAATTTTATGAATGTTTCTTCAGGCCTTGAGATTGGGAAGATTGCCCGTAAAGGCTGGGCCTCTATCTGGAAAGCACATTACGAGATCTTTGATAAAAATCAACAAAACGACCTTATCGTGCGCGAAGAAAAGCCATGGGTAAAAGTTGGTGATGCCCTTTTTAGCGAGATCCCGATCGTTGGAATTTTTACCGGATATGTTTTTCATCCATCATATATTGTATCCCGAACTGATGGTACACAATTGGTGCGTATTAAAAAAGAATCTTCATTTTTAGGAAGACAATTTAGCGTAACACAATTAGCTGATTTTAAAGCAGGCGAAGAAGAGCGTATCGTTCTTGGCTTAATGATGATGATCCTTTTAGAAAGAAGAAGAGGGTAATTATTTTTGCAAAAGAATTTTAGCAACGTATTTCCCCACAATATCAAATTCTAAATTTACTGAATTTCCGGCTTTTATGCTTTTAAAATTCGTATGCTCAAATGTGTATGGAATAATATGAACAGAGAATGTTGTATCAGTGCTCTTTACAACCGTTAAGCTTACGCCGTTAATGGTGATACTGCCCTTTTCTACGGTAATATTATTTTTATGTTTCCCGTGTTCAAACACAAATTCCCAACTGCCGTTAAGATCTTTTACTTCATTACATTTTGCAGTAGCGTCAACGTGACCTTGCACAATGTGCCCGTCAAACCTGCCATTAGCGGGCATACAACGCTCTAAGTTTACAAGATCGCCTGTTTTTAATTCGCCAAGATTAGTGCGTTTTAAAGTTTCATCAATGGCTGTAACAGCATAATTCTTGCCTTCAATTTTTACAACTGTTAAACAAACACCATTATGTGCAACACTTTGGTCTATTTTTAATTCGCCGGCTATAGAAGAAGAAAAAGTAAAATGCACATTGGTATTTTCTTTTTCTATTTTTTCTACTTTGGCAAGTGTTTCTATAATTCCCGTAAACATATTTTCATTTTTAAACTAAGGTTGCTGAGCTTGTCGAAGCGCCGAAACTATTCTTTTATCAATTGTTTAATTAAGTTCTCTGTGCGTTGTTTAAACACCTCATACTCGGCACCGGTGGCCGGGCCACTAAAACCGGTATGAATTTTTACAACCTGGTGCTGCTTATTTAAAAACAGTGTTGTAGGAAAAGCCGTAATTTTATTTAGTGCCGATAAAACTTCACTTGCTTTTTCTTTACCGGTTTGCTGTGTAATTAAAATATCATACTCCATCCCAAATTTCTTTTTTAACCTTAGCAAATTATTTTTTGCTTTTTCAAGATCACCTGTTTTTTCAAATGCTAGAGCAATAATTTCAAGCCCCTCGTTTTTGTATTGCTTATAAACCTGCGCCAGGTAAGCGCTCTCGTCCATGCAATTGGGGCACCAACTACCCATCACTTGTATGATGACAGGCTTATTCTCAAACTTTTTATCGTTGAGTGAAACGGTTTTTTTATCGAGATCGGGAAAAGAAAAATTTATTTTTTCATCCTTGTTTTTTAAGAAGGTAATTTCTTCTGCATCTTTTAATTTAAACCCGGGATTTAATTTTGCTGTCCAGGGTTCTTTCGAGGATGAACCGGAATAAAAATTCCCACTTAATTTTTCATTCGTATATTCAGCAATAAATAAAAAAGCGTGGCTGCCATCAAAGCAGGATAAATACAACTTGTTGCCATGCTTCATCCCCTCCAAATAACGGTAATCGCCGGTTTCAGTTAAAAACGTTCCGGTCATATAATCCGTTTGTTCAATATGATGAAACACCCCAATTGCTTTTGAGCTATCTTTTGTATCTGGAGAAAAAGTAGTTTCCCACCTGCCTTCAAAATAAGGATTGGCTTTTCCTGGAACCAAAGCAAAACGATTTGTTTCGCCAAACGTTGCTTTGAATTTTATTTTATTATTTGTGGTTTTATAATTGTTTATCCATAGACCCTCTAAATTATCGCCAACAAAAACAGTTCTGAATTCGGTATCAAAAATTGGCATTTTAAAATTTACCGAATCGCCTTTAATACTTATTTCATCAACAGTAATACGCTCATCAGCATTTTTAATAATCATGGTTGGTTTTTTACCTTTGTATTTTACATCAAAATTAAAAGGCAATTCAACATTATCTTTTTCATTTAAAATTAATACCCCGCGATAAGTTCCTTCTTTTAATTTTTTTGAAAAGGCAAAAGAGTTCATTAGTATTAAAATAAATAAATATGTGATTTTTAAACTGCGCATTAATTACTCACACTCATTTTAGCCATGTTTGCAATACGGTATAACAAGCGTGCGGCTACATTAGCATCCCACTCATCACCTTCAGGCCCTGGTGTAACTTCGTTAATATCAAATGCAATAATTTTGCGTCCGCTTTTTACAACTTTTTCTAATAAGAATAAAATTTGTTCCGTCTCAAAGCCTCCCGCAACAGGTGTTCCGGTGTGTGGACATAATTTTGGATCTAAGCCATCAATATCAAAGCTTAAATAAATATTTTGCGGCAATTCGTTAATAATGCGGTCACAAATTCTGTTCCAGCTATCGCCGTTGTACTGCGCATATTTGATATCGCGGTCAAAAAATGTTTTAATTCTTCCGTTGCTGTTATTAATTAAATTTAATTCTTCTTCACAATAATCACGAATACCCACCTGCACTAATTTTTCAACCTGTTTAATTTTTAACGCATTGTACATAATGGATGCGTGTGAAAATTCAAAACCTTCATAAGCGTTTCTAAGATCGGCATGCGCATCAATTTGCAACACGCAAAAATTATCAAACTTAGTGGCCAAGGCCTGCATCATACCTAAAGGCGTAGAGTGATCGCCGCCAATTAAGCCAACGTATTTGTTCTTATTTAAAAAATGTAAAACGCGTTCTTTTACCCAATTGTTTAGCCACAAGCATTCGTTCTTAATTTGCGCAGAAACTTTTTTAAGGTCTTCGTTATTTTCGCTCGCCCCTTCTGCTAAAGCGTTAATATATTTTTCAGCCTTTTCGCGCAATGCTAAACTTTTTTCTTTTACCTCAGCGCTTATTTCATCCATGCTAATGCCTTTTTTCCAGGCATCTTTAACAATGGGATCATAAAGATCAACCTGGTAACTCGCATCCAATATAGCTTGAGGGCCTTCGGCCGTGCCGCCGCCGTAACTTACGGTAACTTCCCATGGTACGGGAATTAAAACGGTTTCGCATTCTTCTAATGTAAATGGTAAACCAAACATACCGTCGTTTAACTGGCCAATACCATTGGCATCAAAATTTTTTATTTTTTCTTGTTTTGTCATAATGTATTAAGGTGCAAGCCTGGAAATATGCCAGGCATTATTTTTTAATGTGTAACAAATACGATCGTGTAAGCGACTTTTGCGGCCTTGCCAGAATTCGTAATAATTTGCTTTTAAAATAAAGCCGCCCCAAAACTCAGGCCGTACAATAGTTTCAGGAGTATGTTGTTTTTTTAATTGTTCTACTTTTTTTTCTAATTCTTCGCGGGAAGACAATAGGTGACTTTGCTCGCTGGCCCAGGCGCCGATCTTTGATTCGTAAGGCCGTTGATTGTAGTAGGCATCACTTTGCGCAGCACTTGCTTTTTCAACGGTGCCTTCAATACGAATTTGCCTTTCAAGATCAGACCAAAAAAAAGTAATAGCCGCGTTTGGATTTTTTAGAAGCTCTTGAGATTTTTTAGAATTATAATTGGTGTAAAATGAGAACGAATTATTCTCAAACTCACGTAAATAAACGATTCGTGAAGAAGGTTTGTTTTCGGAAGAAACAGAGCTTAGATGCATGGCCTGTACTTCGTGTATCTTTGAATCAACAGCTTGTTGCAACCACAATTCAAATTGTAGCGCAGGATCTTTTTTTACATCGGCTTCGCTTAATGTGCCACCTGTAAAATCTTCGCGCAATTTAGAAATATGCTTATGCAGATCGTCCATAATGTAAAGATAGAGAGAAATTTGAAACCCAATAAAGTTTTAAGTTTTTATCGCTAAAAGATCAAATTGCGCTTACTTCCCAGTTCTTTTGCTTCAATAGATTGCACCTGTATCATTTCAGGAATGGTTTTTAATTTATCAATGATCTTAAATTGATAATTGTGCAGGTCTTCGCCCTTTAGTAAAATAAAATAATCTGTTTTTGGGAGTTCTTTAATAAGCTTTACACTCTCATCCACATCAACAGCGCCAAAAAGGTCGTTGGCGTTGTTTCCGTTGCCATCGGGCTCATCAAAGTTGCTTGTGTTGGGTATAAGGTTGTAATCTATTCCTAATTCTTCATCCAGGAAATTGTAAAGCGAGAATTTAAACAGTTTTCCATCCTTTAAATTAAATGGCAGGTAATCAATAAGGCGAAGCTCAATTTTTAAAACGTCGTTTACTGCATTGATAATGTGATATTGATTTTCGAGGCAAACCAGTCCAATGAGCACAAAGTCAAAATCATCGTCGCTGGTATTTAAAACGTGTTTAGCCAATTTCTTTTTGCAGTTCCTCTAAGGTAAGCTGTGCGGCTTTTTGTTCTGCAACACGTTTACTAAAGTTTTCAAATGTTGTGTACGGTTTTTCATTAATAAAAACCTGTATGGTATAAATTTTATTGGCGCCTTGTTTTTCTTCACTTAGTAATTTGTACTCAAGGTTAAGCTTGTTCTTTTGACAATAAATTTGAAGCTGGCTTTTAAAATCTGTGTCTGTATTTACTAATTCAGAAATGTCCACGTGAAATTTAATGATCTTTGAGGTGACAAATTTTTTTGTTTTATCATATCCAAGATCAAGATAAACAGCGCCAATAAAAGCTTCAAAGGCATCGCCGTAAGCGCTTGACTTTACTTTTTCTTCTTTGGTTAAATTGGCTTTTAGCTGTACATTAAATCCGAATTTTATGGAGAGCTCTTTTAAATTTTGCCCGTTCACGATCTTGCTTCTTAATTGCGTTAAAAAACCTTCGTCTTTATACGGATAAATTTTAAATAGATGTTCGGCAATTATAGCGCCTAAAACGGCATCGCCTAAAAACTCCAGGCGTTCGTTACTAATAGGTGTATTGTTGCGTTTAGCCGCAGCGCTGCTATGTAGGAATGCTTGTTGATAGATGACAAGATTTTTTGGGGCAAAGCCAGTTGTGGTCTTTATCCAATCTTTAAAATCCTTATCGCTTTTAGTTTTTTTAAAATTTAATTGCGATAATAATTTTTTTAATGCCAAAGCCTTATTGTTTAAATTTTTTAATCACTACGGCCGCGTTGTGTCCACCAAAACCGAACGTATTGCTAATTGCCGCATTTACAGTGCGCTTTTGCATTTTATTGAACGTAAGGTTTAATTTAGGGTCAACTTCGGGATCAGTTGTTGTGTGATTAATTGTAGGAGGAATGATGTCGTTTTTAACAGCCAATATAGTGGCAATGCCTTCTATAGCACCTGCGGCGCCTAATAAATGGCCTGTCATACTTTTTGTTGAGCTGATATTTAAATTATAAGCGTGATCGCCAAAGATATTTACGATTGCTTTTAATTCGGCAGTATCACCAAGTGGTGTACTTGTACCATGCGTATTAATGTAATCTATTTCTTTTGCATCAATTCCAGCATCTTTTAAAGCGCGGGCCATTACAAGTGTTGCGCCTAACCCTTCAGGATGAGGGGCTGTAATATGGTGTGCATCTGCACTCATACCACCACCAATAATTTCTGCGTAAATTTTCGCGCCGCGTTTTAAAGCGTGTTCTAATTCTTCAAGAATGATAGCGCCACCACCTTCTCCTAATACAAAACCATCACGGTCTTTATCATAAGGGCGGGAAGCTTTTTCAGGGTCATCGTTGCGTTGGCTCATTGCCTGGCAAGCGTTAAAACCACCAATACCACTTTCGTTAATTGCTGCTTCACTACCACCACTGATAATAGCGTTTGCCTTACCTAAGCGGATATAATTAAATGCATCAATTAGCGCGTTGGTAGAAGAGGCACAGGCCGAAACCGTTGTAAAGTTTGGTCCACGTAAGCCAAAACGGATAGAAATGTGACCACTGCAAATATCGGCGATCATTTTTGGAATAAAGAATGGGTTAAAACGAGGAGTTCCATCACCTTTTGCAAAGGCAAATGTTTCGGCCTGGAAAGTATCTAAACCGCCAATACCACTACCCCATATAACGCCAATTTCATTTCTGTCAATTCCATCAGCTCCTAAGCCACTATCTTCAAAAGCCTGAACACTGGCTGCTATACCGTACCATGAATAAGCATCGAGTTTACGGGCTTCTTTTTTATCAAAATAGTCTTCAGGATTAAAGCCTTTTACCTCGCAGGCAAAACGTGTTTTAAATTTTGATGCATCAAAACGTGTAATAGGCGCAGCTCCGCTCACACCATTTATCAGGTTATTCCAATAATCATTAACATTATTGCCCAATGGCGTTATGGCGCCAAGGCCAGTAACAACTACACGTTTTAATTGCATAAAATAAAATTAGTTTTTTGCGTTTGCCTCAATGTACGCAATTGCATCACCTACTGTACCGATCTTCTCAGCTTGTTCATCAGGAATTGCGATGTTAAATTCTTTTTCAAATTCCATGATCAATTCAACAGTATCCAAAGAGTCTGCTCCTAAATCATTAGTAAAGCTAGCTGTTGGAGTTACTTCTTTTTCATCAACGCCTAATTTATCAACGATGATTGATTTTACTTTGTTTGCAATGTCTGACATTATAATTTCTTTTTAAATTTGGCACAAAAATAATTATATCGCAGCTAAAACAAAATTTAAAGTCGAAAATAAGGCTGTTTTTTTCATAATTTATGAGCAACTAACGTTAAAAACACGTTAACTAATTGAAAATTAGCCATAAACAATAACGCGTTTTAAGATGTTTTTTTTATGATGTGGCGATTGTGGTATCTTTGGTGATTACGCTTCCCAATGTGGCTGTTTTGCCCCACGGGTTGTTCGTCTTTCTCTTTTGTTAAATGGTTTGATACAATGTAAATAAGCAGTCCCGCGCCTACTACACCACCAATTAACAATAAGCCCTGCATATTAAAATTACTCATTTGATCGCTGGCAAATTTGGTAATATCCCCAATTACACCTGCACTCATGGTTTGAATGTTCACTAGCACTAATCCTATCAGGATCAAAAATGCTTTAATTTTAGTTGTTTTCATATGGTTCGGTTTTAAAAGTTATTATCGTTAATAGCTTGTTTCTACTTATATAAACGAAACTCACCAAGTATTCGTTGGCAAAATGTGTGCCTATTTAACTGTTTTTTTGTTTTTTTATTAAGAAATATATGCTTATATTTGTATCCGAAAAAAATAACTAAGGAACGAGAGGGGACAGCAGTCCCCTCTTTTATTGTTAAAAAATTGATATCAAAAGAACATATTTTAGCGCTGATAGAAGAGCATTTAGGCCAAGGACCTATTTTTGTTACCGGTTTAAGGATTAGCTCGGATAACCAGATAACTATTTTTTTAGATGGCGATGAGGGCGTTACAATTAAGGATTGCGTTGGCCTTAGCCGGCACATCGAAAAAAGTTTAGATGCACAAAATCTACAATTTGCTTTGGATGTAAGCTCTCATGGAGCCACTACACCACTAATAATGCCAAGACAATATAAAAAACACATTGGCCGCGAGTTTGAAATTAAATTAGAGGACGGAACAAAAACAGAAGGCAGCTTGGTTGAATTTAATGAAGATGAATTAGTGTTGGAAAATACAGTGAGAGAAGATAAACCAATTGGCAAAGGCAAAGTTACAGTTACAAAACAACAAAAAATAAAATACAATCAAATAAAAGAATCAAAAGTTAAACTCAAATTTTAAAAAACAAAAACTATGGAAAGCGTTAACCTAATTGAATCGTTTTCAGAATTTAAAGACAATAAAAATATCGATCGTGCTACATTAATGAGCATTATTGAAGATGTTTTTAGAAGTATGCTGATTAAGAGATACGGAAGCGACAAAAATTTTGACATCATCGTTAACCCTGATAAAGGCGACGTGGAGATATATAAAAACCGTAAGATCGTGGATGATGAATTTGCTGAAGATTCTTTTGATTACGACGAGAACAAACACATCAGTTTCTCGGCCGCTCAAAAAATTGAGCCGGATTTCGAAATTGGCGAAGATCTCTCGGAAAAAGTAAAATTAGAAGATTTTGGACGTCGTGCTGTATTATCGGTACGCCAAAACCTTGTTCAAAAAATTCTTGAGCTTGAGAAAAGCGAAATTTATAACAAGTATAAAGAAAAAGTTGGCGATATTATTACTGCCGAAGTTTACCAGGTTTGGAAAAAAGAGATTATGTTAATGGATGATGAAGGCAATGAGCTTTTATTACCAAAAACAGAACAAATTCCTTCTGATTTCTTCAAAAAAGGAGATACCGTAAAAGCAGTGGTTTCTAAAGTTGATCTTAAGAACGGTACACCTTCTATTGTTGTTTCAAGAACATCGCCTGTTTTCTTAGAGCGTTTATTTGAGAACGAAGTTCCCGAAATTTTTGACGGCTTAATTACTATCAAGAAAATTGTTCGTGAGCCGGGTGAGCGTGCTAAAGTTGCAGTTGAATCTTATGATGACCGTATCGATCCGGTTGGCGCTTGTGTTGGCATGAAAGGTTCACGTATACATGGTATCGTTCGCGAATTAAAAAATGAGAATATTGATGTAATTAACTTTACAAACAACGCTCAATTATTAATTCAACGTACATTATCTCCTGCAAAGATCACTTCTATTAAAATAGATGAAGAAACAAAACGTGCGGAGGTATTCTTAAAACCTGATCAAATTAGCTTAGCTATTGGTAAGGGTGGTTTCAATATCAAATTAGCAGGTAAATTAACCGGTTACGAAATTGATGTATTCCGTGATACAGACATTGACGTAGAGACTGAAGACGTTGACCTGGAAGAATTTGCTGATGAGATTGAAGCAGATATTATTGAGCAATTAAAAGCAATTGGTTGTGATACTGCAAAATCAGTGTTAGAATTAAGCAACGAAGAATTAACCCGCCGTACCGGAATTGCGGAAGAAGCAATTCAAAGCGTACGCGACGTATTAGCTTCTGAGTTTGAAGACTAACGGTTTCCTGCTTTACACAGGGATATTCGAAGTACCTTAAGCTTCGCGAGAATTAAAAATAAATAAAAAGGATAAGATAAAATATGTCAGAAGGAGCTAAAACACTTCGATTAAGTAAAGTGGCCAAAGAGTTTAACCTGTCTTTAGGAAAGATAGTTGAATTTCTTGCCTCCAAAGGCCACCAGATAGAAAGTAATCCTAACGCTAAAATTGGCGATGGGGAGTACAATCTATTGCTGAAAGAATTTTCGAGCGATAAATCCGCCAGAGAAGAAGCGGAGAACGTGGCGCAAAATATTACTAAGGTTAAGCGCGAAACGATCATATTATCTGACGTTAAAACAAAACGCCAAAAAAGCGAAGATGATTCTGATGAATTCATGATCAAGGATCTTACCCTTAAAAATAAAATTGTTACTGAAAAAACAGAACCAACTAAAGAAGTTCCAAAAACAAAAGAACCTGAAGTTGTAAAAAAAGACCCTGTAACTACCGATGGGCCTAAGGTTTTAGGCAAACTGGACCTGGACTCAATGAACCTGAAGACCAAGCCGGATAAAAAAACCAAAAAAGAGCCAGAGAAAAAAGAAACAGAAGTAAAGGGTAAAAAGAAAGAAGAAACTGAAACTCCTGTTGAAACTACAAACGAAGTTCCTGAAGTTGAAGTTACAAAAGAAGAGCCTAAAGAAGAATTCTTAGAAACAAAATACGAAAAGCTGGAAGGCCCTAAGATCTTAAGAAGTATTGAGTTACCAGTTATTAAAGAAACCCCTAAAAAATCTGTTAGTGATCTTAACGCCGATAAGAAAAAACGTAAACGTATTCGTAAAGGTGGTCTTTCACAAGAAGAAATTAAAAAAGTAGGTAAAGAACAATCGGCTATTGCCCGCGAAAAAGCCAAAGAAAAATATGGCGATCCACGCGCTAAAAAACCTGTTAATACACCAGGCAAACCCCGCCACGAATTAACTGAAGAAGAAATTCAGGCACAAATTAAAGAAACACTGGCCCGCTTAAGCAGCAAAGGCACTAAATCAAAAACATCAAAATACCGTCGTGAAAAACGTGATGATGTTCGTGAAAAAATGGCCGAAAAAGCTGTTATTGATGAGGCAGACAGAAAGATCTTAAAAGTTGCTGAATTCGTAAGTGCTAATCAGCTAGCGCAAATGATGAGCGTTCAGGTAACGCAAATTATTTCTACGTGTATGTCTTTAGGTTTATTCGTGTCTATTAATCAGCGTTTGGATGCTGAAACAATTTCTATAGTTGCCGAAGAGTTTGGATATAAAGTAGAATTTGCAAGCGCAGAAGACATTGAAACTATTAAAGAAGAAGATAAAGATGCTCCTGAAGATCTTATTCCACGTGCACCCGTTGTTACCGTTATGGGTCACGTAGATCATGGTAAAACATCTTTGCTTGACTTTATTCGTAAAGCCAACGTGGTTGCCGGTGAAGCCGGAGGTATCACACAACATATTGGCGCTTATAATGTAAAAATGGCCAATGGTAAAAGTATGACGTTCTTAGATACTCCCGGTCACGAAGCGTTCACCGCCATGCGTGCCCGTGGTGCTAAGTTAACGGATATTGCCATTATTGTAATTGCGGCAGACGATAGCATCATGCCTCAAACAAAAGAAGCCATTAACCACGCGCAGGCTGCGGGTGTTTCAATGATCTTTGCAATAAATAAAATTGATAAACCGGGAGCTAATCCTGATAAGATACGTGAGGCTTTATCGGTAATGAATATTTTAGTAGAAGAATGGGGTGGTAAATACCAGTGCCAGGAAGTATCTGCTAAAATGGGTAAGAACATTGATCTGCTTTTGGAAAAAGTGATTCTTGAAGCTGATATGATGGACCTGAAAGCAAATCCAAATAAAAATGCTGCAGGTAGTGTTATTGAAGCAAGTATGGAAGAAGGCCGCGGTTACGTTGCTACCATATTAGTACAAAATGGAACATTAAAAGTAGGAGATGTAATGTTAGCCGGTTCGTTTAGCGGACGTGTTCGTGCCATGTTCAATGAGCGCGGACAAAAGGTTGATCATGCAGGCCCATCACATCCTGTTAAAGTATTAGGTTTAAGTGGCGCGCCAACAGCCGGTGATAAATTTAATGTAATGAGTGATGAACGTGAAGCGCGTGAAATCGCAAACAAACGTTTACAATTACAACGCGAACAAGGGATCAGAACTCACAAACATATTACATTGGATGAAATTGGCCGTCGTTTAGCGATAGGTGATTTTAAAGAATTAAATGTAATTGTAAAAGGTGACGTAGATGGATCTATTGAAGCGTTAGCAGATTCGTTATTAAAATTATCTACCGAAAAAGTTGCGGTAAATATTATTCATAAATCAGTTGGTGCAATTAGCGAGAGTGATGTATTATTAGCATCAGCTTCTAATGCTATCATTATTGGTTTCCAGGTTAGGCCAAGTACAAGTGCAAGAAAATTAGCTGAGGTTGAAGAAATTGATATTCGTTTATATTCTATTATTTACGATGCGATCAACGAGATCAAAGCAGCGATGGAAGGTATGTTAGCGCCTGAGTTTGAAGAGAAGATCGTTTGTAATATTGAAATACGCGATGTATTTAAAATTACACGTGTTGGTACAATTGCAGGATGTTATGTGTTAGACGGAAAAGTTACACGTAATACAAAGGTACGTGTGATCCGCGAGGGCATTGTTGTTCACACCGGTTCTCTTGGTTCGTTAAAACGCTTTAAAGATGATGTAAAAGAAGTTAGCGCAGGTTATGAATGCGGTTTAAATATTGAAAATTTTGATGATATTAAAGTTGGAGATATTATCGAAGGCTACGATATGATCGAGATCAAAGCAAAACTTTAAAAATTAATTCATTTATATGTAAAAAGTCCGCAAAAACTGCGGACTTTTTTATTTTCCTTAAAATTTAAAGCTATTACGGGCTTTTTAAAAGCTAGGTTTTTTGGCCTGTTCGTTAGCCTTATTTACACTTTAAAGCCTCTTAAAAGCAGTTAATTTTGTTTATAACCATATTTTTTTGTTAATAAAGCAATGTGCCAAACTCATCTTTTGAACATATTTATAAAAATGTTAATTTGTTGGTTTTAAAGTGTTTATACTTAATTTTTTTAATTTAAACGGCTTTTAAATCTAGTTTAAACAATGTTTACACAACATTCTTTGCCGAGTTAAATCATTCAGTATCGTAACCTTTTTTACTAAAACAGCGTTTAAAACCTATATACACAACATTTTTGCACTAAATTTATGAGAATTCTTAAAGAAGAAGAGTTTAACAACCTTGCACTTAAAGGTAAAGGACGAAGTTCGCCAATTTTTAATTCAATTGTCAATCTCAATGTAGGAGAGGCCGTTCTTATTGAGAAAAAAGACTGGAATCGTAAGGCAAGCCCGAGCACGTTAGTAAAATATATTGAAAAAACCTCGGGATTAAAATTTACATGCGGCGCGTTATTGAATGGGCAGGGATGGGCTGTAAAGCGTATAGAATCTACTATACAAGCCAATCACAAAATTGTTGAAACATTAAAACCACACAAAGAAATTTTAATTAAACCCAAAATAAATGAAGAGGAGCTTCAAACTGATGATGGAAAATTAAAATTAAAATCAGAAATAGTTATTTTTTATTTAGGAAGAATTGCTTCCTGCAAAATAGAAAAGATAGAAGATTCTCTTAAAGCTGTTATGGATCATTTTTGGGAGCAAGACAGGTTATTGCTCAAAAAATTATTTATGGAAGCAATTGAAGTTTTATCTTCGTCCAATCATATTGTGATAGAGAATGGTAAAACATATATACCGCTTAAGCAAAATTAAATTTAACCACTCACAAATATTCGTCCCTACGGGACTTTTTTCTTGTTGCATTGCTGATTCCAAAGGGCTCCATTAGGAGTCAAATATTTGTAGAACTTCAGGTATTAAATTCTAATGCGACTCTTTAGCTTTATAAGGTTTTGTTTGTCGCGTAGGGACAGAATATCATAGAACGGGAAACATTGAGAAATAAAGTTCTGTAGGGACGATATATTAAGACGCGCTCGTTAAGATAAGATCTTCCTGATGAGGTTTGTGGTCGAAAATCCTTCTAAAAAAGGAATGGTAATTACTTTACCGCCATTGGCTGTTACAATATCGTAACCAACTATCTTTTCTACCTCGTAATCGTTTCCTTTTACTAAAACATTTGGTTGTAAAAATCTTATTAATTCGTAAGGCGTTTCTTCATCAAACAAAACAATAAAATCAACACTTGCCAAAGCTGCTAAAACCATAGCGCGCGCTTGTTCATTATTGATCGGTCTGTTGGGTGCTTTTTGTAAACGCTTTACAGAGTTATCAGTATTCAATCCTAAAATTAGAAGGTCGCCAAGATCTCTTGCCTGGCTTAAATAATCAACATGACCAGGATGGATGATGTCAAAACAACCATTCGTGAAAACAATTTTTTTACCCGTAAGCTTTTGCGCATTTATTTTATGCAACGCATCTTCTTTTGATACAATCTTATTTTTCAGCTGTTGGTGAAACGACATTTTTATCTTTATTGTAAAGTGGTAAAATAATTAAGCTAACCAATCCTAAAAATAAAATCAAAACAAACTGGCTTGTCCATGCCAACCATGGCAATGCAAACGACGATACTTCATCTATATGATAAGTGTTAAACAAGATCCAGCTAATAATGGCAGGGTAAGCGCCCAGGCCTCCGGGAGCAAATATAACACCAAAGGTTCCAAATAATAATAAGGTTAAGCATTCTGACTGCCCTAAATGCGACGTGCCGTTTAAAGCGAAAAAGCAAACATAAAGCGAATAAAAATAGCAAGCCCAGATCAATAAGCTTAAAGCAACAAATTGAAACGGCTTATCCATTTTTGCAATAGAGCCCAGCCCCTGCCCCATGCCTTTTATAATGCCTCCTAATTTTCCTTTTAAAAGCGAAGAGAACTTTTTTCGTAACACGAAAAATCCAATCACCATTATTAAAACAACTGCTACCACAATAATAATTTTTGTAGGGCTTTGGCTAATGCCTGCAAGTTTTGAAGTGAAGGGATCAAAAATATATTTATTGGCAAGGCCAATTAACTCGCCAAATTGCACAAACAATGTAAGAGCAAATATTACTAAAAATAAAATAAAATCAATAATCCTTTCTGTAATCACGGTTCCTAATGCAACTTCAAAAGGCGTATCATCATACTTTGCAGCTAATGTACAACGCGATATCTCGCCCATGCGAGGGATGCCATAATTGGCAAGATAACCGATCAATACATGGCAATTGGCATTCAGCAAATTAATTTTATGCCCTGTAGGTTTTAATAGATAATTCCATCGATACGCTCTTAAAAAATGACTGAGCCACGAAATAACAAGTGAAACAATGATCCAAAAATAATCTGCCTGCCTAAAGGCATCAATGATCTTGACTTGTTGTTCAGGCGTAATTGCCCTTACAGAAAGCCAAATAAACAAAACACCTATCCCAAGTAAAACAATAAATTGTATTATCGATTTAGTGCTTTTTGTTGTAGCCACTTTACTTTAATTTATTGGTTTTTGTATCCGGAAAAACAACCCATGGACGAAAGCTTTTTGCCTTTTCAAAATCCATACTTGCGTAAGAAATAATAATTACAACATCGCCCAGTTTTACTCTTAAGGCCGCAGGGCCGTTTAAACAAATAACACCACTGCCTCTTTCGCCTTTTATTACGTACGTGATAAAACGTTCTCCGTTATTTTTATTTAAAATATGAACCTGTTCGTTCTCTATCAAATTAGCAGCTTCCATCAGATCTTCATCAATTGTAACGCTGCCAATATAATCCAGCTCAGCTTGTGTAACGGTTACACAATGTAACTTGGATTTTAAAACCTGAATTTCCATAACGGGGCAAATTTAGGATTTTTTATTCGTTTGACCCATTATTAAACTCAACAAAATCAATAACTTTACACAATTTTAATACTTTAAAACCGTTATATAATTTCTGAAAAGGCTCATCTCCATAGTAATTTTTCTTTTAGTTTTTTTTAACTCTTTTTCGCAGGAAAACGATGGTTATGGAGTACACTTGCCTAAATTTTACAAACAGAAATTACATTTTGGTTTTACCATTGCAGGAAACTCTACTGATTTTAGATTAAATCCGAAACCTAATTCAGAATTTCCTGATACCGTTATTGGCACTACCCGATACAGGATAAAAGCCATTTACTCACGCCCCGCTCCGGGCTTTGCCATTGGTATTGTAAGCGATGCGCGTTTACACGAATACATACGCTTACGATTTACTCCCAGCATCAGTTTTGCATCAAGAAAAATAGAATACTATTTATCAAATGCTACACGCGATAGTTCTAAAGTGTTTCAAAAATTAGTAGAATCTGCTTTTATTTTTGCACCCTTAGAGGCCAAGATCCAATCCAAACGTTTAGGAAATTTTAGTGCTTATGTTATTGGCGGTGGCGGCTATTCATTAGATCTTGCTTCCCGTAAAAAAGCCGCTGGCGTTAGCTCAGGTGGGCCAAACCAACTGGATGATAACGTGAAATTAAAACGCGATGATATTTTTTATAGCGCCGGCGCCGGCACTGACTTTTATTTAGAATATTTTAAATTGGGCCTTGAATTAAAATTATTAATCGGCACGCGTAATTTATTACGGCCCGAGAATAGTATCTTTACAAACAGTTTAGATAAAGTACGTTCACGCATGGTGGTATTTACCATTACGTTTGAAGGTTAAGAATTAAAATTTGAAGGATAAAATCCTTCCATATATTATGCAGACAAAAGTACAGCTTAAGGTTAGTCCACAAACAGCAGTTAACGAACAACTGTTAAAAGAAGAAGTAAAACAACAACTTCAGCTTAAAGAAAATTCAACATTATTTATTAAGATCTTAAAACGCAGTATTGATGCGCGCTCGCGAAAAATAGAAATTAACTTAACTGTTTTAGCCGCAATTGATGAAGTGTTACCTTCAGAAAATATTGAAGTAAATTATAACGAAGTTACTTCTGCGGCAAAAAACTGCCATATTATTGGGAGTGGCCCCGCTGGCTTATTTGCAGCATTACGCTGCTTGGAATTAGGAATAAAACCCATTGTTATTGAACGCGGAAAGAATATAAAAGACAGGCGCAGAGATCTTGCCGCGATAAATAAAGAACATATAGTAAACCCCGAAAGCAATTATTGTTTTGGCGAAGGTGGTGCAGGAACTTATAGTGATGGTAAGCTTTACACCCGCTCTAACAAACGCGGCGATATTGATAAGATCTTAAGAACCTTTGTATATCATGGCGCGAGTGAGGAGATCTTAGTAGACGCGCATCCTCACATTGGCACCAATAAATTACCGCAACTTATTGAAAAAATAAGAGAGAGCATTTTAAAGTTTGGTGGCGAAATTCATTTCAATACAAAATTAATTGACCTTAACATCGAAAAGGATACTATTAAATCCATTCGCGTTTTAAACGAAAAAGGTGAAGAAGAAATTCCCGTTCAAAAATTGATATTAGCCACCGGACACTCTGCCAGGGATATTTACGAGCTTTTAAATAACAAAAATATTTTAATTGAAGCCAAGCCGTTTGCTTTGGGAGTGAGGGCTGAACATCCACAGGAATTGATCGATAAGATCCAATACCATTGCGGCAGTTTGGAAGAGGTTATACATAAGCGTGATTTTTTACCGGCTGCAAGTTATAGTATGGTTCACCAGGTTAAAGGCCGGGGTGTATATTCTTTTTGCATGTGCCCGGGTGGTATTATAGCGCCATGCGCAACCGCCCAACAAGAAGTTGTTACCAATGGATGGAGCCCAAGTAAAAGAAATAACCCTTATGCTAATAGCGGTATTGTTGTTGGTTTAGAGCTAAGCGATTTTGAAGCTTATAAAAGTTTTGGCCCCTTAGCAGGCTTAGAATTTCAAAAACAATTAGAAAAAACTGCCTGGAGTTTTGGCGGCAAAACGCAAACCGCTCCGGCACAACGATTGGTTGATTTTACAAATGCAAAATTCAGCTCTTCTCTACCCGATTGTAGCTACCAACCCGGCCTAAAAAGTGTAGATATGCAACAAGTACTTGGCAAGTTAATTGGCCCAGTTTTAAAAGAAGGCTTTAAAGCCTTTGGGGGCAAAATGCGGGGTTATTTAACCAATGAGGCTGTAATAGTTGGTGTGGAGTCACGCACCTCAACACCTGTTCGCATTCCAAGGGACAAAGACCTTTTGCATCATCCACAATTAAAAAATCTTTTCCCTTGTGGTGAAGGTGCCGGTTACGCCGGAGGTATTGTAAGTGCCGCTATGGATGGCGAGCGCTGTACGGATAAGCTTTTCGTTTGAACATTTCCTGTTATTTTCTGTTAGCTAAAATATTTTAGCCCCTTACTTATTTTCTTAAGTTTGTATTACAAATGAAGCGCATTTTATTCATATTACTTTTGTTTGGAGTGTTTTTTATCAGTAGCCAAACTGTGCCTAAAAACATTTTACAAATGATAGAAGGTAAAGCGCCAAAAACGCAACTAATTTTACTAGACTCATTAGCAAAAAAATACCGCAACGATGATTTTGAATTATCAGTCATTTTATCCAGGTATAGTTTGCGCCTTGCAAGGCAGCAGAAGCCTGCCAATCGCGTAAAGATCTTTTTAACCATGAGCAAAACCTACAGGGCAAAATCGTTGTTCGATTCCGCGCTTGTATTTGCTGATAGTGCAAAAGCAATTGCATTTGCAAACAACCTACACGATCAATTTGCTTCTGTTTATGACCTTCAAGGTCTTATTCAAATGCGCATGGGCGATTATGAAACCGCTACCGAGTTCTTTTATAAAAGCATTGCCGCCGCCGAAAAAGAGCAGGATTCTGCCGGCATTTGCGATGGCTTTGATCATTTAGGAACCGTAAGTTTTTATCGTCACGATTATAAAACAGCTATTGTTAATTATAAAAAAGCTTTAAATTTTATATCTCCCAAAAAAGCCCTGCGGCGGTATATTTCCACTTTAGATAATGTTGGTTTAGGGTTTTCTAATTTAAAAAAATACGACTCTGCTCTCTTTTATCAGCAAAAGGCTGTAATGGTAATTGAACAGTTAAACGACTCGTCATTTCTTGCAGAAAGCTATATTAACATCGGTTCTACATTATTAAATCTCAAAAAGTTTAAAGAAGCAGAATTGTATTTAAAAAAGGCCTATGATATAAACGAAAAATTGGGCAACGATTACGCTCTTCAACTTTCTAATTTGTACATGGGTCGTGTATTCTTTAATACAGGAAAATATAATCAAGCTGTGCCTTACATGGAAAAAGCATATGCAATTGCAAACCAATTAAAAATTCCTTCACAAATAAAAGAAGCGGCTTTAAGCCTTACCGATGTTTACGACACGCTTGGCGAGTATAAAAAAGCCACCTATTATTTTGGCATTGTTGTGAACGTTACCCAACAGCTTTTTGATCAGGAAAACACAAAAGCCATAAATGAACTTTCTGCACAATATGAAACTGAAAAAAAACAACAGGAAATTCAGCTGCTTACACAGGACAAGCAAATAAAAGAGCACACCATTGAAAAAGACCGCTACGTAAAGTTGTTCATTGCAATTGTTGCCTGTTTGCTTTTATTATTAAGTATTATTTTTATCTATCGTTTTAGAGAAAAGAAAAAAGACAATAATTTACTAGCCTCACAAAAAAATAAAATAGAAAATCAAAAAGAAGAATTACAGCATAAAAATAAAGAAATTACAGACAGTATAAATTACGCCAAGCGTATACAAGGCTCTGTGCTTCCTTCGGCAAACCTTACAAAAACATTATTCCCTGATTCATTTATTTATTTTCAACCAAAAGATATTGTGAGTGGTGATTTTTACTGGATAGCGCAAAACAATAATTATATTTATTATGCCGTGGCAGACTGCACAGGACATGGCGTTCCGGGCGCAATGATGAGTATGCTTGGTAATAGTTTATTGAACCAGATCGTTCTTAATTCAAAAATTGATTCGCCCGATGTTATTTTAAAAGAGCTGCATTTTCATGTCGTAAAAACGCTGAATGAAAATATGCAACAGCGTGAGTCGAAAGATGGAATGGATATTGCACTAATGCGCATTGATCTTAAACAAAAAAAGGTGTTTTTCGCCGGAGCCGGAAGGCCTTTGTACGTATTTAAAAATAATGCGCTGGAGATCATTAAAGCCGATAAATACTCTATTGGCGGCATTTATGATACACAGGAAGTAAATTATTTTTTACACGAAATTAAAATAGATACGCCAACACAATTATACCTGTTTACCGATGGTGTGCCCGACCAATTTGGCGGACCAAAAGGCAAAAAATTCATGAGCAAACAACTGCAGGAGTTCATCGTGGACACATCCTCCTTGCCTATAAATGAACAGGAGCGGCAATTTAAGACACTTTTCGAGTCATGGAAAAGCAAGGTAGAACAAACAGATGATGTTACTTTGATCTCGATACGTTTATCGTAAAAAACAAAAATCTCTTTTCATTAAAAATATTACATTTGCAATACAATTATGGCACGCATTTTAACAGGCATACAAAGCACAAACGTTCCACACCTTGGCAATATTCTTGGTGCAATATTACCGGCTATTGAATTAAGCCGTGATGAAAAAAACGATAGTCTTTTTTTTATTGCAGATCTACATACTTTAACAAGTAAAAAAGACGCTGATTTTATAAAAGAAAGTACCAACGCGGTTGCGGCAACCTGGTTAGCGTTTGGTTTAGACCCCAATAAAACAATATTTTACCGTCAAAGCCGAGTGCCTCAGGTAACAGAGCTTACATGGTATTTAAATTGTTTTACTCCTTTTCCAATGCTTGCCAACGCACATTCATTTAAAGATAAAAGTGAGCGGCTTAGTGATGTTAACGCCGGTTTATTTACTTACCCCGTTTTAATGGCCGCAGATATTTTATTATATGATGCAAAATACGTTCCGGTGGGTAAAGACCAAATGCAACATTTAGAAATTGCTGCGGACATTGCGCGCACATTTAATCATAAGCTTGGAAAAGAAATTTTAGTTGTGCCTGAAGGAAAAGTAGATGAGCGCGTAATGATAGTGCCGGGTATTGACGGGCAAAAAATGAGCAAATCCTATAATAATTTTATCAATCTTTTTTTACCTGAAAAAGAATTAAAAAAAGTGATCATGAGCATTGTTACGGATAGCAAAGGCTTAGAGGAGCCTAAAGATCCGGAAACAGATAATGTTTTTAAATTATACCGGCTTTTAGGAAGCGAAAAACAAACTGAGGAATTGCGTCAAAATTATATTAAGGGCAACTTTGGCTATGGTCACGCAAAAACAGCTTTGTTAGATTTGATCCTTGATAAATTTAAAGAACAACGCGCAACATTCGATCATTTAATGGCCAATACGACTCTGCTTGAAAAAGAATTAGCGATCGGTGAAGCCAAAGCAAACAAACTTGCTAACGAAAAATTAAAACAGGTGCGCGAAGTGCTGGGATATAATTAATTATTCTAAAACAATTTTTTTATTTGAAACAACAGACTTGTTTTCTTTTGCAATAAGAAAATACATGCCTTTGGGCAAGCCTGAAAGGTCTAATCTAATTCTTGTTTCAATTGTGCTTGTTTCAAATACTTTTTGACCTAAAGCGTTGTGCAATTCAAAATCATATTTTGTACTAAGATCATTTATGTTAACAAAAATTTCTCCTTTCGAGGGGTTAGGATAAACACTCATTAAATTATTAAGCAAAGCAGATTCTTTTATAGAATTAATCCCTGCATTGCAACCATTTGAAGGATTAAAGCCAATATTGTTAGAATAAGCAGTTTTTCCGGCACCAAAACAAGGAGAATTAGACGCTAATATTGGTCCGCTTGAAAATAGTGGATCCATTGATAAATTAAAATACGAGTCAACTGCGTCTCCATTAGAGTTTGTTGAAACGATCTGTCCGATGCCTGCAATTTGAACGCCCGAATAGTTTGCGTTGGCATTATTCCATACAAGATTGTTTGACACAATGGTTGGCGTTGTTGAACACATTGGCGCGCAAGCAGAAGGAAAAGATTGATCTATACCAACATTACTTGCTGTGATAATATTGTTAATGATAGACGCGTTTGCATAGTAATTTATTAATATAATTCCAGATTGCACGTTATTAGAAATAGTATTATTTACTATTAAAGGATTTGGCATAGGAGTGACATTGCTTCCAATTTCCATGGCTGTATTACAATTATGAATATAATTATTTTGCACCGTAGCCGTTCCGCTAGAAAATTCCATTCCAAAACCACGGGTTGAGCCAAGTATATTATATATTTCGTTATTTATTACTACGCCTGAGTATGGTCTTATACCATAACCCCCGCCATCATGTATTACATTACATGCAATAGTTGGAGTGCCGGAGCTCCATGAAATTCCTTGTGAGTAAATAGATGCATTATAATCATGAATATGGTTACTGTTAACATTTGCTGAAGAGTTCTGACCATAAATAGCGATTCCATCAAAATTACTAAGATCGTTGTGTTCTATTAAAGGATTACTATTATACATCCAAATTCCTTGTTGAAAATAATCCAGCACACAGTATTTAATTATACTCCCGCTACTGTTAATTACAATTCCATTCCAATCTGCCACGGCCGGAGTTGGTTTGTTTGAAGTAAAAATTATTGGCGAAGAAGGATTTCCATTTGCTATAAGAACACCATTTGCTGTTATTGAATAGGAGCCATTAAAGCGAACGTTTGTTCCCGGTTGTATTGTTAATGTTTGCCCATTAGGAATAATAAGATTGCCGTTAACAACATATGTATTGTTATTGCTCCACGAACCGTTTACATTTCCACTTATATTTACCTGGTTGCCGGGGGTCAAGGTAACCGAATTAAGTGATACTGTATTGGTTAAAATTGTAGCAGTGCCTCCATTATAATTAAGATCTAAAAACCCGTTTTTAGAATACATTACTTTATAAGATCCCCCTATTATGCTCGTAGAAAAATTTCCCGCAGCGTCAGTAGTTGTTGAGTCCGTTACAGCCGTTCCGCCATTTGAAAGAAATTTTATTTTGATGCCTGAATGACTTGTTTGACCGGATAAAAAAGCTGTTCCGCTTAATTGTGCAGAAAGATCCAGTGAAATAATACAAGCGGTTACAAGAATAAAGGATTTTACCATAATTAAAATTATTTGCTTTGATAAAGGTAATAAATTGTAGGTTTTATTTTATACACTTTTATATCTGGTTGATTTTTGGTGTTATTTTATAATGAACTTATACCTCTGGAAACCCATAAACATAATATTATACTTTTATCCCCACAACGCAAATATCATCTACCTGCTCGAGGTTGCCTCGCCACTCGTTTAATTTTTGATCAAGGCGCCTGTGCTGTTCGCTCATTGGTAAGCTACTTATTTTTAGCAGCAATTCATTTAATGGCTTATACTTGAATTTTTTTCCATCTGGCCCACCAAACTGGTCGGCATAACCATCTGTATATAAATAAAGGCTTTCACCGGTTTTTAATGCTAGCGTAAATAATTTAAAGTCATCACGTTTCTCTCCTTTACCAATTGGCATTTTATCTTTGGTTAAACTGGTTATAGTGCCATTGCTTATAACAATTGGTTCATTATTTGCAGCCGCATAACTTATCTTTATTTCTTCTCCGGCTTTTCTGCTTTGTTTGTCAATACAAATTAATATGCCGTCCATTCCATCCTGTTGCCCCTCTGTTCCAATAGAGTTTATAAGACACTCACGTACGTGATTAAATATTTTATCAGGAGTTTCAATGTTCTTTTCTTTAATGGCTTCGTTTAAAAAATTAATATTTAAAATGCTCATAAACGCGCCGGGTACGCCATGGCCGGTACTATCACAAACCGCGAGATAAAATTTATTGTTGTGCTCGGTTGCCCAGTAAAAATCACCCGCAACAATATCTTTAGGTTTATAAAAAATAAAATTTTCTGAAATATTTTTATTTATTAACGAAAGAGGTGGTAAAATCGCTTCCTGTAACCTTTTTGCGTAGTTAATACTGTCTGTAATTTCTTTGTTTTTTTCCTCTACTACAACTTTTTGCGTTTCAATAATTTGTTTTTGCTTTTGTGTAACCTTAAAACGTTTATATAAAAAAACAGAAAATATCATTACAACCAATAGTATTCCGGTTACTGAAAAAATGATAAGTACATTCCGGCTTTTTTCTTCCTTTGCAATAACATTCATTTTATCACGTTCTGCCTGTGCTTTTATTTTTAATTCTGCCGCTTTTTTATCAACCTCATATTGTGTTTTTGCCTCGCTTAGCATTTTACTATTGTCGAGATTAAAAATGCTGTCGGTTAATTCTTTATACTTCACATAATACTCAAACGCATTTTTATAATCATGTAGCGCCGAGCTTGCGCTTGCAAGACTTTGATAATTTAGTCTTATGCCATCAACAATGTTTTCATCAATATTTATCTTTAACGCTTTTTTTGACAGCTCAATTGCCAAAGCATATTTTCCCTCTAAAACTGCCACATCTGCAAGGCTGTTACAATTTGCGGCAATAGCATAATTATCGTTTACTTTAATGCTTAAGGCCATAGACTTTTCAATGTATTCATGTGCTAGAGCATACTGTCCAAGATCTTTATATACATCCCCCAAAGAGCCATAAGCAATAACCATTCCGTTATAATCATTAATTTTTTCAGAGATCTCAAGCGATTGTTTGAAGTAGTCAATTGCCTGTGGCATATTTTTTAGGGACGATTCAATAATACCTAAATTACTGTAACAGGTTGACAGACCCGGGAGATCATTTGTTTTTTTACGAATAACAATTGCTTTGAGATAATATTCTTCGGCCGTTGTATAACGTTTTTGCATGTTATACAAATTACCAATGTTGTTATATGCTTTAGCTATTTCGGCCTCATTCTTATTTGCTTCATATAATTTTAAGGACATTAAATAATATATCAACGCCTGGTTGTAGTTAGAAAGATTCAGATAGGCGTTGGCAATATTATTATAGCTCGCGGCAATGCCGCTAACATCATTTATCTTTCTTCTTATATCTAATGCTTTATTTGCGTAGATCACGGCACTATCATAATCTGAAATATTATAATGGATAACGCCAATATTGCTAAAGGCGGAAGCCCGGATCTTTAGATCGTTTATTTCTTTTGCAAGAATTAAAGCTTTTTTATATGCCGCTTCTGCATTTTTATTATTGCCCAAATAAATGTTAGCCATGCCTTCCAACATTAAGGCCTTTGCCATATGCTTTTTAAGGTTCTTATCTTTAGCGTATGTAAAATAAGATCTTGATAAAATGAGTGCTGAATCGGGATCATTACCGGCTAAAGCAACTCCACCATCATTTAAAGCGTTTAACCTTACTGTATCGTGAAGTGATGTGTTTTTAAAGATGCGAAATAATGAATCTGTTTTTTGTGAAAAACAAAAGTTAGTTGTTATAAAAAGAATTACAATTAGTTTTGTTCTCATGATCTGTAAAGCCAAGCAGAATTATTCTACCCAGCTTTTATAATACTTACCATCATCAATACCCATTGCGTCTTCGGTTACCATTAAAGGACGGAATGTATCTATCATCACTGCTAATTCCTGAGTGTCTTTTTGCCCAATACTGCGCTCCATTGCTCCCGGTGCCGGGCCATGCGGAATGCCTTTAGGATGTAAAGTAATATGGCCTTGTTCAATATTGTTACGGCTCATAAAATCGCCGTCAACATAATACAAAACCTCATCACTATCAATATTGCTATGATTATATGGTGCCGGAATTGCTAACGGATGATAATCGTAAACGCGTGGGCAAAAACTGCATACTACAAAACCAGCTGTTTCGAAAGTTTGGTGTACTGGTGGCGGTTGATGTACGCGGCCGGTGATTGGCTCAAAATTATGAATAGAAAAGCCCCATGGAAAATTATAACCATCCCAACCCACCACATCAAAAGGGTGTGTTGCATAAACCAGTTCATGCATCATGCCTTCTTTTTTTATCTTTACAATAAAATCGCCTTTTTCATCATGTGTTTCCAGTTCGGTTGGCAATTTATAATCGCGCTCGCAAAACGGCGAATGCTCTAATAACTGACCCTGCGAATTCTTGTAACGTTTTGGTGTATAGTAAGGCGATTTACTCTCACAAAATAATAAACGGTTATCGCTTGTTTCAAAATGCATTTGATAAATCATTCCTCTTGGAATAATTAAATAATCACCATACTCAAAATTAATATTGCCCATAAAAGTTTTTAAAGTGCCTTTACCTTTGTGAATAAACAACATTTCATCTGAATCTGCATTTTTGTAAAAATAATCTGTCTGGCTTTTAGTCGGCGCCGCAAGGCCAATAGCGCAATCGCTGTTTATTAAAAGTGCTTTGCGGCTTTCTAAAAAATCTGCTACAGGTTTAATTTCAAAGCCTTTTAATAACAAGGCTTTAATGTTTTTGCCAATAGCTATTTTTGGTTCAACCGAATAGCTTTTTAAAATTTCTTTTACCTGGGTAGGGCGGTGAGTATGGTATAGCAAAGAGTCCATACCACTAAACCCTTCTGTACCGAATAGTTGTTCGTAGTAATGGTTTCCTTTTTCACTTTTAAAAATAGTGTGTCTTTTCGGTGGAATTTTTCCTAGTTTATGATAGATGGGCATTTTATAGTATTTTTAATTATCGCATGATACTGGCTTTTACATGCACAGTTTGATCCATTTTTAATTGTTGAGTTTCCGTCATACCCGTTTTAATGGTAACGTTAACCCTGAATTGTATTTTATCTTTAAAAATATATTGTTTAATATTTACATTTTGTAGATCCATTGACAAAGATGAAACTCCTTGTGGTATACTTTGTTTGGTAGCAATTAAAATATCACCAAGGTCCGACGTTTTTAAATAAATGCTTAATGACTTTAAAAAATCAAGATTGCCATTGGCAACCGAAAGATCGAATTTTGTCATTTTAATTTCATCTACCAATTCCTGTGCGGTTTTTTGAGAGCTGAATTTGCTTTTTGAATCTGTTGGTATTTCAGGGCTGTCAAAATCTGCAGGCACATTAACGCTTATTGCAGTTGCAGGAATCGTGAGTGTATTGGTATAGTCTATATCAAACTCAGCGGGTTTCTTTTTACATGAAATGTTTAAGCCTGTTATTAATATTAGAATTGTTATTGTCCTTATTATTTTTTTCATAAAATTTTTTTGATGTAAAGATAAAAAAATCGATGAAATAATAGACCTACCCTTTAGTGGGTATTTTATTTTACGTGTAGATTGTTTTTTATGATCTCTTTTAAATTTGGTCTTAGCCGGCTTTTATATACCGCTAAACATTCAGGACCATTCTTTACTCTGCCTTTACGTAAAGCCCGTTGCTCTTCAATAGGCAGGGCGGCAATAGTTACACACTCCGGCGTACAGCAACCTTTCATTTTCTCAGCGCAATCAGGGCATTGAATAAATAATAAATGACAATCGTCGTTCTTACAATTTACATGTGTATCACAAGGGGCGCCACATTGATGGCACTCGCTTAAAACATCATTGGTTATTCGCTCACCTATTCGCTCATCAAATACAAAGTTAATACCTTTAAATTTACTTTCAAGGCCTTGTTCTTTTACTTCTTTTGCATATTGAATAATACCCCCGTGCAAATGATTCACATCTTTAAACCCCTTGTATTTAAAATAAGCGCTTGCTTTTTCGCAGCGGATTCCTCCGGTACAATACATTAATATCTTTTTATCTTCCTGCCCGTGCAAATGGTCAATTACTAAAGGCAATTCTTCGCGAAAAGTATCTGCGTCCGGCGTAAAAGCGCCTTCAAACTTGCCAACCTCGCTTTCGTAGTGGTTGCGCATGTCCACAACAATAGTATTTGGATCTTCCAGAGCTTTATTAAACTCAGCCGCATTTAAATACGTTCCGGTTTTAGCCGGATCGAACTTTGGATCGTTTATTCCATCAGAAACAATTTTTTCTTTTACTTTAATTACCAGTTTGTAAAACGACTTACCGTTACCATCCACGGCGTGTTTAAAGGGCACATCTTTAAAATACGATAAACTATAAACGAATTTCACAAAATCATCCCAATGCTGTGCCGGCACACTCATTTGCGCATTTATACCCTCATGAGCAATATAAATACGGCCAAAACAATTCCAGTTGCTCCAGGTTTTAAAAAGCTCATCTCTTAATTCTTGTGGTTTTGGGATTGAGACATAACGGTAAAACGAAATAGTTTTACGCTCAATGTTCTCTTCTTTTAAACGTTGTTTTAAAACGTCTTTGTTCTCTCTGTTTACTAATAAAGCCATTTGATAAAAATAATTGCAATTTATATTATCACTGCATTATAATTTTGTGTTTTGGCTTGTACACCGTACATTGTGCCTAATTTCAAAAATTATAATTACGTTTGTAAAGGTACAAAATTGTTTGCTAATTTAAACTGATCTTTATCATGTCAACCAAAAACGAAAAAGTATTAATTATAGGTGCCGGTGGGCAAATTGGCATCGAGCTTACGGCCGAATTATCCAAAATATACGGGCATCAAAACGTTGTTCCGTCTGATCTTAAAGCCCCTGCTGTAAAAACAGAAAATCCTTTTGAAGTGCTCGATGCCCTTGATGGCAAGGCTTTATACGACATTGTAAAAAAGTACGGCATTACACATATCTATCATTTAGCAGCCATGCTTTCGGCAACAGGCGAAAAAAATCCAATGTTTGCCTGGAAATTAAACATGGAAAGCCTGTTCCATGTTTTGGATCTTGGAAAAGAAAAACATATTAAACAAATTTATTGGCCAAGCTCAATTGCGGTTTTTGGCCCAACCACACCCCGGGAAAATACACCTCAATACACGGTTATGGAACCTTCTACCATTTATGGTATTAGCAAACAGGCTGGTGAGCGTTGGTGCGAATGGTATTTTCAAAAACATGGTGTGGATACAAGAAGCATTCGTTACCCGGGTTTAATTGGGTGGAAAAGTGCGCCGGGTGGTGGAACTACAGATTACGCGGTTCATATTTTTCATGAAGCATTAAAAAAAGGTTCTTACGAAAGTTTTTTAAGCGAGAACACTGCTTTACCTATGATGCATATGGAGGACGCTATCCGCGCTACAATCGAGATCATGCATGCGCCTGCGGAAAAAATAAAAATTCGTGGGGCATATAATTTATCGGGCATAAGCTTTAGTCCAAAAGATATTGCAGCCGAAATAAAAAAACATATTCCGGATTTTACGATTAGCTATAACCCGGATTTTAGACAGGCCATTGCCGATAGCTGGCCAAAAAGTATTAATGACGCCGAGGCTCGTAAAGATTGGGGCTGGAAGGAACACTACGATCTGCCAAAATTAGTTGAGAATATGTTGGTGAACCTTAAAAATTTGAAAACGGTTTAGTGAAACGTGTTTATATAATAGTTGCATTATTGCTTTTTATACTTTGCGGCAAGTCGCAATCCGTTAACAAAGGTGATATTGCTTTAAATATAAATATTGGTGCCCCACATTTATTTAAGAGTATTACCAAACTTGCAGCTAACAGCACGGTTTTTAAATCAAATTTTGATGGCATTGTTGAGATCTCTTCCATTAAAGGCGTTAACCCTATTGCTATAAAAGGTGAATATGCCTTTGATAAATTATTTACACTTGGTTTAAATTACTCTACCTGGAGTTTAAGTTTTGATGTGACTGATCATTATAACGCGCAAAACGTAAGCTTTGGCCCCATTTATGAAGATAGTGTTGATATTTATAAGATCAGCATTTCCAGCACATCTTATGGCATCAGGCCGGTTTTTCATTTTCCTTTAGAGAGTCCTAAAAATGATATTTACATTGGCCTTGGTTTAGGCATTACAAAAAACAATCTGAATATTAATTTCAGCAGTACCGATGCGGGTCGCTTCACATCTGTATTTCGCAGGCAATTAGAAGTTGATCTTTCATTACCGGGTGGTATTTATTTTGCTCCAAGTATTGGCTACAGGCATTATTTTATTCCAAATTTTGGTTTAAATTTTGAGCTGGGATATGAAAAAGGCGCAATTGTACAAGGTGGACTCGTATTCAGGTTCAATCACAAAAAAGAAATTCGTGAAACGCAAAAAGCTAAATTCTAATTAATCAAAAAAGCCGCTAAATTTTAGCGGCTTTTTATTTTATCATAATTATTTTAGTCGAGTGCCTGCAAAGCAGATTTAAAGTTTGCTGTAGTCGTTTCGGTTAAATTAAAGTTTATAGTTTGTGGGCTGTTGGTCATTATAACCGACGTGAACGAAGAGTATAGCTTGCCTCCATTAACGCCAATAGCAACAACCGTACATTCAGTTCCTATGGGTATATACTTATAAGAAAAATTATTTAAAGTAAATGGGTAGTCCTGGTAAACGTGGATCATACAGTTTATATTTTTAAATACTAAAAACACATCGGGACTAAAACCTGTTTGGTTAGCGTGTGCGGTTAAAGTTGTTTGAGGCACTGAACCAAAAAATGAAGGATTATCACTGTTGCACCATGTGCCCGAATCTACCGGCGTATTAAACGAGTATAAGCTAAAAACATAATTTGTTGCGTTTGCTAAAACGGTGTAATTAGGATTATTATACCAGCCCATATTACCGCTTGAATCAGGCCCTGCGATAAATGCTTTCATTCCGGTATCAGGAAGCTGAACAAAAGGTTGCATTACATTAATACCCATACTTGGGCTTGCTGCAACAGCTACATTGTTGTTCAACACTTTTATAAAAAATTCGCCGGCAGATTTTAAAGGTGCGCCGTTAAGCATTTGAGTTGCCATATTGGATAATAACATGTCGCTTTTCTTATAAATATCTTTAAACTCAACCGTAAGATTTCCTGTTAAAGGAAAAAAAGAGTTGGCTGCAATATTTACTGTTGTTGCCTGCGGCGTAACAAAACTTCCGCCGCTTGCTGCATTAATGGTGTATGTTTGTTTTGACACCTTATTCTTTGAATAAAAATCGGCTAACGACGAGTAGTTGTCATTGTTGACAGGTACTACAGGCGTTTCAGGTTCAGCCTCGGGATTACCTTTTTTATCTTTTTTGCATGAGTACAGCGCCAACATGGACACCATTACTCCGTATAGAATAGTTTTTTTCATACTTCACTATACTAGAGTGAAGCAATAAAGGTTGGGTGCAATAGAGGTATTCCTGAAAATAAAAATTATTCAGCTATCACAATTTTATTTACAAATATGCGTTCCCCTGCTTCTGTTTTTATTTTCACCAAATAAATTCCTTTTGCAAAAGAAGAAAGATCTATTTGTTCATTTAATTTTTCTGAATGAATTTGTTTTCCTGCAACATCATAAAATTCAATTGTAGCATTACTTAATTCGGAAGAAATATTAGTAATGTATAATTTATCTTTTGCCGGGTTTGGATATAATTTAATATCTGCTGCTTTTGACTTGCTTTTTACAGAAGTAACTGTATTGTTGGCGAACCTGTAAACACGGCCGTTTTGAGGGGTTCCGGTTATATATTCTGTTACATTTGTTGTCAACGCAACCATTGTTGGGCTAGCGTGTGGGCCATTTAATAAGTTTGAGTTGGTTGCCATTGCTGTATTAAAATCAAGGTCATCAACCAAACCACAAATAAAACCACCCGCGTTTAAAAAATTGTCGACCTGATTTAAAAGAGTGCAAGCTCCAAATCTGAATTCAATAACGTTACTGGTTTCATACAACCACACCTGGTAATTAACGGTACTTGCTGATGGGCCATTAGAATTCTCACCGTAAAAACCTCCGTTATTTACTTCTATTTTACAAATACGGCTACCAACCGTTCCGGTGGTGGTGTAAGAAATATTTGAAACCCCACCCGGATCACCTTCTACATTTACATTCGGATCAAAAGCTTTGTCGCAAAGATCTTCAAACATTGGCGACAGCGCGGTTAACAAAGGGTCGTTTATTACGTCATTAAAAGAAGCGTATGATCCACCAATAAATGAGATGGTATCATTTTGCATATTGTATAATTTAAAATTAAATCCGATTGGAATGGTATCTATATCTTCATCCCACATTAAGCCATTGGTAACACTTACGCCGGTGATATTTGTATATGCAGCGGTAAAGGTTGAGAACGAGTAATAGGTGCTGGGTGGCGCAACAACACTGTTTTTAGCGGCATATGGCACAAACGCTTTTTTAAAGCTTTTTTCTTGTGCAGTAGTTGTAAGACTAAAAACTAATAGTGCGCAAATAAATAAGTTTTTCATTTTTTAAATTTAAACGGTTTCTAAAAGATTGGCATTATGTATGGCAACTTGTTGCGCAACGTTTTGTGCTAACTCCATAAAAGCAAGAGCCTGTGATGTTTTATCCTGTAACACTGCCGGGCGCCCTGCATCGGCCGCTTCGCGCACGCTTTGCACTAAAGGTAATTGTGCAAGTAATGGAATGTTTAATTCTACAGAAAGATCTTTAACACCATCTTTTCCAAAAATATAATATTTATTATTTGGTAGTTCTGCCGGAGTGAACCACGACATGTTCTCTATCAAACCTAAAATTGGAATATTAGTTTGAGGCAATTGAAATAAACCAATTCCTTTTCTTGCATCTGCAAGTGCCACCGGTTGCGGTGTACACACTATTACCGCCGCGGTTACAGGTACCTGGCTGCATAAACTGATTTGAATATCGCCTGTGCCCGGAGGAAGGTCAACAATTAAATAATCTAATTCGCCCCAAACGGTATCGTAAAATAATTGCGATAAAGCTTTGGTAGCCATTGGTCCGCGCAAAGCAATTACCTGGCCAGGGCCCGCTAAAAAACCAATTGAGTTTATTTTTACACCGTAGCTTTCTACCGGTGCCATTTTCTTTTGACCGTTAAATTCGGCCGGGCCCGGTGCATCACGCTCAACACCAAACATAATATGTTGTGAAGGGCCGTAAATATCAGCATCAACCAAACCCACTTTTGCGCCCATGCGCGCAAGACCTAAAGCTAAGTTGGCGGCAACAGTACTTTTACCAACACCACCTTTACCACTGGCAACAGCAATAATATTTTTTACATCCTTTAATGTAGTTTCGTCTTTTTCTTTTTTGGAGGTAACGGTTGCAGTCATGTTTATTTTTACTTTCGCGTCTTTATCAACGTAATGCAAAATAGCATTCATGCAGGCATTGTGTATCATGTCCTTCATTGGACAGGCAGGCGTTGTAAGCACTACTGTAAAAGCAATGTTCTTTCCATCAACTTCAACATCTTTGATCATGTTAAGTGTAACCAGGTCTTTTTTCAGATCCGGATCATCAACATATTTTAAAGCATCTAAAACTTTTTCAACTGTAATTTCCATATATAAATTTGTTGCAGAGTGTAAGATCACATTCTGTTATATTCAATAGAAGATCTTATTGCGGTGTTTTTTTAGTTGTATCGGCTGTTGGAGGCACAACAACCGCATTAGGTGTTGCAGATACTTCTTCAATAGCTGCTTTAATTGAATTAGCTATAGAATCCTGAACTTCCTTAGCGCGTTTGTGCATAGCTTCTTTACTTTCGGCTGCTTTGCCACAAGAGATGAATGTTGCTAAAAGAATCAAACTAAAAAATAAAAATATTTTTTTCATAAATTAAGATAATTTGGTTTACAAAGATAGGAAATTATAACTGCAGATTTTAAAGATGATATAGATGCGTATCAATTTGTGATTATTCTTAAAAACAATCTGCGCAACCTGTAGCAAACATCCGGTAATTAAAACAGAAAGGCCCCAAAGCAATGCTTTGAGGCCAATCAGCTAACTAACTAAACACAATATTAATGTTTTGCTTCAGCAGCAGTAGTTTCAGTAGTTGCAGCAGCAGCAGTTGTATCAACTACAGTTTCAGCAGGAACTTCATTCATAGAAGCGCTAATAGCAGCAGCGATTGAATCAGCTACTTGTTTTGCTCTTTCTTCCATTTTAGCTTTTTCTTCAGCAGAAGGACCACAAGCTACGAAAGTTGTAGCGAAAATAGCTACTGCGATAATTGAGAATACTTTTTTCATTTTAGTTTTTTTTAAATTGTTGGTTAATTTTACATTTATCCCTTTTTTTAAAAATAGTAACCCAAAAAAATTGAAGTTTTTAGAAATATTTCATAATCATTTGATTATCAACCTAATAAATTTAATATTTGAACAGGTTCCCCAAATTTTAAATCTTAATTCATAAATCTTATTTCGGTAAAGGTTACCTTTATCAAATAAACGTATTAATCTAAACAAGGCGTCTATGTCCAAAAATAAAGTGCAGTATACCGAAGATCAATTTATTGATGGGTTACGCACCGGAAATAATGAGATCTTAAATGCTTTGTATAAAAAGTACTATAACATCGTTCTTAAATTTATTGTAAACAATAGTGGTACGCAGGAAGCGGCTCAGGACATTTACCAGGAAACAATCATTGTTTTATATGAGAATGTACAAAAGCCGGGCTTCGAATTAAACTGCCAGCTGCAAACTTATATTTACTCAATTGCAAAACGCTTGTGGTTAAAGCAATTAAAAAAGAACAGCAAAACATTTTTATTTAAAGAAGATGATGAGAATGAGGTAGTAGATGTAAGCGAAGATATTAGCGCACACGAGACTAAAGAAGCGGAGCTGGAGAAAATGAATCAAAGCCTTGCTGAGCTTGGAGAACCTTGCGCCACGCTGATAAAAGATTTTTACATTCAAAAATTGAGCATGGATGAGATAGCCGAAAAATTTGGTTACACCAATGCCGATAATGCAAAAAATCAGAAGTACAAATGTTTACAAAGATTAAAGAAAAGTTTTTTTGAATTATTACCAGTTGAACAAATAGAAAGAAAATGAGACCGATAGATTTATTTGATGATTATTTAAGTGGAAAGCTTAGTGCACAGGATGTTGCTGAATTTGAGGCGAGATTAAATTCCGATTCTACATTTGCCAATGCCTTTGAACAACATAAAACATTGATCGATACCTTAAACCGTAACGAAAAACGCAACGCGTTTAAAAACAAACTAAAAGCAATTCATACCTCTGCTTTTGGCAACGACGCAAAAATTATTTCAATTAACAGAGAAGAAGGGTTTGTAAAACGTTATGGTAAAACTGTTTTAGTGGCTGCCAGCACTGCTGCTGTTGTTGTATTAAGCACCATTGCAGCCATTACACCCGGCATTAAGCAAACCAGCAACGAAATAACAGAATTAGGAATAAAGATCGATGCTTCGAATAACGCCGTTGTTGAAGGCATTAAAGAAGGTAACCGCCAAAAACCATTACCTGCCCCTGCAAACCTTGAGGGTAGCGCTTTTGCCTTGAATAATAAAGGATATATTATCACCAGCTCGCACATGGTTAAAGGTGCTGATAGCGTATTCGTACAAAACGGATCGTTAGAAAGAACATTAACTGAAGTAGTTTTAATTGATACAAAATTAGATATCGCTATTTTAAAGATTACAAATTTAGATATTGTAAAAACGTGGGAAGTGCCATTTATTTTTAGTGAAAAACCAACTGATATTGGCGAAAAAGTGTATACACTTGGTTACCCTAGAAAAGATGTTGTTTATGGTGAAGGCTCTTTAAGCTCATTAAGCGGTTATTATAACG
Organism: Chlorellidium tetrabotrys; assembly: GCA_032273165.1. Taxonomy (NCBI): domain Eukaryota; class Xanthophyceae; order Mischococcales; family Botryochloridaceae; genus Chlorellidium; species Chlorellidium tetrabotrys. Next base: position 43,170 of record JAUKPS010110141.1, read on the forward strand.
ACACTACCATGTATCAGATCTCAATTCCTGTAAACCCTGGTAATAGCGGTGGGCCGTTATTGAACGACCAGGGCAATGTGATCGGTGTTATCCGCGGTAAGATCACGGGTGCGGAAGCTACCGGTTTTGCTATAAAATCTAACGAGATATTTAAGTCTATTTCAGCTATAACAGTTGATAGCGTTAGAACAGAGCTGTTAAGCCTGTCTAAAAAGCAAACACTTAAAGGCTTGAAGCGCACTGAGCAAATTAAGCGCATTAATCCATACGTATTTAACGTATTGGTTTACAAAAAGGACTAAATCCGTAAATTTTATAAGTAAAAAACATTCGTCGGTTTTTTGGGGTTTTCTGCCCTAAACCCCTGCTAAAGTGTGTTAATTGGACTGAAGCTACAAGTTGTTTTAAATCAATTAATTATGGGGTTATTAATAATTGATAAACAGCTTTTAAACCTAAAATAAACAGGTTTTAATCCCAATTGCGATTTAACAAAATATTTTCGTCTAATAAATAAAGTTATTAACAATTATATGGTTAACTTTGAAGTCTAATACCAGGAAAACATGTTCGAGATACTAAAACACTTTGAAAGCAAATACGGAACTCTTAAGAAAAAAGGTTTGCGTATTGAGGGTTTATCTATGATAGATCCAAAACGTAAGAAACATGTAATTATGGTAAGTAAACCATTTATGTTTGATAACCGTCAATTACCAAAAACCTACGAAGGTTTGGATATCAAAGCAAAAATTGAAGGTGGTTTACCAAAAGAATTTGCATTTAATAAAGACGCCATAAAAAAAGAATACGTTTGGGCGCCAAATAAATTTGAAAAATATGTTGACCGTTGTTCAGAAGAAATTCGCAAACAATTTGGCAACCCGGATATGAGCCGTGCAGAAATGTTAGATGCTTTAGCGTTCGGAAATTTTGAAGCACATAAAAAGAAAAGCATACAGTTAATGGAGGAAGGAAAAATTCCACCATTTAAAATGAATTAGCGTTGTTCTTTTGTTTGAAGAGAGTAAGTAGCACAATTGTCATAATTAAGGGTTAAACAATTTAGTTACTTTGGTTCGAAAAAGTCGGTTGGTTACCGACTTTTTTGTTTTATATATTTACCACAGAGGGGGCGCTGAGCATACAAAGGTTTCACTTAGAAAATTTATTCCCTCAATTAAACATCTTCAAAAAATTCTCTGTACCTCTACTCTGATTCTCTAGTGGTGAAAAATCGGTTGTGAATTAATCTACAATCTGCAACAATGTTCTAAAAGCGGCATACCTGCCATCAAATTTCTTTTTATGTTCTTCCTGCAATTTAGGCGCAAATTCTTTCTGATACTTTTCAATATCCACCATTTCTAAGAATTTGTATTGAATAGAATAAGTGTGGCCTTCATCTTCCACGTAAAGCACTTTCAGTATCTGGTTATCAATAAAACAACCCGTCTTCATTACATCCGGAATGTGGATCTCTTTCATCCATTTTAGCCACTCGTTTTGAGCTTCATCGGCAATATTTACAGTAACATTATATATGAACATAATCAACGCTAATATAAAGATAAATCAGCAAAAATAACATCGTGCCAAACTCTAAATCCTTGGTATAATATTTGTAAATTTACCTCACATCATTAGGTGTTACACAAAAGATCATATTACGAATGAAGACCGATTTTATAGAAGAATTACGCTGGCGCGGGCTATTGCAGGATATAATGCCCGGCACTGAAGAATTATTAAAAAAAGAAATTGTAACGGCTTATATAGGTTTTGATCCAACGGCAGACTCTTTACATATTGGCCACTTAACACAAGTGTTTACTTTATTGCGTTTACAAAAAGCGGGTCACAAACCTATTGCGCTTATTGGCGGTGCAACAGGCATGGTAGGTGATCCCAGCGGTAAATCAGCTGAGCGTAATTTGTTAGATGAAGAAGCGCTTAATAAAAATGTAGCAGGAATGAAAAAGCAGTTGGAAAAATTGCTTGATTTTAATACTTCTGAAAACGGTGCCGAATTGGTAAATAATTACGACTGGATGAAAGATTATTCTTTCCTTACATTTATTCGGGATATTGGCAAGCACCTAACCGTTAGTTATATGATGGCAAAAGATTCTGTTAAAAATCGTTTGGAAACAGGTATGAGCTTTACCGAATTCAGTTACCAGCTTTTACAGGCCTTTGATTTTTATCACTTATACCAAACAAAAAACTGCAAGCTGCAAATGGGTGGTAGCGACCAATGGGGCAATATTACCAGTGGTACTGAATTAATTCGCCGTAAAGTAAGTGGCGAGGCATATGCAATTACAACAACGCTGATAAAAAAAGCAGATGGAACAAAATTTGGAAAAACAGAAAGTGGTGCCGTTTGGTTAGACAGAACTAAAACATCCCCATACAAATTTTACCAGTTTTGGATAAATACTTCAGACGCTGACGCAAAGAGCTGGATAAAGGTATTTACGTTTTTACCAAAAGAAGAGATCGAAAATCTGAATGTAGAGCATGATAAAGATCCCGGCAAACGTATCCTGCAAAAAACGCTGGCAAAAGAATTAACTACCCTGATTCACAGCGAAGAGGATTACAACGCGGCCGTTGAAGCCAGCGCAATTCTATTCAATGGCACCATAAGTGATCTTTCTAATTTAAATGACGAATTGTTCTTGGATATTTTTGATGGCGTTCCGCAACACGCTGTTTTAAGAGCTGATATTGAAGCCGGCACTTCTATTACAGATCTCTTATCTGATAAAACAAAAATTTTTTCAAGCAAAGGCGAAGCGCGCAAAATGATACAAGGAGGAGGCATTCGCCTTAATAAAGAAAAAGTAGAGAGCCAGGACCTTATCGTTAATTCATCACAATTAATAAAGAACAAATATATTTTGATACAAAAAGGTAAAAACAATTATTACCTCTGTAACGTTAATTAATTATGGCACTCAAGCATTCGCAACAGCTAAGACTTTCACAAAAGTTACTGCCGCAACAAATTTTGCTCATGAAATTGTTGCAGTTGCCAACACTTGCCTTAGAAGAACGTATTAAAGAAGAGCTGGAAGCAAACCCCGCTTTGGAAGAAGACCTGGATACCTCAACAGACGAAGAATTATATAGTAACGAAGAGCCCGAATTAGGCGAAGATGTTGAGTTTGATGAACACGGTGAAGCTAAAGAAGACGAAAGTAAAGTAATTGAGAACGATGTAGTGATGGAAGATTATATGGATGCAGAAGAACTGGATTCGTATAAATATGAGATCTCTAACAAGGGTGCCGATGATGAAACGCGTGAATTTGTTGTAGTTGAAGGTATTGGGTTTCAGGAACAATTAGAACAACAGTTAGGCTTAAAAGATACTGACGATAAAGAATATACCATTGGTGTTTATTTAATTGGCTGTTTGGATGAAGATGGTTATTTAAGAAGAGAGTTAGAGCTTATTGTGGATGATCTTGCGTTCAATTATAACATTACAACCAATATTAATGAGCTTGAAAAAACATTGAAGCTGATCCAAAGTTTTGACCCCCCGGGTGTTGGCGCGCGTAATTTACAAGAATGCTTGTTGATCCAGCTCGAAAGAAAAACAGAGAAGACAAAAGAGGTTGTGCAGGCCATGGATGTTATTAAACATCAAATGGAGGAATTCTCGAAAAAACATTACGATAAAATTTTAAAGCGTTTGCACATCGAGAACGAAGAGCTGAAAGATATTATTGATGTTATTAAACATTTAAATCCGCGCCCGGGAAATAGCGAAACAAAAGAAAGCAATTTCACCGCTGTTATTCCAGATTTTATAATTGCTGTAAATGATGGCATTCCTGAATTAAGCATTAACGGTAGAAATTTACCCGATCTTAAAATTAGCCGTGATTATTTTGAAATGCTGAAAGAGTATTCAAAAAATAAAGATAAGGCAGCCAAAGAAGCAACAGGTTTTATTAAAAGTAAAATTGAAAGTGCCGAATGGTTCATTGAAGCCTTGCAGCAACGTCATGCTACTTTAGCATTGTGTATGCACACGATCATGGATTACCAGCACGATTATTTTGTGACCGGCGATGAGAGTAAATTAAAGCCCATGATCTTAAAAGACATTTCATCTAAAGTTAATTTGGATCTTTCTACCGTGTCGCGTGTGGCAAATAGTAAATATGTACAAACGCCGTATGGTACTTTTTTATTAAAAACATTCTTTAGCGAAAGCATGAGTACCGATAGCGGCGAAGAAGTGAGCAGCCGCGAGATCAAAAAAATATTACAGGATTGTATTGCCGCCGAAGATAAAAAACACCCGCATACGGATGATGAGCTTTGCAATATCTTAAAAGAAAAAGGCTACAACATTGCGCGCCGCACCGTTGCCAAATATCGCGAACAGTTAGAGATACCTGTTGGTAGAATGCGTAAAGAGATTTAGGTAACAAAAAAGCCACAGATTACACGGATTTCACAAATAAAAAATTAATCTGTGAGGATCTGCGAAATCTGCGGCTTATTTTTAATCAATAATCAATTTTCTATTAACCGTTTTATCTCCTGCTTTTATTTTTATCTCGTAAAGGCCTTTATTTAATTTAGAAATATTTAATTCTTCGTTTTTAGAAACATTGTATTTAGAATAAACCAACCTTCCTTCCAAACTATAAATAGTAACCTCCATTAATTCGTTAGTGGTATTATCAATTTTAACTTTTCCGTTTGATGGATTTGGCCACACTAAAACAGAATTATTAAAATTCTTTTCATCCAAACCTGTAATTAAAATGTTTACAACAGCTGTTGTTGTAGAGCTATGACAAGCATTTGAAGCAACCAATGTTATTGTATATTGTCCGGTACCTGTATATGTTATTGGTCCTGGGTTTGCAGAAGTGCTTGTTTGTGTATTACCAAAATTCCACGAATACGTTGTAGCATTAGTAGAAGTATTAGTAACATTTACAGTTGGCCCTGCAACCGAATTTGTAAAGGATGCAATAGAAACAAAATTACTGGTGTTGTTCGCTGTATCTGCAATACCTTCGCTCATATTATAGTAAGTACCACTTGGTGTTGTTTCCAGTTTAACAGTTCTTACCATGTATTTATAAATGCCCGGGTATATCAAACAATTATCAGTGTACGTTGTGCCGCTTATTAGTGTTGGATTAATTTTTATATAACTTGTGTTGGTTGCATTCTTCATATAAATATTATACCCTGCAATAGCCGTTTCGGTAGAAGCGGACCAGGAGATATTGCAATTGTTTCCCGCCTTTGTAGCTACAACATTTGAAACCGGTGCAACAATATCATTACGCAAAGTAGGATCGCCCATTAAACCAATAGTGATCACATTAAATAAACCATAGTTGCTTGGATAAGGCGAAGGGAAATAAACCGTTGTGTTGTTTTGTGTTAACATAGTACTATAACCAATATTCTCGCCCATGGCCATGTGATGGAACATCCAGTTGGGGCGGCCCGCCCACGCGTTGGTCAATATTCTGCCCTGGCATAATGGCGCGCGTAAAAAACTATTATTCACATCCCAATCGCCAAAATAACTTCCAAATAACATGGTAAATGTAGTTTGCAAATTAGATGTTGCAAGATACGATGTGCTTGCAATGTTTTGCGCGCTATAAAAATCACCGCCACCACAACCGTATGACCATTGGTAGCTGTTGCCGGTTAATGTAGCTGTGTAATCACTTACAGCAACGTTTGTTGGCGAAACCAAAGGACCAAAATTCTTAAAGCCGCTTGATGCAAAAGTTTCGCCGGGTACAAAATAACCAAAGTTATCTTCTAACACGGCGCGTTTAATTGGCGAGTATATTTTTTTACGATAGTCGTGATCTTTATCTAAATAATTTTTTAATAATTGTGTTTCGGTTGCAGTAAAGCTTGTCATACCATTAAGATCTACACGGCCAACCTGCAGCTCAACAGCTGTTGGAATAAATGATTGATCAAACTTTCCGTCACCGGGTATGTTTTGCGTACGTGCGGGCGAAGCCGTTGTTGAGGTAACTGAAACATCTGTCCAGCTGCCATTCATTTCTCCGTAATAAACATCGGTAGGCCATGCCCCCTGGTGATCGGGATGCCCGTCAGGGCCAAGGTTTCCGCTATAGGCAACAGGAATATGTCCTAATAAAAAGACCGCTTTTGTATTTGCAGGATCAGAATTATAAGTGCTTACAATTTGAGATTTAACGGCCGTTACGGCTAATGTAGGGCTGATATAACTTGTTAGTACTTCCCAGCCATCGCCTTCAAGATCATCCTGTAAACGCTTAATTTCGGGCGCTAAAGTAAGGCTGTGCGTAACCTCAATTAATAAGATCAATTTTCCGCGGTTCTCTACAACCGGAATTTGAATGCCTGAATTAATGTAACCATACCCAGGATACGTTAATGTACCTGTAACCGCAGTACGCGTAACACGGTATTCATAATGCGTACCAACTGCTACTGTATTATCTACATATTGTGTGGTTGTGCTGGGATTGGTTGCAGAAAGGGATGTCCATACAGAACTGTTCTTTGGCTTTCTGTCGATCGAATAATTTGTTGTACCAACATTTGGTACCCAGTTAATTGTTATTGTTGGTGGACTAACCTGAACGTTTGCCCAAAGCTCAACCGAACAATCTTTTGGAGATGGTGTTTGAGAATTTATGGTAAAAGAAAATAAAAGAGAGAGTGCAAAAAGTAGATGTTTTTTCATAATTATATTTTAAGATTGATAAATATAATAATGAATAGATGAAATGCAAGTGTCAATAAGTTTAAATTGATTTAGGGGCGATGAGTTTGGCTTTTTACTGAGTAGATGGAAAAGAATCCACGAATTACACTAATTTCTCAAATGAATATATAAAATTATGTTTGGTGTAATTTTACATTGTTCAAAGCGATTATATCGCTTTGAACAATAATTTGTGAAATTAGTGGTAAAAAAATTAAGTGTTTCTTTTTAATGCGCTGCCAACCAATTTTCTCCAACACCCATACCTACTTCAACCGGAACGTTTAATGGCAAGGCGTTGCGCATGTGTTTTTCAATAATTGGTTTTACAATTTCAAGCTCGGGCTTGTAAACATCAAACACCAACTCATCATGCACCTGTAATAACATTTTGGTTTTAAAGTTTTGTTTCTTAAGATCGTTGTAAATATTGATCATGGCCACTTTTATCATGTCGGCGGCGCTACCTTGTATTGGCGCGTTAATAGCATTACGTTCTGCAAAGCTCCGAACCGTTGCATTGTTTGAATTAATATCACGCAACCAGCGCTTACGGCCCAATAAAGTTTTTACATATCCGTTCTCACGTGCAAAGTTGATAGAATCATTCATGTACATATCAATGGCAGAGAATTCTTTTTTATAATTATCAATGATCTCTTTTGCTTCGGTACGGCTAATGCCAAGGTTTTCTGCAAGACCAAAAGCGCCTTGTCCGTAAATGATACCAAAGTTCACGCTCTTTGCCTTGTAGCGCATTTCTTTGGTTACATCTGCTTCTGCCACATTAAATACCTTTGATGCGGTAGCTGTATGAATATCTTTTCCTAACTGAAAAGCTTCGCACATATTTTTGTCACCACTGATACTTGCAACAATACGCAATTCTATTTGCGAGTAATCGGCGCTTAATAAAATATGATCTTTATCGCGCGGAATAAATGCTTTACGAATCTGTCTGCCACGCTCTGTGCGAATTGGAATGTTCTGTAAATTAGGATTATCGCTGCTTAAACGGCCTGTAACAGCCACCACCTGGTTAAAAGAGGTGTGAATGCGGTTTGTTTTTTTATTTACCAGCTCGGGTAAAGTATCAACGTAAGTTGATTTTAATTTTACCAGCTCACGGTAATCCAATATTTTTGAAACGATAGGATGTACACCTTCAAGCTTGCTCAATACTTCTTCGCCGGTTGCATATTGACCGGTTTTTGTTTTCTTGGCTTTATCCGTAATTTTTAAATATTCAAATAAAATTTCGCCAACCTGTTTTGGTGATGATACATTAAATTTTGTTCCTGCTAAGTCTTGTATTTCCTTTTCTACATTAGCAATATCTATTTGTAACTGCGCTGAAAACTCCTTTAATACAGGCACATCTAAATTAATTCCTTCGCGCTCAATGTTTGCCAATACTTTTATTAATGGTACTTCCACATTGTTAAACAATGTTTCTACATCATGCTCTTTTAATAAGGGTGCAAACTTTTTTTGTAGCTGAATGGTAACATCGGCATCTTCGGCAGCATAATCTTTAATAAGATTTATTTCCACATCACGCATGCTTATTTGTTCTTTGCCTTTTTTACCAATTAATTCTGTAATACTTACCGGTGAATAATTTAAATAGGTCTGCGCTAAAATATCCATACCATGACGCATGTCGGGCATGATTAAAAAGTGCGCTACCATGGTGTCGAAAAATTTATTTTTTATTTCGATGTCATAATTCAATAAGATTTGGTAATCGTATTTTATATTCTGGCCAATTAATATTTTTGATTCGTCAGCAAAGATCTTACGGAAAGGTTGTAACTGTTTTAATGCTTCTTCTTTGTTTTCTGAAATTGGAACGTAATATGCGTGGAATGATCTTACCGAAAAAGATAAACCCACTAACTCTGCAGTAATAGTATCCAGGCCTGTTGTTTCACTATCAAAACAATATTCGTTTTCGTTTTCTAAAACGGCAACCAACGCGTTTATTTTTTCCATCGAATCTACCAGCTCATAGTTATGCTCCACATCGTGCATGGTTTTAAAATTTGTAACGGGGGCTTGTGTTTCAACGCTTTCGTTTGATGAAGAGAAAAGATCAGGATCACTGAACAGATCTTGCTTTGCCTCTGCTTTAGGTTTTGGCTCAGGTAATTTTTCTTTACCGCCAATATCTTCGCCTAAAACTTTTTGTGCAATCGCGCGAAATTCCAATTCTTTAAAAAGCTCTAATAATGCTTCTTTGTTTATTGGTTTAAGTACCAATTCTGCCTCATCCAACTCAACAGGGCAATCTAAAATAATAGTGGCTAACCATTTTGATTGAATGGCCATTTCTCTATTATTCTCAACTTTTTCTTTTAATTTGCCTTTTAATTTATCAGTATTCTCTAAAAGATTTTCAATGCTTCCGTAGTCTTTAATAAGCTGAATGGCTGTCTTCTCGCCTACACCTGGTATTCCTGGAATGTTATCCACCTTATCGCCCATTAAACCTAAAATATCTATTAGCTGCAGTACATTATTTATTTCCCACTTTTTACAAATTTCTTCAGGCCCTAAAACCTCAGCAGCATTGCCAAAACGTGCCGGCTTATAAATAAAAGTATTTGCGTCAACCAGCTGACCGTAGTCTTTATCCGGTGTCATCATATACGTTGTATAACCTGCCTTTTCTGCTTTAATGGCAAGCGTGCCAATAATATCATCAGCTTCGAAGCCCGGCGTTCCTAATATTTGAATGTTGAAGCCTTTGATAAGATCCATAATTAATGGAATAGATTTACGCAGATCTTCCGGCATTTCTTCGCGGTTGGCTTTATAGGCTTCAAACTCAACATGGCGTTGCGTTGGGCCTTCCATATCAAACACAACAGCAATGTGCGTTGGTTTTTCTTTATTTAAAATTTCGAGTAGGGTATTTGTAAAACCAAAAATGGCCGAGGTATTAAATCCTTTTGAATTAATACGCGGGGCATTACTAAATGCAAAAAAAGCGCGGTAAATAAGTGCATAAGCATCTAATAGAAATAATTTTTTATCGGTATCTTTTGTGATCATGTTGTGTTTTTTGTAGAAATTAATTGTGAAGCTTTATAGAAAAATTAGCTTCTGTTATTGTATTTGTTGATCACTTCAACAGCTTTTTCTTCGTTGAGTTTTTTATCACCTTCGTATTCATTAGCAAATCCTGCAGCCCCGCTCATCATATCCTGTAGTTGTTTTTTAAATTTTCCTTCCTTAACGGTTATCATTTTTTTATCTTCTTTTCTCATAAGATAGTATTCTCCTTCCCAGCTAATGGCGTTCATGTTGGTTACTTCAAACATCATTTTATAAAGAGATATCTCGCCACGAACTAATGCGCGGTAAAACTTTTGCTCGCCTTCATATTCCATAGCAATGTAATGTTGTTTATCAAACCCATAAGCTTTTACTTTGTTGGGTTTGTAATTTTTTTGTGTGCCGCCTTCATCTTTAAAAAAAACCTTGTTATAATTATCCTGTTCTTTTTTTGGATTTATTTTTACTTCGCCTTTAAGTGTATCTCCTTTTTCGTTAACAATATATCCTTTTACAAAAGTTACCTGCGCACTGGCGCAAAATGTTAAAAGGCTGATGAATAAAGCGGTAATTGTGTTTTTCATGGAACAAAAATTTAATCAGGTCTATAAAGAAAATTAAATTTTAGCTCTAAAAAAAGCGTTGTTAGAACTGTGTGAATAAGTTAGCTTCTTATTTAGAAATACGGTGGTTTTTGTAGCGTTTTGTTAAAAAACATGACCGCTCTATGAAATAATTAGTGTGCAAATTTTACTTCATACATTTTTGGCCAAAGCTTGCCTGTAACATAAATTTTATCAGCAATAGAATCATAGGCAATACCATTCATTTCCAGGGCATTTGGATTCATGTTACGCATATCGTAATTTATTGGTGTAAAATTAATTTTTGCAACTACGTTTCCGGTTTTTGGATCGATTTTAACAACGTAACCAGTTGTATAAATGTTAGCATAAATAAAGCCCTTAATATATTCTAATTCATTTAAGGCGTCTGCAGCATATCCATTCTCATTTACTGCAAGCGTTTTTACCGGTTTCATTTCAGCATCAAAATAGCTTAAGTTGTTGGTTCCATCACTCATAATGATGTGTGTACCATCTGTAGTTAAGCCCCAACCTTCTTTATTAGCGTAATTAAACTGACCTATCTTTTTAAATGTTTTTACGTCGTAAATAAAACCTGTTTGTTCTTTGTAAGTTACCTGGTAAATTTTTCCGTTTAAAATAACCATTCCTTCGCCGAAAGGATATGCTTTTTTATCCAGCTCCACTTTAGCATCCAGCTTTCCGGTCTTCATATCAACAATGCCAAGAACAGATTTCAGTTCAGGCATATTATCCGGTGAGCCTGTACTTTCGAATAATTTATTATCGTGAATTAAAAAGCCTTCTGTAAACGCTGTTGTATCATGAGGTAAAGTAGAAACAATACTGTATTCCAGAACAGGAATAGCAGGCTTTTCGTCAACAATTATTTTTGGGTCTGGATCTTTTTTTACTTCCGACTCACAAGAACTGCAGGAAGCAATTGTAAGAACAATTACAGAAAAAGAAATTATTTTTTTAATGCTTGTCATTTTTATATTTTCCACGAAGAGCCTTCTTTTGTATCTTTTATCTGAACGCCTGCATCGGTTAGTTTATTGCGAATCTCATCACTCAAAGGAAAATTCTTTTCTACTTTTGCTTTGTTGCGAATATCCAATACCATGTGTATCACTTTATCCAATACAGCTGTTGTTTTTGAATTCTCTTCTTCCTTTTTTAAGCCCATAACATCAAACACAAAATTCTGATAGATGATTTTTAAAAGATCAATATCGTTTTGTGTTAAGTTTGATTTACCATCATTTGTAGAATTAATTATGCGAACCGAATCAAATAAATGCGCTACTAAAACCGGTGTGTTAAAATCATCATTCATAGCATCGTAACATTTTTGTTGCAATGCTTTTATGTCTTCGGTTGACGCTGCAGATGCTTTTAAGTTTTGCAATGTGTTGTGCGCTTCCATTAAGCGTTCGAATCCTTTTTCGCTCGCTTGCAAAGCTTCGTTAGAAAAATCGAGCGTGCTGTGGTAATGTGTTTGCATCATAAAAAAACGCACAGCCATTGGGCTGTAACCCTTTTCTAATAAAGGATGATCGCCTGAAAATAATTCTCCGGGTAAAAAACCATTGCCGGCGGATTTTGACATACGCACGCCGTTAACCGTTAGCATGTTTGTATGCATCCAGTAATTTACCGGTGCCTTATGATTACAGGCCTGCGATTGTGCGATCTCATTTGTATGATGTGTGGCCTGCAGATCCATTCCGCCTCCGTGTATATCAAAAACATCTCCTAAATATTTGCTGCTCATAGCAGAACATTCAATGTGCCAACCCGGGAAACCCCAGCCCCACGGCGATGGCCAGCGCATCAACGTTTCTGGCTTTGCCTTTATCCAAAGTGCAAAATCCAAACGCCCGCGTTTTTCATCTTGTCCGCTTAGTTCACGTGTACCTTCTAACAATTCTTCTAATTTTCTATTTGTTAATTGTCCATAAGAAAAATCTTTATTGTATTTCTCTACATCAAAATAAACGGTACCATTAACTTCGTATGCGAAACCTTTTGCAATAATTTCTTTTATCATTTCTATCTGCTCACAAATATGGCCTGTGGCGGTAGGTTCAATGCTTGGTGGCATGTTATTAAATGCCTGCATGACATCATGAAACCCAACCGTGTACTTTTGTACAATTTCCATTGGCTCTACTTGCTCCAACTTTGCTTTTTTCGCAAATTTATCATCGCCTTCATCACGATCACCTTCTAAATGCCCGGCATCAGTAATGTTGCGCACATAGCGTACTTTATACCCAATATGAATTAAGTAACGGTAGATCATATCAAAAGAAATAAAGGTGCGGCAATTTCCTAAATGCACATCGCTGTAAACCGTTGGGCCGCAAACATACAAACCAACCAATGGTGGTTTAATGGGCTTAAATTCTTCTTTCTTTCGTGTAAGAGTATTATATAAAAACAGGGGCTGCATAGGAAGACTAAATTACACAATAAAAAAAGGCGGAAAAAATTTTTCCGCCTTAAAATATATTAAAATTGTTTTGTTAGTTCTCTATTGGCGCATCGCCTACGTAAATACCATTTTTATAAACAGCTACTTGTGTTAAGATGCCATTATCATTATAGATATAAGCTTTGCCTTCCATAAAACGGTTATCTTTAAAAATACCGTCTTTTGTTACTTGTTTGTTTTTATTGTAAAGTGTTTGCTTGCCGTTTAATACAAGTGGCCCATTGGCAGGTTTTTCGTCGGCCTTAAGAGCAATTTTTGGGGCATTATCGAGTGTCTCAACTTTTTTTACGATCTTTTCTGTTGATTCGTATATCTTGATCGAGTTAACATCTACATTTCCATTGTCAAATTTCTTTTCCGCTTTTAATTGTCCGTTCTCATAAAATTCTTTAACGGTACCAGCTTCTTTTCCATCTACAAAATTACCCTGAACAGCAAGTTGTCCGTTTTCGTAATTGTAGGTTTGAACGCCTTCGCGTTTACCGCTATTATTAAAAGTAAACTCGTGTTGTACCTGTCCGTTATCGTAATATTGTTTGAATGCGCCTACCCAACGATTATTTTTCCATTGCCCTTCTTCTTCAATTTTTCCGTTCTCGTGATAAACGATCGCATAACCATCGGGGCGGCCATTTATAAATGTTATTTTGTTTTTTGTGTTTCCATTGCAAAAATACTCCATCCAGATACCGGTTTTACGATTCTCTTTGTACGACCCTTCTTCCGCTTTTTGACTAGGAGCGTAGCACGTATTTGGTTTGTGTTTTCCGAAAAGAACCCATTTACCTTGTTTCTTGCCAAGCTCATCAATAAAGTTAATAGTATCCTTGGTGTTGGGGATCACTTCATATGTTTGCGCAAAGTGGGTATTTAAATACCCTAAACTTAATGCGAAGAATAATGTGATTCTCATATTAACAATTTTTTGTTATATTGAAGTTAAGGAATTCGGATGGCTTATTAACTTAGGCCCTAGGTGGAGTTATTAACAATGACAGGGCAAATTGGTATAAATTAGACGAGTTAATACTATTTGCCGACGAAATTCAGATGTGCTTTTTGGCTCATTGGTACAAATAAAAAAACCCTCTACATTTTAGTGTAAAGGGTTTTTGAAAAATGTTTTAGTTATTTACCGCCTTTTGGTGGTGTTTTTCCGCCGCCTTGTGGAGGCGTTTTAATTCCACCTGTTTGGTTTACAGCACCAGGAATCACCGCTGCGGGCATACCGTCTAATTTCTTTTTAACTGCCATTAAAACATCATCAGATGGTTCGCTGTATAAAACGCTTCCAGCGCTTGTATCTAAAATATATTTGTAACCGCCTTCTTTTGCAACTGCTTCAATTCCTTTTTTGGCTTTATCCATAATAGGCGCTGTTAATTCGGCCGTTTTACGCTGGTAATCTTGCTGTGCCTGTTGTTTAAATTCTTCGATACGGCGTTGTAATTGATTTAACTCGTCTTCTTTTGTTTTTCTAACAAGATCGCTCATTGTAGCCTGGTCTTGAAGATATTTTTGATATTTTGCTTCAAGCTCAGATTGCATGCTGATAGATTCTGCATCAATTCCTTTTAGATAATTTTGTGCTGTTTCTTTAGCTATTTTAGTTTCAGGCATTAAGCTGATCAAAGAGTCTAAGCTCAGGTGTGCGATTTTTTGCGCTTTTGCAAAAGAGAAGAATCCAATTGCTGCAATGATCAGAGCTACTCTTGTAAATGTTTGTTTGTTCATAGTGTTTGTTTTTTATGCTTTTAAAGCATTTATTTTATTGGTGTTTTTTATTTTTAAAGCTGTAAAATTACTTTTTGTATCCGAGATAAACTAAAACATCATCGCTTTTATCGTATTTGCTGTTAGCATATAAAATAGAAACTTGCCCGCTTTTGTCCAGAATAAAACCAAGTCCTGCTTTTTCAGCAACCGTTTTAATAGCGTTATAAACCTTATCCTGTATAGGTTTTACCAATTCCTGGCGCTTTTTAAATAACTCTCCGTCTACACCAAAACGTGATTTTTGAAGCTCTTTTACTTCTTTTTCTTTATTCACGATCTCATTCTCACGTTTCTTTTTCATCTCGTCTGTTAATAAAATAGCATCGGCCTGGTAAGCTTTATATAATTTATCTACTTCAGAGTATTTTCCTTCAATTTCTTTTTGCCATTGCACGCTTGTTTTATCTAATTCGCTTTGCGCGGCTTTGTATTCAGGTATTTGCGATAAAATATAATCGGTATCAACATAACCAAATTTTGCCGAACCACTTTGTGCAAAGCCAAAACCCGAAACGATCACTAATAAAGCGCAAACAATTTTACTTCTTAATTTCATAATTTTAAGTTTTTAAATTTAATCATAAAACGTGCCAATTTAAAAAATATCGTTCAATTAACACATTTTTGCTATAATTCGCCAAGGGCGCCACCAATGGTAAAGTGGAACTGGCCTGTGCCATTGCCAATGCCCGGTTGCCCCGGAACATTATCAAAGCCCCAACCATAATCGATACCCAACAAGCCAAACATTGGTAAGAATACACGTAAGCCAAAACCTGCACTGCGCTTAACCTGGAAAGGATTGAACTTTTTATAATCCGTCCACGCATTACCCGCTTCGGCAAAACCTAAAACAAATATGGTGGCTTGTGGATTTAAACTAATAGGATAACGTAGCTCCATCGTGTAACGGGCTACAATAGGATCGCCCACGGCATTACCACCTGAATAGGTTTGCACTAATGAATTATCAGGGTACCCTCTTAAACCAATGATCTCTCTTGCCACAAAGTTTTGGAAACCGCTAATACCACTACCACCAAGGTAAAAACGTTCAAACGGAGAATAACCAACTGATTTGTTATAGCGTGCTAAAAAGCCATAGCCCACTTTTGTACGTAATACTAAGTTACGAGCGTCTTTTCCTTCGGCTGCTTTTTTATTTGTTAGTTGTGTGAACCACTCTGCAGTGATCTTGTATTTTTGATATTCGATGTAGCGGTATTTTTGAGCATCTGCAAGGGTGCTGTAATCTTTATTATTGAATAATGAATACGGCGGTGTGAACTGACCTAAGAAGGTGAAATTAGATCCTGTTTTAGGATAGATGGGCGCATCTATAGAGTTGCGGGAAATGTTTAACTGGAAGTTAAGATCATTTGCAAAACCATTCGTAAAAATAAATGCACCATAGTTTTTAAGATCATAATAATTATAATTTATGTTGGTGAACATATTAAAATAATTATCCGGCCATTTTAATCGTCGGCCTAAACCAATCGAACCACCAATAATGCTCATGCTTTGGCGTTTTGGGTTATAAATTTTCCCTACTTCGCTGTCAACATATTTTTTTTGTCCGTTGCTGAATAAAGAGTGAAATGCCGAAACCGTTAGTGAGTTTGGTTTTTTGCCTCCTAACCATGGCTCGGTAAACGAAAAATTATAGGATTGGTAATAGATACCGTTTGTTTGCGCACGCAGGCTTAAACGCTGACCGTCGCCACTTGGTAAGGGTTTCCATGATGAGCCTTTAAAAAGATTTTTTGCCGAGAAGTTATTGAACGTTACGCCCAATGTACCAATGATACCAATACCGCCTTGGCCACTTTGATTGTTTAATGAGTTGCGACCGCCCCAACCACCGCTTAACTCGATCTGGTCACTTGGTTTTTCCTCAACAATATATTCAATGTCCACGGTTCCATCTGCAGGATTTGGTTGAGGTTTTACATCTAATTTTTCAGGGTCAAAATATCCTAATTGCGCTAATTGCCTTTGTGTACGAATAATATCCGAGCGCCTGAATAGCTGGCCGGGCTTAGTAAAGATCTCACGGTAAATTACATGATCATTTGTTTTATCATTTCCTTTTACGGTAATTTTATTGATAGTGGCTTGTCTGCCTTCAAAAATCAAGACATCAAAATCAATCGTGTCATTATGAATATTACTTTCTTGTGGGTTCACTGAAAAGAAAAGGTAACCATCATCCATATAAAGGCTTGTAATATCAAAGCCGTTTGGATTCATAAATAACTTTTGCTCTAATTTACTTTGGTCATAAACTGTGCCTGAAGGAATATTTAAAATTGTATCGAGCTGCCCGCTACGGTATTTAGCGTTTCCAAACCATTTAAAATCACCGAAATAATATTTGTGTCCTTCATCTATTGTAACATCAATTGCTACACGGTTTGGCGCTACAAAATAAACGGTGTCTTTAACAACACGCGCATCGCGATATCCTTTTGCATTATATTTTGCGGCTATAGCCGGAAGATCTTTCTTTAAATTATCTTCTAAGTATTTTCCTGAATTAAACGGGTTCCACCAGCGACGGGGCTTGCTGTCTTCTAATTTACGGCGCAGCTTCCAATCTTTAATTACTGTATTGCCATATATATTTACATCCTGTATACGTACTTTTTTATTTTTTGTAACTTTTATAGTAACGATCGTGTGCGGTAATTTTTTAGTGGTATCTCTTTTTTGAGTGATCTCTACCTGGTTAAAATAATATCCTTTATCAAGATAATAATCGTGAACTGTATTTTTAATAGTTCCTAGCAGGTAATCAGTAACCGGCCGGTTTGCAAGCAAGCGGATCTTAGGGCGCAGATCATCCGCATCGCTTTTTTTAACGTCGCCTTTAAAAGAGAATTTTGTTAGTTTAGGTCGTTCAACAACTTTTATGATCAAAAAAATATCGCTGCCAATAATTTTATCCTGTAAGATCTGGATGTCTTCAAAAACATATTGTTTCCATAAATTTTTTACAGCTTCGGTGATCTTATCTCCGGGAACAGTGATCTCATCACCAACGCTTAAACCCGATAACAGGCTTACAACGTTTTTATCCGTGTTTTCTGCTCCTTCAACAGTGATGCCACCGATCTTATATTTTTTAGGATTCCTAACAGGTTCTAAGAACAAAGAATCTTGCTGTGCAAAGCCGTTTAGGCATATCACCAATAGAAAAACTACTTTTATGAAATGTTTTCCCATTTTAGTTTTTTGAGAGTTGTTCGCTTGTTTGTCCGAAACGGCGTTCGCGGTTTTGATAAGATAAAATGGCTTTAAAGAAATCTTCTTTCCTAAAATCGGGCCACAAAGTATCGGTAAAATAAAATTCGGCGTAAGCTAATTGCCACAATAAAAAATTGCTGATACGATGCTCTCCGCTTGTGCGGATCATCAATTCCGGATCAGGATATTTACTAGTGTTTAAATACTTTTCAATATATTTTGAAGTAATTTCAGAGGCTTTTAATTTTCCTTGTTCAATTTGTTTTGCGATTTCTTTTACAGAATGTGTGATCTCCCATTTGCTCGAATAGCTTAATGCAAGGATCAATGTAACTGTATCATTCTTGGAAGTAATATCTATAGACTCCTGTAATTCGGCCTGGCACGATTCGGGTAAGCTTTTAATATCACCAATAGCCTGCAATCTTACACCTTTTTTATTGAGGTTTGGGGTTTCCATGCTTATGGTGGCAACCAGCAATTCCATTAAAGCATCTACTTCATCTTTCGGGCGATTCCAGTTCTCAGTGCTAAAAGCGTAAAGGGTAAGGTATTTAACGCCTATTTCTCCGCAGGCTTCAACGATCTCGCGAACAGAGTTCACGCCTTCGTGATGGCCAAAAATGCGATCTTCACCTTGTTGTTTGGCCCAACGGCCATTTCCATCCATAATAATGGCAACGTGTTGCGGGATGTTATTTTTATCGATCGATTGCTTTAAATCCATGGGATACTGGGGCAGACAAAGATAGTAAAATAGTCAAAATGGGTTAATTAATTTGTTTTGTTTTGCTTATTTTAACAGGTGAGCTGAAACAATTCAGCAACAAAAAACCCGCTTTCGGTATAACGAACAGCGGGCTTTTTTAGTGTTTATTTAAATTTTTATTTTGTTCCGGCAGGCTTAGTGCCTTGTTTTGGCGGATTAAAATAAATTTTAGCCTTAGTATTATTTGGATCTAACTCTTGAACTTGTTTCCAAAGTTCATCTGCCTTTACTTTGTCTTTTGCAACTGAAGTATAATAACCTGCAAGATATTCCAACGCTTCAATAACATTGTTTTTATATGTAGGTGTAGCTTTTTCTTCTGGCTTCACTAATGAAAGTGCTTTTTCAAAATGTGGTTTTGCAAGTCCTTTTTCATTCGTTGGATCTAATTGTACATTCACTTTTCCTCTCCAGAAATGGCCAACCGGCCACGTAGGGCTTAATTGCGTTAGTTTTGAGAAGGAAGAATCGGCACTAATAAATAATGGTTTAGCTTCTGCTTCTTTTTTCTCTTTGGCTTTTACATCTTTAATTAAAGCTGCGTCGCGTTGTATGTTTCCACCAGAATAATAATATGCGCGACCCATTGTAAAATAATCATTGTTGGTTAAGTTCTTTACATCGCCATTCATTTTACGCTCAAAAGCTTTAATTACTTTGTCGTATTTTTTTGATTTCATGTAAATATCTGCAATGGCAGTGTTCAATTCACCAGAAGCCGCCGGGTCAAGCACAATAGCTTTTTCCATTTCTAAAACACCTAATGAATCTTTACCGGTACGCGCTAACAATAAACCTTTGTATTTATAATCGTTATATAAATATTTAAAATTCGGGCCAGCCATTTGAAAGAAATTTTCGATAGAGTTTAAGCCTTTGTTATATGCCTCAACATCTGTTTTGTTTCCGATCTCATAATAACTGTAACCTGCAAGGCGCTCTAAATAAAGATTTTTAAAGCCTGATTTTTTTAAGCCTTCGTACTCGGCAATGGCATCTGTATATTGTTTGTTAGAGAATAATGCACTCATAAAACGGTAACGCGCATCATCGCTGTTATTTAATTCTAAATATTTTTTCCAGTTCTCAATTGCTTTTGTATGTTGTTGGTAAAGCGAATACACCTCAGCTAACTCGCGGTATGCGGGTGCAAATGTAGCGTCAATAGCAATTGCTTCTTTATATTTATCAATTGCTAATTGGTAGTTACGACCGCGTTGGTATAATTTACCTTCGCGTAAAATACCTTTTACACTTTTTGGATTTAAGGTTGTTGCTTGTTTGTAGCTTTTAATTGGGCCGCTACCATCAGTTGGATTTTTTTCCAATTGTGCATCACCAAGAATAATATAATTTTCAGGGTTTTTTGGCTCTAATTTTATAGCTGCGTTTATTTGCAATAAAGCTTCGTCAGCGTTTTTAGTATCAGTTGCCAACCATGCTTCGGCTACTTTACGTAACAGCTCGGCATTTTTGTTTGCACCTAAAGCAATGGCTTTATAAAATTGTGTTTTTGCTTCGGCAACATTGCCTTTTGCCAATAATACTTTTCCAATACCAACGTAATTTAAAGGGTAAGTAGCGTTGGCCTCTGCACCTTTGTTATAAAAGATACTGGCGCTATCCACCATATCGTTCTTAAAAAAATTCTCTCCAAAGTAAAAATAGTTTTCTCCTTTAGTGGCGTCTTTTGCAATTAATGCGCGAAACTCAGTTGCGGCAGCGGCAAAGCGTTCATTCTCTGTTTTAGCAACAGCATCCTGTAAAGTTTGCGCGTTTAAAAGACCCGTTAAGGCAATAGCGCTAAGTATGATCGTTTTTTTCATTTTCTGTTTATAAATCGTGGTAAAATTAACACAATATTTTACAATGCAAGTTAAGTACCAATTAATTATTAAAGCCTGTTTTTAGCATTTTTTAAGGGATTATCGAAAGTGAGGATTAAATGGAAGATTAATATACGATTTAACAGGTTTGCCTGCCATTTTTCCAGGTTTCCATTTTGGCATTGATTTTATGACACGTACAATTTCTTCATCACAAGCGGGGCATCCTATGGTTTTTTTTAAAACCTCTACATTGTTAATCGTACCGTCTTGGTTAACAACAAACTTTACAAAACATCTTCCACTAACACCAGCCTTAATCGCGTCCTCAGGATAATGAATATTTCTCATCATGAACTTCGACATCTCTGAAACGCCTCCCGGAAATTCTGTCTGCTCTTCAACAACAGTGTAAATAATTGAGGAGTCTTGTTGTGAAAAGCAAAACGGAAAACTAAAAATAAAAACTATTGCGATGAGTGTTTTCATCTTATTGTAGTTTAACCTGTATACTTCTTTCCTGTTGTTTTGTTGGCAGTAAGCCTTGCTTTAAAAATGTATTTTGCCCCTGGCCACTTGCTACAAAGGTTTCAAAGCCTTTGGCCAAGGTAAATTCGCCGGTTTTTTTGATCATATAAATTGTTCTTGTAAAAGGGTAAGTATTTAATTTAAAACTGCTTTGGTTTGGATATTCATATTGATCGCTGTTTGATTTGCTGATTGGAATAATTTTTATTTTTCCTTTATTGGCTATTGTAATAGAATCATCTACATCACTTAACCAGGCAAAATCAATAAAAGCAATTGTGTTCTTATTATTGGCAATAAAATTTATACTTTCAATGCTCGATTTTAACACGTTGCAATGAGGCGAAAATGCTTTACCTTTTAAAACAGAATCTTTTAAATAATACATTACCGAAGAATTATTTCTATCAAACAACACATTTATTTTTGCATCATCATTTAATGAATCTTTTACCGCAAGTCCGTTAGTTAAAAGATCCAAAACCTTTTCAAAAGACAAATAATTAAGCGGCGTGCCAATATTAGTTATTAGCGCTATACCACTTTTTGCAACTGAAGTAGGAACTATTGTAAAACTCTTTGACGTAAAGGCCTGGTTCTCTTTTTCGCTTAAAGTTCTTGAGATCATAATAGCCTCGCAACTATCGTTATACAAGGCCTGCACGGCTTCATTATCATTTGAGGGAATTGCTTCCACGTGCGCATTCGGATACATTGCTTCGAATGTATAAATATGGTTTTTTACATGAAGCTCTAAGCCTTCATCATAAAACAATTTTAGTTTTCCCGAGGTTGGCGAGTTATCTTTATAATCGTTCTTATAATAATCGCTACAGCCAAAAAAAAAGGCTAAAGAAACAAGAGCAAGAATAAGAGATGTAATGGAAAAATTCGCGAATTTATTCTTCATTTTTCTTTTGATGTTTAAGCGTTTGATAGATTCTAAAGCCTCTATAAACAGCGTATGCAAATAACATAACAATAAAGCCGGTGCGTTTGTTGCCATAAAGCCTGTCACTCATAAGATCGGTTGTGGCAAATGCAATTGCTCCTGCTAAAACCAACACGATCATAAATGCGCCGGTATAAATGGTAAATGAATTTAAAAATGGTTTCATGTTTGTGGGTCGGCCTCATCCTAAATCCTTCTCCAAAAGAGAAGGGCCTTGCAGAAACCTTTTCTAAAGAAAAAAGCCACAACGCGTAATGTGTTATGGCTTTTTAAATATTAAAATTTAATTATTGAATTTTAAAGCTGATAGGTAAGTTGAAGTAACATTTTACCGAACGTCCTGTCATTTTTGCTGCTTTCCACTTAGGCATTGATTTTACAACGCGCATAGCTTCTTTATCACAGTCTGAACAACCCGGAACGCCTTTTAATACTTCTACGTTACTGATATCACCGTTTTCGTTCACAACAAACTTTAAGAAACATTTTCCGCTAATTCCTGCTTCACGGGCCATTGCCGGATATTGTAGTTTATCTCTGATAAATTTGCTCATTTCAGCAATTCCACCCGGAAATTCTGCTTGCTCTTCCACAATTGTAAAGATCTCCGGCGCAGCAGTTTCTGTTGGGCCTTTTATCTCTGTTGGCGGAGCAACAACATCTTTATCACCTTCCTGATCCTTTACACCAACATTGGTTTCTTTTACTTCTTCCTGTAGTTTTTGAGGCTCTTCTTCAACAGCATCGTCTTTAATTACGGGCGGAGTAAATTTAACCATCTCTACCATTGGCGGTGGTGGCGGTGGTGGCGGTGGCGGTGGTTGTTCTTCTACCGGTGGTGGCGGTGTAAGATCAATTTGTTCTATTTTTAAGTTTTCTACAACCTCCGTATCCTGCGGCCTGTCCATTAGGCTTTTTAAACCTATTAATGCCAAAGAGAATACAAACATGCCGCCAATAATAAGTGTAACGCGCATATTGTAATTTCTTCTAAGCTCATAGGCTCCGTACTCCTGGTTTCTTCCTTCAAAAACCAGGTCGTTACGTTCATCTAAAGTGGCACTATTCCAATTTTGTAACATGTTTACCTCCTTTTTTAATTAACCCCAACTTTTTCAACTAATAAATCATATTCAGGTTTTATAAGATCAACCATCACATATTTACCAACTGTGTTGTAATTCAATTCATCAATAACGTCAATTACATTTTTGTAAGTGGCTTTATCGTCTGTTTTAATAAGATATGTATAAGATTCTTTATCGGCTTTTACCTGTCTCACCATTCGTTTGTAAGTGGTATCGATCAATTCTTTTCTATCAAATTTTGCTTTTAGTGCAAGGATCTGCTTTTGCATATCTTTACTTTTATCGAGTAAATATTTACGCAGACTTTCTTTAGAAAAATTTAATTCTGATAAAGTTGTTTTTGCTCCTTTAACCGGATCATCAACTGCTTTAAATTCTCCTTCATAATAAAAAATACGGTCATCTTTTGATAAGATCAAAGTGATACCTTTTTTAATAGGTTTTGGATCCGGATCGGGTACGCTTGTATCGGGAAAAGTAAGCTCCATTGATTTTGGCTTGTTAAAGGTTGCTGTTAAAACGAAGAACGTTAATAACAAAAACGCTAAATCCACCATGGGTGTCATATCAATGCGGGTACTTTGCTTCTTAGCCCTTTTCTTACCGCCTTTGTGGTCTCCGCCACCGCCACCTTCTGCTATTTCTGCCATTGTTTAAGTTTTTTAATTAATATTTTATTTCGGTTCTATAACCGTTCCTCCGCCTTCAAGCGAGGTAATTAAATTAAATTGAAAGATCTTAAGATCAGTAAACGTTTTAATAACATCTTTTACGTAAACGTATTTTGTTTTAGAGCCCGCTTTAATCGCATAACGCGGTTTTTCTGCTTTAAAATCGGTTCCCGCCTCTTCGGCTTTCCTTTTTGCTTCCTGGTATATTTTTACCGCTTCAGCTCCACCTATTGCAATCCAATCTTTTAATTGGTTGTTTGGTGTGATTGTATCTAAAGGCACGCCTTTTTGCGGTTGAAATTTAGCTTTTTCGTCTTCTTTTGCATCAATGTAACGTGGAAGGTCTTTAATATCAACTCCAAAACTTGTTACACCGCTAAATTTTTTGATTTGTTCGGGTGTGAAGTTCACGTGATATTTAGCACCAAGTTCTTTTAATGCGTTCATTTTTGCTACAGGGTTACTGATCCCGAAAAAAACACGGCCATTATCATCAATAGTAACCATAATATGGTTTTCGGGCAACATAACATCGCCAATTGATGATGGAGGATCAACCGTAACCGGTTCTGCCATACGAAACGAAGCCGTCAACATAAAAAATGTTACCAGTAAGAAGGCAAGATCCACCATGGGTGTCATGTCTATGGATGGTGATCCGCCTTTGGATGGTTTTTTTGACATTGCTTATTGTTTTTAATTAAGATGAATACTTTATTTAAATTCCATAAATAATTTTGAAAAAACTCAAAATTATTTTTCAGATGACTGAAATTCCTGGATAATTGTAAATCCTGCCTCATCCATTGCATAAGTGATCTGATCTACACGATTACTGAAAAGGTTGTAAAAAATAATCGCTAAAGCAGAAGTTAAGATCCCGAATAAAGTGTTTACAAGAGCTTCTGAGATACCTGTTGCTAAGGCAGCAGTATCAGGAGCGCCTGTGTTTGCTAAAGCCGCAAAGGCGTTGATCATCCCTAATACAGTACCGATCAAACCTGCTAAAGTTCCAATTGAAGCCATTGTTGAAATAACCACCATGTTTTTTGATAACATTGGCAACTCTAAAGCTGTAGCTTCTTCTAATGCTTTTTGGATAGCATGAACTTTTGCCTCTTTATCCATTGATGTATCGTTTTGCACAAATTGATATTTTAAAATGCCTTCGTGAACAACGTTAGCTAAAGATCCTTTTTGACGATCGCACTCAGCTATAGCACCTTCAAAATCGTGATTAGCAATTAATGATTTAATTTTAGCAACAAACTTATCTGTTTGTCCTTTACCATTAGCTTTCATAATAGTAATGAAACGCTCAATTGCAAAAGTAATTACGGTAAATAAAAAGCCTAAGATAATTGGCACGATAAATCCTCCTTTGTGCATAGTACCCAAAATGTTTTTTGGATGACCTTTTATTGGATCGCCGCCTTCAAAGTTTTCAGCTTTTCCTAAAATAAGTGCATAAATCATAACTCCAATCCCAATACAGATTGCAATTGCTAAAAACGAAACGATTAATGGGAACCCTCCCGATGTTTTTTTTGTGCTCATAGTTGTTGTTATTTATTATTTAGTTAATTTTCTTATAAACGAATGCCAAACTTAATAAAATAGTTTTGAAGAAAAAATCAAATCGCAACTATTTTTATGGTTTAACGGTATTTGAGTACAAATATTTGCATGTTTTGGCAATAAAAAAAGCTGTGTTTTACATCTGGCATAATTTTTAGCATATTTGGCAAAGGATATTAAGAAATTGTTAAGCATGAGTATTGAAGAGATAAGAGAGTATTGCCTTTTAAAAAAAGGCGTAACAGAAGGTTTTCCGTTCGATAATGAAACGCTTGTATTTAAAGCCGGAAAGATCTTTTTATTAACTGGTTTAAATTCAAACCCTGTTCAATTCAATGTAAAATGCGATCCGCAAAAAGCAATTGAATTACGTGAAAAACATGACTTCGTTATGCCCGGTTATCATATGAACAAGCAACACTGGAATACTATTGTTTGTGATGGACGCGCCACAAAAAAACAAATTTTTGAATGGATAGATCATTCATACGAGCTTATTGTACAATCCCTGTCAAAGAAACAAAGGGAAGAGCTGCTAAAAAAGTAGCTCCAGGTTTCTTGTTCCTGATTTGTTGACTGTTCTGTCTTGTGCCCTGCGTCCTTTGTCCATTTTTCTTGTCTTTTAACTTTAATCTCAGCAAAAGCCTGTGTATATTTGTATGGTATTATTCCTCCAAAATATGAATGTAAATGAGCTGTTAGAACGTGCGTTAAAATTTGAATTTTTAAGTATTGAAGAAGGTGTTTTTCTTTACGAAAATGCACCAACAGCAGAATTGATGTTTGTTGCCAATGAGCTTAAAAAGATCCAGAAAAAAAATTCGAATAAAGTTACCTGGCAAATTGATCGTAACCTCAACACTACCAACGTTTGTATTGCCAACTGTAAATTCTGTAATTTTTATCGCATTCCCGGACACAAAGAATCTTACATTACAGATATTGCCACTTACAAGAAAAAAATTGAAGAAACCATTAAATATGGTGGCGACCAGCTTCTCCTGCAAGGCGGTCACCATCCCGACCTTGGCCTTTCGTTCTATGTAAACTTATTCAAAGAAATTAAATCGCACTTTCCTCAAATAAAACTACACTCTCTTGGTCCACCCGAAATTGCGCACATTACCAAGCTTGAAAAAAGCACGCATACTGAAGTTTTAAAAGCTTTGGTAGAAGCGGGTTTGGACAGCCTTCCTGGTGCTGGTGCCGAGATCTTAAATGATCGTGTTCGCCGTTTAATTAGCAAAGGGAAATGTACAGGCCGCGAATGGTTAGAGGTAATGAAAGCTTGTCACCAATTAAACATTACAACAAGCGCTACTATGATGTTTGGCCATGTAGAAACCATTTACGAACGCTTTGAGCATTTAGTGTGGATCCGCGAAGTGCAGGCGCAAAAACCGCCTAACTCAAAAGGTTTCCTGGCTTTTATTCCATGGCCTTTTATGGATGATGGTACTTTACTGAAGCGTGTAAAAGGAGTAAAAAATACGGTTACTTCTGATGAATATATTCGTATGATAGCACTTAGCCGTATCATGCTTCCAAACATAATAAATATACAAGCCAGCTGGTTAACGGTTGGTAAGGCAACTGCGCAAATTTGCCTACAGGCAGGCGCTAATGATTTTGGAAGTATAATGATCGAAGAAAATGTGGTAAGCGCTGCGGGCGCGCCACACCGTTTTACCTACAAAACCATACAGGATGCTATTCGCGAAGCGGGCTTTGAACCGCAATTGCGCAATCAACAATACGAATTCAGAGAAATTCCTGAAAATATAGAGGAGCAGGTTGTTAATTATTAAGCTTTTTATGCCCACAGGCTCCAAAATAACCAAAGTTTATAATTAATAATTTATCTTTGGTTTTATGTTTAAACCGTTACTCGTATTTCTTTTTTCTTCTTTATTTTTTCAAACTGTTTCCTCTCAAACTGCAGTACAGGACACTATTTATTTAATGAACGGCCAGGTGGTTGGTGAAAAAGTAATTGATACGCTTTTAGGTGCCATTACTATTATTAATCCAAAAAAGCCAAATAAAAAAATTCATTACGAATGGGATCAGCTTTATATGGTGCGCTTTGCCAATGGTGATAAGCGCTATTATTATATGCAGGATACAACCATTAGCAACTGGTTTACCCGCGACGAAATGTGGATGTACATGAAAGGCGAAAATGATGCGCGTAGAGGTTTTAAAGCACGTGGCTCATTGATAGGTGCAGGTATTGCGGGCATTATTGGCGGTATGACCGGCACTTTTTGGGGACCAATTGCGCCTTATGGTTACATGGCATTAAGCGGCATACCAAAGGTTCGTATAAAGCATAACACTATTAGTAATCCTGCATATGTTGAAAGTGATGCCTACATTTTAGGCTATGAACGCGTGGCGCGGCAACGGCGAAAAATTAAGTCCGTAATAGGCGGAACCGTTGGCCTAGCAATTGGCTATGGTATATATATCCTCTTTCATTCGTCTTACCCCGAAAATATAGATGTAGGTTTTAATAAATAAAATTTAAACGCATGAAAAAAATAATCTTATTGATCGTTTGTAATTTGTTCCTATTACAAATAAACGCGCAAAACCAACACGGTTGTATTGCTGATGAGTATTATAAAAAGCAAACGCAAAACAATCCTGAATTTAAAAAGAACCAGGAAGCATTAGAAGTATTTACACAAGAGTTCATTAAAAATGGCTCTGCGGCTAAATCCGCAACAGCATCACTTTATATTATTCCTGTTGTGTTTCATGTTATTCATACCGGTGGTTCAGGAAATATTTCTGACGCGCAGATCATTGATCAGATACAAATTTTAAATAAAGAATTTCAACGTCAGCAAACAGATACTGTTTTAACTCCTGCCGCATTTAAATCTGCGGCCGCGGGTTTTAATGTTGAATTTCGTTTAGCAACTATCGATCCTAATGGTAATTGTACAAATGGCATTAATCGTGTTTACAATTCAATAAGCAATTGTTCGGTTAATGAAGATGACCCAAAATCTTTATCGTATTGGCCAAGCAATAAATATTTAAATATCTGGCTGGTGCAATCTATGCATTATTCAGGCCAAACAGGTTGCGCTGGTGGAGGTTATGCAACATTCCCTGGTGGTGCGGCAAC
This sequence comes from Chlorellidium tetrabotrys, assembly GCA_032273165.1. Taxonomy (NCBI): domain Eukaryota; class Xanthophyceae; order Mischococcales; family Botryochloridaceae; genus Chlorellidium; species Chlorellidium tetrabotrys. Next base: position 71,659 of record JAUKPS010110141.1, read on the forward strand.
ATTGGACGGTATAAATATTCGCGGCGATCTTATCAGTAATATTGGCACAGCCGCAACCAACAGTGGTTGGGGAAATTTTAAAGGGCGTTATTTGATTCATGAATTAGGCCATTGGTTTAACCTGCGCCATATTTGGGGCGACGCTAATTGCGGAAACGACCTGGTAGCCGATACGCCGCCGCACGTAAACAGTAACAGCGGTTGTCCGAATTTTCCGCGCAACCCTAATAACTCTTGTGGTGGCGGGCCCAACGGTGAAATGTATACAGATTATATGGATTACACCAACGGCCCATGCTTAAACATGTTTACTGCGGGCCAAGTGGCACGTATGACAGCAGCAATTAATTCATCGGCATCAGGCAGAAATAATTTATGGAGCAATACAAATTTAGTTGCAACAGGCACTGCCGATCCATATGTTTATCCTGTTGTGTGCACTGCGGTGCCGGATGTTTTACCTTTTGGAACTATTGTTGCCTGTGTTGGCGATTCGGTAAAATTTACTGATTATTCTTATGGAGGTAATTCCTCTTCACGCACCTGGAATTTTTATGGAAGTCCTGCATCCAGCTTAACGGATAGTATTGTAAAAGTAAAATATAATTTTCCGGGCGTGTATAATATTGCTTTAACTAAAACATATTTATCATCAAGCAAAACAACAACACTTATAAACAAAGTTTATGTTTTAGATAGCGCCACTTCTGCTTATACAATCCCTTACAGCGAGAGTTTTGAGAACGCCGCTACCTTTGTAAATGAATGGACGTCAATAAATAAAAATTTTGATGTGGCAGATTGGCAAAATGTAAGCACAACAAATTATACAGGAAATAACTGTGTAAGTATTGCTAATCATAATGCTATGGCGCCTTCTACGGATGAGCTTATTTCACCGGCGTTTGACCTTAGCGCAACTTCAACCAACACTTTAAGTTTTAGATTACATTTTGCAACACGCGCAACAACCAACTCCGATAAGCTGGATGTTTCTGTCTCGAATAATTGCGGTCTAACATGGTTCTCTGTTTATAGCAAAACTGGCACCGCTTTAAGAACCGTTACAACAAATATCAATGGTGCAAATGTTCCTACTCCTGCATCAACCGAGTGGCGTGAAGAAAAAATAAATATTGATGATACCCATCTTTCTACAAAAACACGTTTTAGGTTTTCATTTACAAGTGGTGGCGGAAATAATGTTTTTATTGATGATATAAACATTAACGGCATTAGCACAGTTGGAATAAAAGAAATTTCTGCAATCGCCTCCATTAAATTATTTCCAAATCCCGCTAACGATGTGTTAAATTTAAATTATACTTTAAAAAATAAAACAGCGGTTCAATTAGAAATAATAGATGTGTTAGGAAAAATTCAATCAGTACAAAATTCTGAAACGGTTATTGCGGGAGAAAATAAAAATACGATCAACACATCGTCTTTAAACCCGGGCGTTTATTTTATTCGTATAAAACAAAACGGTACGGTTATTTATTCTTCTAAATTTATTAAACAAGGGTTATAAAATTATATGCAAAAAAAAGTTATGCTGCTTGGCAGTGGCGAGTTAGGTAAAGAAGTTGTTATTGCTTTACAACGATTGGGTCAGCACGTAATTGCGGTTGACAGTTATGAAGGCGCGCCCGCCATGCAGGTAGCGCATGAATTTGAAGTAATTAATATGTTGGATGGTGATGCCCTTGATAAAATTGTTGCCAAACATAAACCCGATCTTATTGTTCCCGAAATTGAAGCGATAAGAACAGAACGTTTTTACGATTACGAAAAACAAGGCATTACAGTTGTGCCAAGCGCCAAGGCTGCCAATTTTACAATGAACAGGAAAGCTATTCGTGATCTCGCAGCAAAAGAATTAGGATTAAGAACAGCGAACTATTTATACGCAACAACTTTAGAAATGTTTAAAGACGCTGTTTCTAAAATTGGAATTCCCTGTGTTGTAAAACCATTAATGAGTAGTAGCGGCAAAGGGCAAAGTGTTATAAAAACAGAAGCCGATGTGGAGAAGGCCTGGAACTATGCTATGGATGGCTCGCGTGGTGATTATAAAGAAGCGATCATTGAAGAATTTATAAAATTTGATTCTGAAATTACATTATTAACTGTAACACAAAAGAACGGAACTACTTTATTTTGCCCGCCAATTGGCCACAGGCAAGAGCGCGGCGATTACCAGGAAAGCTGGCAGCCATGCTCTATTAGCGATAAAGACTTAAAAGAAGCGCAAGACATGGCGGAAAAGGTTACGAAAGCTTTAACCGGTTATGGCATTTGGGGCATTGAATTTTTCTTAACACAAAAAGGCGTTTATTTTAGCGAATTGTCTCCTCGTCCGCATGATACCGGAATGGTAACATTAGCCAACACACAAAATTATAATGAGTTTGAATTACACGCCCGCGCAATTTTAGGTTTACCCATTCCAAATATTGAATTGATAAAGAATGGCGCTTCTGCAGTTGTATTAGCAAGTAAAGAAGGTGTCCGTCCCGATTTTAAAGGCATTGAAAAAGTGTTAGAGAATACGAATACAGATGTAAAAGTGTTTGGTAAACCCACAACGCGTCCATATAGAAGAATGGCTGTTGTATTATGCAATGATGTCATAACATCTGATGTAATTAAAACAAAAGAAAAAGCCATTGCGCTTTCAAAACAAATTGAGGTAATCCATAAATGAGAAAATTATTTCTGATATTTTTTCTGATTTCTTGTTTTTGTGTTTCAGCACAGAATGATTCAATAATAATTCCCTCAAACAGTATTTTAAAAGATCTGAAGGTTGGTGATTCGTTAACCTATTACCAATGCCATGTAGAAGAAGCTACGCAGCAGCTTTCAACCGTATCAGGACAAACACTTACCGGTGCACAACAAAAATATACGATCACTGAAAAGTATGTTGTACAAAAAAATGCGGATGGCTATTCTGCAAAATATTATGCTGCTGCTTTAAATGTTTTTCCAAACAGAAAATTTTCTGCATTAAAAATAAGGGAGAAAGCCTATTGGGGATTTAAAAAAGAAAAAGAGTTTACTCTTTCCGATAAAGACCTTAAGTATTTAATTGCGCTTGAGAAAAAAGGCAAAGAAGCCATTGAGTACGATTACGCTATTACCAAATACAACACCAATCAATTAATTATTCGTAAAGGAAAAGACTTTAAGCAATTGGTAATTGATGGCAATTATATTTTATCGAAGCTGTTGGGGAAATAAATTTACTTCTTCGCCTTAAACTTCGCTAAGCCTCTATCCAACCAATCAATGTATTTATCAATATCCGGGTCGTAGCTGGTACAATCGCTATAATGTTTTTCGTTGCCATCAATGATCCAATATTGGGGTTGAGTACTTGATTGGTATTTTGTGTTCTGTAAATGACTCCAACGGTCTCCTACAGAAGATAAGGTGCGCTTCGATCCGCTCCAGTCAACTTCCTTTTGTAATTCTACGGGTAGATCTTTTTTATCATCTACATACAGCGAAACCAAAACAAATTCTTCGCTTAATTTTTGTTTTACTTTCGGATCACTCCAAACCTGGCCTTCCATTTTACGGCAGTTAACGCAAGCCCAACCTGTAAAATCGATCATCAAAGGCTTACCAACCTTTTTAGAATACTCTAATGCGTGATAATAATCATCAAATGCCGGAATGCCGTTTGGCCCTTTGTGCATATGCTCTGCAAGATCAGTATGAGTGTTGCTGTTAGAAGAAGATTCTTGTTTTCTTCCAAAACCTTCGGGCGATTCACTGTAAAAATCTGGAGGAGGAAAACCGCTGATCAGTTTTAAGGGCGCGCCCCATAAGCCGGGAATTAAGTAAATAGTAAAAGAAAAAACAATGACTGCAAATAATAAGCGACCTGTTGAAACATATTTCATGTCGCTATCGTGCGAAAGCTTGAACCAGCCCATTAAGTAGCCACCTAATAAAGCAAATATAACGATCCATATTACCAAGAAGATTTCACGCGTAACAATTCCTGCCTGAACAACAAGATCTGCATTCGATAAAAATTTCATAGCGAGTGCCAATTCTAAAAAGCCTAAAACAACTTTTACAGAGTTTAACCAACCACCCGATTTTGGTAATGAATTTAACCAGCCCGGGAATGCCGCAAATAAACCAAATGGCAATGCCAATGCCAGTGAGAAACCAAACATGCCAAAGAACGGTCCGGCTAAAGCTCCTGTTGAGGCTGCTTCCACAAGCAATGTGCCAATAATAGGACCAGTGCAAGAGAATGAAACCAAACCTAAAGTAAAAGCCATAAAAAAGATACCTATTAACCCGCCTTTATCGGATTTAGCGTCCATTTTATTTACAAAGGCAGAAGGTAATGTAATTTCGAAAGCACCTAGAAATGAAATAGCAAATACAACTAATAAAACAAAGAATGCGAGATTGAACCAGGCATTCGTGGCGAGATTGTTCATGGCATCTGCACCAAAAATTAATGTAACGCCTAAGCCTAACGCAATGTAAATGGCAATAATAGAAATAGCATAAATAAATGCATTGCGAATACCGGCTGCTTTAGTTTTACTTTGTTTTGTAAAAAAGCTAACGGTCATTGGTATCATTGGGAACACACATGGCGTCAATAGTGCGGCCAATCCACCAATAAAGCCAGCAATAAATAATCCTAAATACGTTCTATCTCCCTTTTTTTCTTTTGGTGTTTCAGATATTTTCGCCTCGACGGTATTTGTACTTGCTGTAGCAACCTTATTATCACTTACGGCGGCTTGTTGTGTGGTATCAGTTGTTACGGTTTCTGTTGCAGCCACAGTCGTTTCCGTTGCAGTATTAGTGGTTAATTCAGCTCCTTCTATTTTAAATTTGAATTCAGGTGAAGGTGAAAATTTTTGGCATTGGCTTTCGTTACAAGCCATACCATCAATAAATCCTTTTATAGTAAATGGTTTATTAGTTAAGGCTTTTATTTTTTGTTTAAACGTTGCTGATCCGGAAAATGAACGTACTATCATTCCATCCCATACAGGTTCCGCTTCTTCGTGTGGTTTTGGCTCACTTGTTTTGCCGATCAATTTATAATCTTTTGATTTCTCAAAATCAAATAAAGTTGCCAAAGGACCGTTTGGCGTTTCGATTTGTGAGTATAAATGCCAGGTAGGTTCAATAGTAGCTTTAAAGGTCAATTCAAATTCATCCGCGCTTATTTTCTTTTGAGAATAGGTCCATGTTACATATTGCTTTTGTGCAACGGTAGAAAGCTTAAAAGCAATAATTAAAAAAAGCAGAAAGATCTTCTTCATGGGATAATATTTAAATCGTTTTAAAGGCTAAAAATACTATTATTTTTTTATTGCACCTTAACTGTTAGGTCGTTTGTTTTTGGAGGCAGGCACATCTGATCATTACAACACATAAATTCTATTCTAAAGGCTACATTAAAGCCTCCTTTAGCGAATTTTATTTTTTGTCTGAACTCTGATTTATCTGTTACCACAAATATTTTTGCATCAAAGGCTTTATCAAACTCTTCATGCACATTGCTTTCTTCTACTTTACCAACTAAAGTATATTGTTTTGATACCGGAAATGTAAAGGTAGTTGGAACCGGTCCGTCGGCCGTAACTTTTTGAGAATAGCTGTGCCAGCCTTTTTCTACTTTAGGTGTAATAATAATTTCACCTTCGGTTGCAGAAATTGTTTTATAACTTGCTACCCATGTAATAGGGTTTTGTTGTTGCGCATTTGTTCCAAAAAAAGAAAATACAGTTGCAAAAAGTAGAATAAGTTTTTTCATAAGGTTTGTATTATTTACGAAGTTTAATTAAAGTTGGTTCTATTTTTTTTCTTAAACAAAAGCGTAAACAAAGTTTAACATTTGTTCAGTTCTATCTGCCCAAATCGCTCAATCTCGCAAAAATAATTTTAAGATCATTCTCTATTTTATAATCTTTAGAATAATTTAAGAATGATTTATTGATGCGCTCTTCAGAAATATCCCCGCTAAGGACATCCGAAGGTGTTAGGATGGAAGGACGAATAGAGGGCAGGTCTTTCCTGGGGGTTTTGCCATAACCTACCCAAGAATAAATACCGAATAAAACCTTAAATGCATTAGCAATAAAATTAAGCTTGTTCTTTTGAAACCAGATCAGGATCCAAAAAAACAATAATGTAACAGAGCTCACAATAAGATCCAATAACCTTTTCTTTCTCCTGTTCTCAGGCCTTCCAACATTATTTACATCTATCACATAAAGGTCACCCGCGGTATCAATACTGTTACTGCCAATAATAGAAAGGCTTTCGGGTGGTGCAATTTTAAATTCAACGCCTTTTGTAACAAGTGTTATCATTTTATCAATGATCTCTTGCGATGAAATATCGCGGGCGCAAAAAATAATTTCGTTGAGCTGGTGTACATCAATGGCTTCGTTAATTTGATGAAAGTGCCCGATGTATGCTTTGTTTTTTATACCATTATTTTCGTTACTAATAAAGCCAATAAACTCAGATTGTATATTTGTTTTTTTAAGAATATCGTTTACGCGGTTAAATTCTAATTCGCTACCGATAATGGCAATACGCGCGTTTGTTTTATAGCCGCCAATTTTGAATTTTTTAATTTTTGCGAGATGATAAATTAAACGTGTAACCAAATAAATTGTTAAAGTAGAAGCTGAACCAATTAAAATAAGTGCCCTTGAAAAACGATAGTACTCAGGCAACAACGAATACACAATTAAAATAAATGCCGTGCCCGCCAATACACCGCGAATAACCTTTGTTAAGCGCAACGGTACATCGTAACCGCCGCTCAGGTAAACAAAGAACATCCACACCAAAGTATAAATGGGAAAGAAAAAGTCAATTATATCTTTAGAATAAAAATTAGGGAAGAGTTTAAAATGCGTCTCGTAAATGTTCTTGCAGAGATATAATCCCAACAACACTAAAGTAAAATCAATTGCCGGAAAAAACCATTGTTTAATGAAACGTGCTGTAATAGCAGCGGCAGCCCGTAAATAAATAGCAAAGTAAATTAAAAAGGCAAATGTGCGTGCGTGATTTTGAGAAAAATGTTTTTGCGCAAATATGGCCATTGCTTTATAAAACACAATTACATAATTAACGCTGCTCTTTTTTGTGCTCTCGCCTTTGTAATGAATAATACTGCTGTCGGCAAAATAATAATTTTTATACCCACCCTGCGTAATGCGATAAGAGAGATCTATATCTTCTCCATACATAAAAAAAGTTTCATCCAACAAGCCAACTTTATCCAAAGCTTCTTTACGCATAAGCATAAATGCGCCGCTTAAAATATCAACTTCGTGGGTTTTATTTTTATCGAGAAAGGTTAAATGATATTGGCCGAATTTTTTTGAGCCCGGAAACAATTTTGCCAAACCAAAGATCTTATAAAATGCTACAGCGGGAGTTGGGAGGCCGCGTTTGCTTTCAGGCAAAAAATTACCCTTGCCATCCAGCATTTTAATGCCCAATCCGCCGGCATCCGGGTGTGATTCCATAAAAGCAAGGGTTTTCTCAAAGGTATCTTCCTGCACAACCGTATCGGGATTAAGCAAAAGCACGTATTTGCCTTTAGCGATGTTAATTCCCTGGTTATTGGCTACCGAAAACCCCGTATTATTGCTGTTTGCAATTAAATTCACGTTGGGGAATTTCTCGCGGATAAGAGCAATAGAGCCGTCTACAGAGTTATTGTCTACAACAATTACTTCGGCGTTTATGTTTTTTAATGCTTTAAAAACCGAAAAAAGGCACTGCTCCAAAAAGTGCTTAACATTGTAATTAACTATGATTATAGACAGCTGCAGACGTTGTAAACGTTAATCCACTAAAATAATTATAATTGTTTAAATAATTATTTTTTTTACATTTGCATTCTCAAAAAATAGTTCTATCCGCTATTTTAAAGGAATTTGGTCCCATAGCTCAGCTGGATAGAGCACAAGTTTTCTAAACTTGCGGCCGCTGGTTCGAATCCAGCTGGGATCACAGCAAATGCAAAAAGGCTATCCGGAAGGATAGCTTTTTTAGTTTTGTCTGGACGAACAAAAGCTTGCTTTTAGTGAGGCTAGATAAAACTAAAAAACATTTTCTTTCAGAAAATGCTTTTGCATTTACCGCTTTCGATGACAATGGATCAACGGAGTTAATCCATTCAAAAAATTATTCTTGTTTGGGCGTTCCCTTCGGGCCGGGCTTTCGCTACTCGCTTTTTTTATTTCGCTATCGTTGCATAAAAAAGAGCTCAAACAATAGCTCTATCCCTAACGCATACGTTTAATGCTTCGCGATAAAAAAGCTGTTTTTCATGTTTTCTTTATTGTAACGCATGGGTAAATTAGTTTCAAGATCAATTAAATTACATCCTGACTGTTCAAGAATACATTGTCCTGCGGCGGTATCCCATTCCATAGTTATACCTAAACGCAAATATTCGTGTGCTTTACCCTCGGCAACCCAGCATTGTTTAATACTGCTTCCAACATTAATAGTATCTACTTCACCATACACGTTTTTCAATCTATCAATGTGTTGATTAAGCTCTTTGCTTAAATGAGAGCGACTTGCAACAACCGTGTATTTTTTTGGAAGTTTTTGCAGCGGAAGTTTTTTTCCTGCCAAAATTAAATTTTCAATGAGCAGATCTTCTTTTTTATTTATTTGCGCTATTACATCGTGTTGCGAGATCTTAAAGCTGCCATTATTTTTTGAAGCAAAATAAATTTCTTTGCTTACAGGTGAATAAATAACGCCAATAACCGATTGCTTATTTTCTACCAAAGCAATGTTCACGGTAAATTCACCATTACGTTTTACAAATTCTTTTGTGCCATCCAAAGGATCAACTAACCAAACGTGTATCCATGTTTTACGGGTCTCATAATTTAAGATATCTTCTTCTTCGCTGATTATTGGAATGTTTGTAGACGCAAGTGTTTTAATAATGGACTCGCTCGCTCCTTTATCTGCAAGGGTTACTGGCGTATTATCGCTTTTGGTATGCACAAAAAAGTTGGTCTCATAGATCTTTAAGATCTCATCGCCGGCTTTTAGAGCCGCAGCAATAGCCTGTTTTAAAAGTGCATTATAGTCCATTAAATTCTTTATTTAAGATAGTGTTAATTTCATTTGCCTTTGTTAAAATCATTATGTGTGTTCCTTTTTTAATGAAATGTGATTTTTCGATCTTTCTGCAAGGTAAGATATTATCTGCTGTTCCATGAATTCGAATGAACCCCTGTTTGCTTTCTTTTTTATCCCAGTTAATGATGTAATTGATACAATATGAAAAATAATCTTTTGGCATTTGACGCATCATTTCAAAAAATAATTTGTCTAACGATCTGTTAAATCCTAAAAATCTTCGTGTTATACCGGCTAAGGAGCGCATAAGCTTGTCGGAAAATAATTTATTTAGCGGAACTACCCTAAACATTTTAAGTAAAAAAGGAAATTCAGATTTGTCTTTACAGGAAGAGATAAGAACCACTTTCTTTGTTTCAATTTGCTCTGCCAACTCCGAGCACAGCATGCCACCAAACGAAACACCCATAAGGTTTACGGGTTTAGATCGATCTATCTGTTCAATAAATTTTGTAGCATATTCTTTTAAACTATAATCTGCTTTAGGCTCAGGCCATTCCAAAACTTTAATTTCATGATTTTGAATAGAAATACCACGGTATAATTCTTTTGTTGTTCCTAATCCGGGTATGGCATAAACTATTTCCAATTTATTTTACTTTTTTAGTACAAAAAACGTATCTGTTTTAAAAGGCACAAAACGTTGGTAAGTATATGTTTTAAATATGTCGTAATCTTTTACCGGGCGCCTGGTAATTAAGCAGATCTTATCATTTAAATGATCCCAGTTTATCCAATTTACCTGGTTGTTGCTTCTGTCCCACAACTGGTACTCAAAGCCAGCGCTTACACGCTCGGGTATTATTTTATCTTTCGCCTCTAATTCGCTTAGTATTTCTTTTTTTAAATGTGCAGCTGTAAAATAATCTTTTGTGGCAAATACCGAAAAACAAAAAATAATTGCAAAAAGAAGAACAGATATTTTAAGTGATAATTTTGAATAAACAAGTGTATTGCTCATAATATAAACAATAACAAATATTCCAAAGAAGATGCAATATCTGTCAAACGAAGAATCTGCAATGCCTATCAAAATTAAATAAAGACAAATAATGCTAATAATGAATAGCTGCGAAACCGAAAGGGCTTTAATTCTTTCCCATTTGGAAGAGCTAACAAAAAAAGCAAATAAAAAATAACCAATACAAAAAAGAAAAATTAAAAAGCCATATAAAAAAATGTTAGTTGAATGCAGGTCGGTTGCATAGATCATTAGCATATCTACCGTAGATTCAATGCCAACACCAAGATTAATAAATACATCCCCTAACGCGTGTTCGTTTAAATGCATTACCAAATAACTACTAAAAAGTATTAGAGCAATTATTAATACTATTTTCTTTGCCTTTTTTATCCTTTCAAAAAATAAAGGAAATGTTAATACAAAAATAAGCAGCAGCCATGCGCCGCTGTTTTTAATGATCAAAAATGTTTTGTTGTACATCCTTGGTATTGCGTCCATATCCAATGGCATTTTTGTTGGAGATAAAAAAACACCCTGATAACTCCAATCCCACCTAAATCTTGACGATTCAAACACTTCAAAAGCATAAAGGACCATAAGCCCGCCGGCAAACAAAAACAATGGCGCTATCCAACGTTTTGGCGCTTTGTGATTTTTAATTATTTCAACAATTACGTATGCTAAAAATAAAGCCAAGCCTATTTGCCTTGTTAATGTAGCTAAAGCTGCAAACGAAAAAAACACGAGCAGGCTCCACCATTTTTTTGCTAAAGTGTATTCATTCAGGTAATAAAAAGCAAGAAAAGAAAAATTAAAAAAAGTAAGATCCGTCATGAATGAATTAAAAATATTTAAATAGAATGGGTTAAAAACAATGAAAGCACAAACCCATGCTGAAATAGAGCTTTTATTTTTTTTACAGAAAAATTTATATAAATGAAACAACGTTATCAAACACAAAAACATATTTGCAAAGCGCAAAACAGTAAATGAAAAGCCAAACAATTTAACAAAAACAAGGCCTAACAACGCGTGTGAATAAAGGCTCATTGCAGGCCAAAGACCAATAACAAACTCGTTGTATCTATTAAAATGATAAACAGATTTGCCGTATGCCCAATCGTCATTTAAGGCAAAATCGCCAACAGGATCGATAAATATTTCGACGATAAAAAGAACAAAAAGAAAGATAAGGAAAGGACGATATTTTTTAAACAAGCTCAACTCCGGCTTTTATTTTGTTTCTATCTCAAAGCCTTTGTTTTTCCAATCGCTAAAGCCTTTTTCGAGATTGATAACTTCTTTAAATCCTTGTTTTTGCATGAGCTCGGCGCAGTCGGCGCTTCTTCCGCCACCGGCACAATAAATGAGATAACTTTTATTTTTATCCAGTTTTTCTATGTTCGCTTCTGCGTTCTTATCTAAAAAATCAATTTGAGTAGCGCCTTTTATCATGCCTTTACTTTTGATCTCGTCGTTTGTACGCAGATCAATTAAGATATATATTTTTTCGCCGATCAGTTTTTTAAATTCAACCGCGTCCACATTTTTTACTTGTTGCGAAAAAAGTGAAAAAGAAAAAAATAAAATAAAAAATGTTATTGTTTTTTTCATGCTTAATTTTTTATTTGTTCTCTAATGAAAGTAACCAATCAATAGCTTTATCTTTATTTTCAAACATGCGCATATGCATGTTTTGTTGGCGGGTAAAGCTAATTATAAAATTTATTACAATACGGTGTGCCAGCGATTTTATAATTACCGCACTGGCAAGTGTCATTTTATTTGTTTCAGGCAGTGTAGAAAATTCCCTGGCTTCTTTGGTGATGGTTGTATAACGACCGGACTCGGTAAGTACTTTTAATTTGTTTTTGCCATCAAACTTTGACTTTAGAAACTCATGATGATGTTTAGCATCAGGCAGTGTTACTTCTGAATTATCGTCGAGGCTGATAAAGATAATGCCGTTGTCCCAATACTCTGTAGTAGAAGCACGGCCACGATGAGATTCAAGAATTAAATATTTTTCGGTTAAAGTCAATAAATTACCATCAAAGATAATGATTAATTAAAAGGACCAACAAAAAGAATTGAGCTAAATATGGTTAAGAAACCCGTTTTAACAGGGCCATATAAAAGCCGTCAAACCCTTGGCTGGGAAGGATCGTGCGATCTTTTACAAATTCAAAGTTAACATTGTTCAACAGGAATAGTTCTACTTGCTTTTTATTCTCGCTTGGTAAAATACTACAGGTGCTATAAACTAATTCGCCGCCCGGTTTTACCATTATTGAATAATCTGAAATGATCTTTTGTTGCAAATTTTTTGTACGCTCAATTACCTCAGCATTTAATTTCCATTTAGCATCCGGGTTTCTTTTTATAACTCCAAGTCCGCTGCAAGGCACATCCAATAAAACTTTATCGGCTTTTCCCTCTAAACGTTTTATTGTTTTAGAATCTTCAATAACACGCGCTTCAACGTTAAAAACGCCTGCGCGTTTAGCGCGTTTCTTTAATTCTTCGAGCTTAAAGCCTTCAACATCCATACTAATAAGCTTGCCTTTGTTATTCATTAAAGCAGCAATGTGTAAGCTTTTTCCTCCTGCGCCCGCGCAAGCATCAATAATAAATTGGTTAGGCTTTGGATTCAAAAAAGTGCTTATCTCCTGCGAGCCCGCGTCCTGAACTTCGAACCAGCCTTCTTTAAAAAACTTATTCTGAAAAACATTTTCGCGTTTTACCAATTGCAATGCGTTTGTAACTCCCTCTACGTCTTTTAAAACAATATTTTCTTTTATAAATTCTTCTATTAGTTTTTGTGGAGATGTTTTTAATGTATTTACACGCAAAACAACAGCCGCTTGTTGATTCATAGCCAAAGCTTCTTTTTTCCAGGCTTCTTCGCCAAGCTCTTCAATACCAAGTTGCCAAAGCCAATCAGGATATGATTCGTAAACCGGTAAATTATGTTTTAAATATTCCTTCTGTTTTTTTATTACTTCCCTGTCAAGATCTTTAAATTCCTGCCAGTCTGGAAATTCAATTTCTTTTACTACCAGCCATACAGCTGTAATGAACCAAAAATTCTTTTGTGATTGCGCTAATTCAGAATACAAACGAAAATTTCTTACGATATCATAAACAGCTTCGGCTACAAAACGCCTGTCTCTACTACCCCATTGCGGATGAGCCTTAAATAATTTTTCAATGGCTTTATCGGCATAACGGTTCTTTACAAAAATTTCCTGTAGGGTTTCTGCAACTGAATTAACAAGGTTTTTATGGAGCTTCATAATTTATGAAGCAAAGGTAATCAGAATTATTTTACTACCTGCATATAACCTTTAAGGTTACGCTTAACCGTGCCTTTTAAGCGGGGCTCAAATACATCGCAAATATAAAAGAAAGTGCCCTCACTAACCAATTGCTTGCTTTGAAGGCTGGTACCATCCCATTTAAAATATGGGTCTTTTGTTTTGTAAACCAAATTACCCCAACGGTCGAAAATCACCAAATCTATTTCTTTTATCTGGCGTACTTTGATTGCTTTGAAAAAATCATTCACACCATCACCGTTTAAAGTAACAATGTTTGGTAATTCAAATTCAGGACAATTGTCAATACAAAAATCAGGACTAAGCGGACTAACATTATTACTTGAGTCAACAGACTGAATCGCATAACAACCTGAGATCAATTCCAAACCATCGTAAACAAAAGTCGTTGACGTAGCAGGGGCTAAAGTACTTATTTGTTGATACGGCTCATCAACAGTTGGTTTGTAAAACAAATAATATTTAATTACATCATCACTACAGGTTGCTTTTACGTTGGTCCAGCTTACTTCCACTAAACCTGTTGGACAATCTGCGTTAATCGATAACGTTGGTGAGCAAGGGAGCGTAAGATCAATGGCCGTAGCACAAACTTCCTGCGAATTATTTAATAACGGTTTGGTGATTGACGGGTCTGAATATTGGCCTTCGCCCAAAATTTTGTAACAATAAACATAATTGCGCGTACTGTTACTGTTAACAATATGAGCAGTATCGCTATAATTTGTTAGTGATGTTGTTGCGATGGCTGTAAAAGTTGCAGATGAAGGGTCTTTGCGGTATACCGTATATTTATAATTGTTCCATGGTGTAGAAGCTACCCACGAAAGGTCGATATGCCTGTCGCCAGGGGTTGGTGTTAAAAATATTGAGGTAGCGCGTTGCGACGAGCCTACGGTAAAAGTTCCTGCAATAAACTCAACAATGTATTCGGCATCAGCATCAACTGTATTTACAGCTGTGTGAGTGTATTGTGTGGCAAGATTTAAAAAATACGGGCTCGTTGAGTTAAACACATTTGTAAAAGTGCCTGTAGCGCCCTGGCGGTATTTTAAATTAAATTGGTATGGGCCAGTAAACACAAGTGTATCAAGGTTCCCGGTATTGGTTAATGGTTTTTCCCAACGTACAAAAACAGAACCCGTTGTGTTAGATGTTGAAACTATATCTACGTTCAATAACACCGGAATGTCGCGCTTTAATTTAGCGCATACCTGTGAGCTGCCATAACTTTGCGAGCCGTCTCTATAAACAGCAACGATCATATAGCTATAATCCTGCCCAACGGTTAAACCGTTGCCGCCGTTATTATCTAAAAAGGTGCTTACCGTTGGTGTGGTTTGCCCGATATAAGAAAAGCCTGAACTTGTGGGAGCGCCTGTTTCACAGGGGTTGTGAATAAAGGGTGTACAGTCGTTCTTTCTATAAACTTTGTAAGAAGTGATTGGATTGTTTGTAGGATTGCAGGTTGATAAAGACCAGCTGATATTTATTGCAGAACCCATTGGTACCGCTGTAATATTTTGTACAGATGGAGGAACTATACGAATGTTATACGTAGCAAAATTAACCAGTTTAATTAGCGGCATACCCGGGCCATTTGGCTGACCATTGTCTTCGGCCTTAAAAACGGTTTGGTAAGGTTGTAAGCGTATATGGCTGCAGTTTGTATTCCAGGTGAAAACAGCATTAGCCGTATTGGTTGGAGATGAACTGGTTATTGTAAGAACATTATTTCCTAAAGTAGCAACAGGGCTTGGCCCTGAAAAAGCGCCACCATTACCAAACAAAGTAACAACGTTTGTATATGTGTTTGTTACAGTTGGTATATTCGGGTCGCCAAAATAAATGTTTTTTAATATTGGTGATCCGGCTACAACACAGGTATCGATTGGCGGAGTAATGAACGGCGGATCGTTATTTGGACATGTACCAACAACCACCTGCATATCGCGCAAAACATAGCCGATCAAAACGTAAATACCGCTGGTGTTTTTTCTATACTCTTTTACAATAAACGCAAGATTATATTCACCCGAGCCCTGAGGCTTACACCAGGTTAAAAGGCCCGTAATGGGGTTTATGCCATAAGTGCCGCCTGGCCCTGCGTCCGGGAAAGAGTAGCCAGGAACAGTTTGTCCATTCTCTCCTCTTGAGGTCGAAATTTCATAACTTAAACTATCTCCATCCGAATCGTACGCCCCGGGATTATGATAAAAACATTTATCAATACAGGCCCTGTCTATTGGCGCATATTTAAATTCGGGCGATGAGTTGGCACCGGTAAAATTATTTATTACCAGTAACGTTTCAAGATAAAAAGATTGATTAACAGAGTTAGGAATATTAATTACACCGTTATTCCTGTTTGGATCGAAAGAGTGAATGAGGTATGAGCCTGAGCTTGGATAGGTGTGAACAATTGTATAAATATTTTTCTTCACTTTGTAGGTTGCATCGCTTATAATTATCTCGCCGCAAGGGCCATTGCAATCGCAAAAAGAAGAAGATCCATTTATCCTGTATGCTTCGCCTCTTTGCCCGTCACCAAAATAGATCGTGTCTACACATCTGTCAGCAATGCCGGGTCCGTCATCAGTATATTTTGTAAGGGTAATGGAGTAAGTATAAACCGGAAAAGTACCAACGCCCGGAATGTTTTGTGTAAAAGGTGCTATACGTTTGTATGTGATCTCACCTGCACGGTTGTGGGTAGCGAAACCGTAAACAGAAAAAAATATCAGAATAAGTACTAAAAGCCTTTTCACATCTCAAAAATCTATTATATAAAATTAAACCATTTTATTTGAATACGCAATGGGTATTCGTTAAAACCACCCCGTAAAGTCTTTTGTTTGGCTGGTTTTTCATAAAAAAAGTTATTTCTCATAATCTAACGTTAATCCTCTGTTTTTTATTGTTTATGCGTGTTTTTTTTTTAACCATGCGCATAAATAAATAATTAGTCGCAATTATGGTTTTGATACTTCTTTTTGTATTAATTTTGATTTCTTTATCCAAACACCCTCATGGGAAACCACCAAAATGGCCATGTAAGTAAAATAACACTTGCGGGCTTACTTTTAACTTTAGGTATCATTTACGGTGATATCGGAACCTCGCCCCTTTATGTGATGAAAGCCATTGTTGGCGACAAACCTATTGATGCAACGGTTATTATTGGCGGCATGTCCTTAGTGTTTTGGACCCTTACTTTACAAACCACAATTAAATACGTAATTTTTACGTTAAGGGCAGATAACAAAGGTGAAGGTGGAATTTTTTCTTTATACGCGTTAATTAAAAAGGCAAAACGTAAGTGGCTTATCTTTCCTGCTATTATTGGTGGCTGTTGCATTTTGGGCGAGGGCATTATTACCCCGCCAATCTCGGTAGCATCTGCAATTGAGGGTTTACAGCTTATTCCACGCTTTAGCAATATTCCTACTATTCCTATTGTAATTGCCATTATTACAGGTTTATTCTTTATTCAACAGTTCGGTACAAAATTTATTGGTAGGTTCTTTGGGCCGGTAATGTTAACCTGGTTCATAACATTGGGCGTAATGGGTATTATTGGTTTATCAAACGATTTTACGGTTTTAAAAGCGCTGAATCCATATTACGGTATTAATTTACTGATCAATCATCCGGGTGCTTTTTGGTTATTAGGTGCAGTATTCTTATGTACTACCGGGGCCGAAGCCCTTTATTCGGATATGGGGCATTGCGGGCGACATAATATTCGCATTAGCTGGATCTTCGTAAAAATAATGCTTGTACTTAACTATATGGGTCAAACGGCCTGGTTGGTTTCTATGAACGGAAAAACGTTGGATGGTGCCAATCCGTTCTACTCAATTATGCCAGCATGGTTTTTACCTTTTGGTATTGGTATTGCCACAATAGCTACGGTTGTTGCTTCGCAGGCTTTAATAAGTGGTTCGTTCACTTTAATAAACGAGGCCATGCGTTTAAATTTTTGGCCAAAAGTAAAAATAAAATATCCTACTGACTTAAAAGGGCAAATGTATATTCCTTCCATTAACTGGTTATTGTACATTGGTTGTGTTGGCATTGTGTTATTCTTTAGAGAATCTAAAAATATGGAGGCTGCTTACGGCTTAACTATTATTTTAGGCATGATCATGTCGTCTCGCTTGCTTGCATTTTTTATGCGCCTGAAAAAATACCCGCATTGGTTCTTAAATATTTTTGCTGTTACTTATATTATTATTGAAGGGGCTTTTTTAATTGCCAATTTGGAAAAATTCCCAAAAGGAGGTTACATCACTTTAATTATTGCCTTGATTTTAGCCGCTGTAATGGCATCGTGGTATTTAGCCAAGCTAATACGCCAGCGCTATGTTGATCTTGTGCCTTTAGATAATTACAAGCAAATGCTGGTTGATCTTAGTGCTGATAATTCTATTCAAAAGTATGCTACGCATTTGGTATATATGACCAGCGCCAACAATCCTTTAATGATCGAATCAAAAGTTATTTATTCGATCTTACAAAAACGACCAAAAAAAGCAGATATCTATTGGTTTGTGCACGTTGATGTAATGGATGAACCTTACCGCATGGAATATAAGGTAACGCAAATTGCCAATGAAGATATTATTCGCGTTGATTTTAGAATTGGTTTTAGAATTGCACCGCGCATTAATTTAATGTTTAGAAAAGTAGTGGCCGATATGGTAAAAAACAAAGAAGTGGATATTACCAGCCGTTACGAATCGCTTAATAAAAATAATGTAATTGGTGATTTTAAATTTGTGGTATTAGAAAAATTCCTGTCTTACGAGAACGATCTTCCATTCTTTGAAAAGCTGATCTTAAATACTTATTTCCTGCTTAAACGTTTCAGCTTAAGTGAAGCTAAAGCGTTTGGATTAGATAGTAGTTCTGTTAAGATCGAGAAATTTCCAATGGTGATCAATCCACCAAAAGAAATTTTCTTAAAACGTATTCAATAAAAATTTTAATGTTTAAAGTGCCTTATACCGGTGTTAACCATACTAACACCATTGGCATTACAATAATCGATACTTTCTTTATCTTTTATTGATCCACCGGGTTGTATCACCGCTGTAATTCCTGCTTTATGAGCTATCTCTACACAATCAGGAAATGGAAAAAACGCATCGCTTGCCATTACCGCGCCGTGCAGATCAAACCCAAAGCTTTCTGCTTTTACAATAGCTTGTTTTAATGCATCCACACGCGATGTTTGACCGGTGCCGCTTGCAAGCAATTGACCGTTCTTTGCAAAAACGATGGTATTTGATTTTGTGTGCTTCACCAATTTATTTGCGAATAAAAGATCTTTTATTTCTGAGGCTGTTGGCGCTGTATTTGTAACCACTTTAAGATCTGCTTCTGTTTCTGTTTTCAGATCTTTATCCTGTTCAATTACACCATTTAATAAATTACGGAAAGATATTTTTGCTAACTCTACTTTATTTTGAATTAAAATAATGCGGTTAGGTTTTGATTTTAATAACGCTAGTGCATCATCATTATAAGAAGGCGCAATAACCACTTCGCAAAATAATTTATTTACTTCGGTTGCTGTAGCTATATCAATGGTGCGGTTTGCAATTAAGATCCCGCCAAAAGCAGAAACGGGATCAGCCGCCAAAGCGTCTTTATAAGCTTCACTAATAGTGTTTCTCGACGCAACGCCGCAAGCATTGTTGTGCTTTAAGATTGCAAATGTTGGTTCCTCAAAATCGGCAATTAAATTTACTGCTGCATCTACGTCTAATAAATTATTATACGATAATTCTTTTCCATTTAGTTTGGTGAACATGGCATCCAGGTCGCCATAAAAAACTCCGTTTTGATGCGGGTTTTCGCCATAACGTAACGTTTGGCCTTTTTGAACACTTTGTTTGAATTGTGTAATGTGTTCTGTTTGATTAAAATAATTAAAGATGGCAGAGTCATAATGAGATGAAGTTGCGAATGCTTTTGCTGCGAACTTTTTTCTGTCAGCAAGGTCAGATGCTCCGTTCTTTGCATTTAATAATTCTAACAATTCAGAATAATCATTTCTTGAGGAAACAATAACCACATCGTTAAAATTTTTGGCTGCCGCGCGAATTAAAGAGATGCCACCAATATCAATTTTCTCAATTGTATCTTCTTCTGAAGCTTTTGCCGCAACCGTTTCTTCAAACGGATAAAGATCAACAATCACCAGGTCAATATCAGGAATGTTATGCTGCGCTTTTTCTTTTTTATCGGATGCGTTGTCCCTCCTGTTAAGAATTCCGCCGAAAATAGCAGGGTGTAAGGTTTTTACACGACCGCCAAAAATTTCAGGGTAGCTTGTAACAGAGTCTACTGCTGTTACGGGGATATTTAATTTTTCTATGAATGAAAGCGTGCCACCCGTGCTGTAAAGCTTAACGTTAAGGCTGTGTAGTTTTTTAATGATCGGTTCTAAATTATCTTTATAATAAACCGATACTAAGGCGCTTTTAATAGTTTTTGAGTTGCTCATTTTTAAAAAATAAAGAGCAAAGATAAGTTAAGAATTGAAAAACTTAAGCATTGTTTAAAAAGGTTGAAAAGCTTATTTAGTTTTTTGCTTTTCGCGAAGCCATTCAATTCCTTTTGCCCTATCGTCAAAAAAACGCGTAGGTACAAATGGATTGTTGACTTTTAAGAAAAGGTTACCAATGATCTTTTCGTGAAGGCGACTGCTGCACAAAGCAACCGCGGCAACGTGTTTTGAGTATTCTTCTGATGCTCCGGCCCTGCGGGCATCTGCCGAAACGTCAAAACCTTCTTCTACTTCAAACAAAACATAAAATTTTTTGCCCGGCATATAATTCACCGATTGCTCCCGCGATTCCCAAATATCTTTATCCTGTAGCTTAACGTTCTTTTTCACCTTAAATTCTATTAAAAGGTCATCATGCACATTCATGATGTAGGCGTCCGTTTCAAATGTTTTCATTTATGTAAATATAAAAATAATTCAATACTAAATTAATTCCCTTTTGTTATCTTAACGTTAGAAATAATTAAACCGTCTTCCTGGGATACAAGGCTTATCTGATCTATAGTATCTGAATACCATTTGTAAATTGAGCTCACCCTTATTGCATATTTTTCTTCATTGGCAGATGGCATTACACTAAACGAAATGCCTGTTTTGTTTTTATCTTTTGCGTTGCCAAAAAACAAAGTTGCTTTTTGAATTTTACCTGTATTATTCTTACAAGAAATTAAAATAGTGTTGCCGCTTGTTTTATCAATGTTTTTGGGCATTTTAATTTCTTGTCCGGTTTTAATATTTGCGTTTTCAAATACTGTTTTTTCATCTGAAAGATATTTATCATAGGTTCCCCACACAAAAGGCAGCTTTTCAAAATTATAATTTAAGATCCTTTCCGAAGAATAGTCGGGAATATAATCAGATTCTATCACAAAAAAACTTTTTAATCCATGACCAAAAGAGTTAACTGATAATTTATAATTTCCTTTATTTGCATCAATAATAGCATAAGAAGTTGTTTCATCAATATCTATAAGTGGAACAGAAATTGTTTTTCCGTTGCTACCGAGCGACAAGTCGTGCGCTGTTTTTGGCGAAAAGAACAGTTTAACGCTGTAACTCTTGCCTGGTTTTACTTCAATTTGTACAAAATTAGCCAGCGTTGAATCAGAAGAAGCAACATAGCGCTGAATAGTATCTTTTTTATTAATGTCTTTTGCTTTCTTATTTTTCCAGATACAAAAACCGTTTACGATCACATACGGACTATAATTATTATAAAAATATTCCGCCATGCGGTAATGCCTTAACGAATTGGGTACACCATCAATATTATCATAACCAATATCACTTACACCCTGGAATAAAAGAAAGGGTGTTTTATAATTAGTAAGATCGTCAATGTATTTTTGCTGTAAAAAATCGTTTTGGATACACAGGGGCGTTTGATAAAAATATGAAGGCGTGATTTTCTCTGTGAAAAAATATAACATTGGCCTGTTCGAGAAATCAAGAAATGTTTCGTTGGCTTTTGTGTTCTTCTTAATAAAGTCTTTAAATAATTTATACCGTTCTCCTGTTTGCGCGGGCGCGTTGCTTACGCGGCTTTTGAGTGTTGCCAACGAAATGTTTTTTGTGTTTTTTATTTTCACAACCAATTTTTCGAATAGGCTTTTCATTCCTTTTGGTTCAGGAACTCTATATGTGTTCACTAAAAAAAATGCAACTATAAAAAAGAGAATGCATTTTACAGGGTGCGCCATTTTTTTAAAGAAAATAAATACCGATCCTGCCAAAATAATGTATATAAAAGAAGCTACAAAACCATCTGAGCCTTCAAACAGACTATGCCTGATGAGACCGCGATTAAAATTAATAAAGTAAAATAGGCAAATAAATAAAAGGCTTAAAAAAGCAATACGTTGACTTTTTGATCTGTTTAATTGTTTGTATTTAATTGCCATCACAATTAAGAGTACAGCAACAATTAAAGGAAAAATAAAATAATGCATTTTAACCGAAGGTGCTGTAAAATCACCAATTGCGTGGTAACCATATGATTGAGCCGAAACACAATAATTAAACAGGTATAAAGCTTTTGCAAATAAATTTGTTTGCCTGTAAAAAGAAAGCAGGCTTAATGATACAAACATAAAGCCACCAACAAGTGCGATGGCCTTAAATAAAAGCCTCCAGTTTATTTTATTTCTTTCGTCAAAAAAGTGATAATACAAAAGTATAAACGGCATTGTTAAAAGACAGTTATATCCAAGGTCTATTCTCCAGCTCAATAAAAAGACTAAGGTTCCAAAATAAATTAAATAGTTTTTTAAAGATTGTTGCGCGCTTATCAATTTGATCAAAGCAAAAACCCCTAAAATAGCAAAACAAAAACCTTCGGGTAAAATTGCCTCTGCAAAAGGAAACAATAAAACACACAACAGCGCTACGAACTCATTCCGCGTTAAATACTTTACAAGAAAATAATATAATGTATAAGACAGAGGTGCGAGAAAAAAATCATATAAAGTGATCTCATTAATATGTAGCCCGTTAAAGAAAACATAGATGTAACTAAAAAAATAGTCGGATAATAAATGTGTATTTAATTTTTCGATAGGGGAAAGCGTGCCAAAAAGCTTATGCTCCATTATTGGCAAATACACATTACCTGATTCGAAGATCTCATCGTAATATTCTGTATAATAGCTATAACTTAAATACGCTGTTAAAGAAAAAATAAGTAGTGGGAAATAATTCCGGGCCAATAAATCGCTTTGTGAATACAGCTCTTTCTTTTTTCCTTTCCGGTACCGGAATAAAACAACGGCTAAAACTAAAATAATTAAAACGATAAAAATGCCCAGCTGACTATTGAGAAGAATGTTGTTTCTTTTACAAACAAGAAAGATTTCGTCTTTTAAAACGCTAATAAAAGGTAAAGCCAATAACGGTAAAAGCGAATACGCAAGAAGTGTTAGCCGATTTTGTTTATTACCAGCTCCGGATTTATTTAAAAAAACATTTACGCCAATTAGTAATAAACAAGCTGTTATAAATGTTATAATGTAAAAATCAGGGTTAGTTTCCTTGCCCGTAAAATTATTTATGTCGGCAATAAAAAAATAAAGGGAAACAGATAATGATAAAATAATTGAGAGATGAGAAAGGGAAATTTCGTTCTTCTTAAAAACCAGCAATCTTACTAAAAGGCTTGCAAGCATTAATTTTTGAAGAAAATAAACGACCTCGATCGTTTCATAAATTTCAAAATTAAAGATCTTAAAAAGAAAAAAGAAGATGCCAGCAATAGAACTATAGTTAATAATTCTTGCTTCCATAGAATGTAATACTTCGGGCTTTTTTTTAAAAATAAAATAAGCAAGTATGGTGAAAGCTAAAAAGGATCCGAAAAATAAAAAGATACATTTATAAAAAAGGGCTACCCGCGCTTCAACATCAACGCCCTGCATAGTGGCAACACCTATCATTCTGCCCGAGAACGATTGAAGATCGAAATTAGCAGAAGTAACAAGGCTTATGATAAGCCACAAAGAATAAAACAGGCTTGTAAATAAAACAAATCTTCCTACACCGTTTAGAAAAAAAAAGTAGGAGTTAATATAAGCCCTTTTCATAAGGCTAATTTAATAATAAAACAATAAGCAAATGTGTTACTATTATATTAATACGCAAGATTTGGACCTAGCCAGCGCTCGGCAACCTCCAAAGTAATGCCTTTGCGTTTGGCATAGTCTTCTACCTGCTCTTTATTAATTTTACCGATGCCAAAATAGTGCGATTGCGGATGCGCAAAATATAAACCACTAACAGCAGCTGTTGGTACCATGGCTAAACTTTCTGTTAAAATTATTCCCGTATTTTTTTCAACGTCTAATAATTTCCAAATGGTTAGTTTTTCTGTATGATCTGGTTGTGCGGGATAACCCGGTGCCGGGCGAATACCTGCGTATTCTTCTTTAATGAGATCTTCTGTGCTTAAGGTTTCGTTTTTTGCATAACCCCAAAATTCTTTACGCACTTTTTTATGCATTAACTCTGCAAAAGCTTCCGCTAAACGATCAGCAAGCGCCTTGATCATAATAGCGCTATAGTCATCATGATCGGCCTCAAAACGTTTTACGTGTTCATCAATACCAATACCTGTAGTTAAGGCAAAGGAAGCGATATAATCCTGTGGCGTAGTAACACCATTTCTTGGTTTTACAAAATCTGATAAAGCAACATTGTATTGGCCTGCAGGTTTTTTTGTTTGCTGACGGATAGAATGAAAGGTTACTTTTCTATTTCCTTTTTCATCGTATACCTCTGTATCATCATCGTTGACTGTGCTTGCGGGATAGATTCCAATTACTGCATTCGCCTGCAACCATTTTTCATCTATTATCTTTTTTAACATGCTTTGCGCATCGTTAAATAGTTTTGTTGCCTCAATGCCACGCTCAGGGTCTTTTAAAATTTTTGGATATGAGCCTTTCATTTCCCAACTGTGAAAGAATGGCGTCCAATCAATATATTCGGCAATTTCTTTAAGATCGTAGTTTGTAAATACTTTATTACCAATAAAAGCAGGCTTTACAATTTCTGATTTACTCCAATCTATAGGAAATTTATTTTCACGTGCCTCTTTTAACGAGATAAATTTATTTTGTCCTTGTGCATTTTTGTTTTGTTCGCGCACACGGTCATAATCCTTATTTACCTCGGCCATAAAGGCATCACGTAGCTCATTTGAAATTAAGCTGCTTGCAACCGGTACAGATTTACTGGCATCATTCACGTGAACAACAGGCCCGGAATAGTTTTGCGCGATCTTAACAGCAGTATGTACTTTAGAAGTTGTGGCACCACCAATTAATAAGGGTGTTTTAAATCCTAAACGCTCCATCTCTTTTGCAACATGCACCATTTCATCCAATGATGGTGTGATCAGGCCGCTTAAGCCTATCACATCTACATTTTGTTTTTTTGCTTCTTCTAAAATTCTATCGCAGCTCACCATCACGCCAAGGTCTATGATCTCGTAATTGTTACAAGCCAACACAACACCTACAATATTTTTACCAATATCATGTACATCCCCTTTTACAGTCGCCATTAAAATTTTTCCGGCATTCTGTCTTCCATCACCA
The DNA here is from genome assembly GCA_032273165.1 of Chlorellidium tetrabotrys. Taxonomy (NCBI): domain Eukaryota; class Xanthophyceae; order Mischococcales; family Botryochloridaceae; genus Chlorellidium; species Chlorellidium tetrabotrys. The sequence continues at coordinate 96,814 of JAUKPS010110141.1, forward strand.
ACAATTCCTGCTTTTGCATTATCCGCTTTTTCCTGCAACAAATACGGTTCTAAATAAGCCACTGCTTTTTTCATAACACGAGCACTTTTTACAACCTGGGGTAAGAACATTTTTCCTTGCCCGAACAGATCTCCAACAATATTCATCCCATCCATTAAGGGGCCTTCAATAACATGTAAGGGTCTTCCTAATTTTAATCTGGCTTCTTCCGTATCTGCATCAATATGCTCAACCAGACCTTTTACTAACGCATGGCTCAACCGCTCTTCAACAGTACCTTTACGCCACTCTTCATCTTTCTCTGTTTTTTCTTTTGTAACACCTTTTAAAGATTCTGCATGTTCAACCAAACGCTCTGTTGCATCATCTCTTCTATTTAATAAAACATCTTCTACTAATTCCAACAAAGTTTTATCAATATCATCGTACACTTGTAGTTGTGCGGGATTTACGATTCCCATATCCATTCCATTCTTTACTGCATGGTATAAAAACGCGCCGTGAATAGCTTCACGCACATGGTCATTTCCGCGGAAAGAGAACGAAACGTTACTTACACCACCACTAACTTTTGCGTACGGTAAATTCTCTTTTATCCATTTTGTAGCATTAAAAAAATCGAGTGCATTTAAACGATGCTCTTCCATGCCGGTTGCAACCGGAAAAATATTAGGGTCAAAAATTATATCCTGTGGTGGAAAATTTACTTTATCTACCAGTACATCATATGCGCGCTTACAAATTTCTTTTCTTCTTTCTAATGTATCGGCCTGGCCAACTTCATCAAATGCCATGACGATAACAGCAGCGCCGTATTGTTTTATTTTGTGTGCCTGTTCAATAAATTTTTCTTCGCCTTCTTTTAGCGAGATAGAATTTACAATGGCTTTACCCTGCACACATTTTAATCCCGCTTCAATAACCGTCCATTTAGAGGAATCAATCATAATTGGCACGCGTGAAATATCCGGTTCAGACGCAATTAGATTTAAGAAGGTGGTCATAGCCTGTTCACTATCCAACATCCCCTCATCCATATTTACATCAATCACCTGCGCGCCACCATCTACCTGCTCTTTTGCAATAGACAAGGCTTCTTCATAATTTCCTTCTTTAATTAAACGCAGAAATTTTTTTGAGCCTGTTACGTTTGTACGTTCACCAACATTTAAAAAATTACTTTCAGGGCGAAGCGTTAAGGGCTCCAATCCGCTTAAGTGCATTAAAGTATCAGCAACGGGTTTTTTCCGCGGTTTGGATTCTTTAGCTAATTCTGCAATGCGTTTAATGTGAGCGGGCGTTGTGCCACAACAACCTCCAACAATATTTATAAACCCAGCTTTTAAAAAGTCTTCTATCTGGTGACCCATTTCGTGGGCATCCTGGTCGTATTCGCCAAACTGGTTTGGTAAACCCGCATTAGGATAAGCACTTACATAAAAAGGTGCTTTATCAGAAAGTTCTTCTAAATAAGGTCTCATGTCTTTTGCACCTAATGCACAGTTTAAGCCAACGCTTAGCAGGTTGACGTGTGAAACCGAATTTAAGAACGCTTCGGTTGTTTGCCCTGATAGTGTTCTGCCACTGGCATCAGTAATTGTACCCGAAACCATTACCGGCATTTTACGATCAATGCTTTCGCAATAATTTTGAATAGCGTATAAAGCGGCTTTAGCGTTTAATGTATCAAAAATAGTTTCAACCAATAAAAGATCGGCCCCGCCATCGATCAACCCTTTAACCTGCTCTGTATAGGCAGTAACTAATTCATCAAAGGTAATTGCTCTAAAGCCCGGATCGTTAACGTTAGGCGATAAAGATAAAGTGCGGTTGGTTGGCCCCAAAGCGCCGGCAACAAATTTTGGTATAGATGCAAATTCGGGGAATTCTTTTTTAAATTCGGCAATAGCTTCTTTAGCAACTTTGGCAGATTCAAAATTTAGTTCATAAGCCAACTCTTGCATTTCATAATCGGCCATGGCAATAGTTGTAGCGCTGAAGGTATTTGTCTCAATAATGTCGGCACCCGCCTTTAAATATTCTTTATGAATGGTTTTAATAATTTGTGGCTGTGTAATAGAGAGCAGATCGTTATTTCCCTGCAAATCTTTGTGCCAATCGGCAAAACGTTTACCACGAAAATCTTTCTCCTCCAGTTTATACTGTTGGATCATGCTTCCCATAGCGCCATCAATTACCAATACACGCTTTTCAAGTTCCTGTTCAATTGTACTCATATACTTTGTTTAAATAAAAAATCCCTCCTGGTTTGCACCGGAAGGGATTAGTTTTTATAATTATTTTAATAAAATTTTTAACTAATATTTCCGACTTATTTTCCCCGGATAAACCGGAACGAATTCCCACCTTCTTGAGAGATGCTAAATGTTGAATGATAAATTATAAATGGTGTTCATTTAAAATCTAACATTTTTTCATTTAACATTTCGTTAAGGGTTGGTAAAGCTTCATAGGGCGTTTCCCTCTGCTTTTCTTAATAAGTGTTTTAAAGAACTGAGTCCAAAGGTAGGACATTTTGTTTAATTTTACAAGTATGAGAAAAGCGGTATTTATACTTTTTAGCATTTGTTGCTTTTGTTCTTTTGCACAAAAAGACCTTAAAGGAGATCTTAAAACAGTATCCAATATTATGTCGGCCCAGCAACTGGCCTGGAACAATGGCGATATAAGAGGCTTTATGAGCTTTTATTGGAACAATGATAGCCTTAAATTTATAGGCAGCAAAGGGCTTACTTATGGCTGGCAAAAAACACTCGATAATTACATAAAAAACTACCCCGATAAAACGGCTATGGGCATTTTAAAATTCACCATTCTCTCAACTGAACAATTATCCAAATCAAGCATTTATGTTATCGGAAAATGGGAACTGGAAAAAGAAAAACCTGCTGGCGGCCATTTTACTTTGCTTTGGAAAAAGATAGATAACAAATGGGTTATTGTGGCCGATCACACCAGTTGATTTTTTAACCACATAGGCACATAGTTTTTTCCTCAGCTTAATGCAAAAAAGAGAAATATAGGTTAAGCTTCGCTTCAACACTCTGTTTAACTTTAGGCATAAATTTTATTTTCTCTCTTAAATTCTATGTATCTATGTGGTTAAATTATGAATATAGAGTTAGGCTTATACAAACATTACAAAGGCAAAATTTACGAGGTAATTGGTGTTGCTAAAAACAGCGAAACGTTAGATAAACTGGTCGTTTACAAAGCAACTTATCAAAAAGAAGGCGAGAATTTGTGGGTACGGCCTTTAACCATGTTTTTTGAAACAATTGTTGTTGAAGGCAAACCTGTGAAGCGGTTTGAGAAAATATAGCGCTTGTAATCTAAAAATACTTTTGCCATCACCCTGAACTTGATTCAGGGTATCGGCACTAATTCGGGTTAAGTGCTGAGATTCCGGCTCTAGGCCGGAATAAACATATGCTGGGTTAGTTCAAGAACCTGATTAAAAATTATCTATAGGCGGGCTACGTTTCGGGATCTTGAAATCGCTTAACATAGATGCTTTTAGGTTGATAGTTAGGTTATAGCTTTTACGTAAACCGAATGGGATCCAATCAATACGCGCTTCCCAACATTTAAGGTCGCGGTAAATATTAAAGCTGGTGTAACTAACTTTTTGATTTGTAAAATCGTAGCCACTTGTAACACCAATCTTCCAGTTTTTTGTTGGCGTAAGATCACCGCTAAAATTTAATGTTTGTGTGGGTTGTAGTTTTCTGTTATCAGGGTTTGTTAAAGCAAGGTTATAATAAATATTTAAATTCCAAGATAGTTGTTCGTTAGCGTTAAGATCGTTCTTAGCGCCCTGCTCTGCTCCATTAGTAAGGCTTGGAGCCTGCCTTGTTTTTCTTGCCGCTTCTATCATGTTGCTTCCAAAAGCCGTATTAACTGCAAAGTTTGCTGTAGTTAACCGAGCCAGTGTTCCGCTCTCCGCATAAGCGAATTTATTCATTGAGCGCTTATTAATTGCATCATAAGCATATGGATCGTAGGTAGAATTTGCTACCACATCAAAATACTTAAAGAGTTTTGTACGTGCCGAAATTGTTATCTGGCTCATATTAAAACTATCTGCGGCAAAATTATAAGCACCGCTTAAGCTTATATTTTGCATCAATGTTCTTTTTGTATACGTAACTCCTGTATCTGATTTTTGTTTTAGCTTGGCTTCGATGTTATTACTTAAGTTAAGCGATAGCGCGTTTTGTTCTCCAATGGCAGGTCCTCCAAAAATGCTTTTTTCAAAAACGGAATAGTTTTGAAAATTTCTGCCGGTAGTATCTACCTGTACTTTTTTCCAGAACCCATATTGTGTTTCTCCAAAATCAGGGCGATACAAGTAAGATAAGGTCGGGATCAATAAATGGCGGATCTGTTTTACTTTTCCTTTTTTGAACATATAATCAAAAAATATTTTAGTATTAAAGGCGGTAGAAAAATTAGCATCATAACCGGTAACAAAATCATTTACGTTTTGTGTATACACTTTTCCAATATTTGTATCCTGTGTAGAAAAATACTTGTTTATGCTTTTTGTATACATAACCGAGGTTAAATTTAAACCAGGCGTAACGGTAATATATTTAAACATATTAAAGTTGGTAGTTATAGGTAATGAGTGCCTGATACCATATTTTAAACTATCCAAAAAATTATTTCCAATCCCGCCAATGGTATCTTTCCAGCTTAAAGTATTCTTTGCTTCAAGCAAATAGTTCATTCCGATTTTATCAAATACATTTTGTTTTACTTTTCCTTCTTTGCGGAAAGGATAAAAACGATTAATATTAAAAGTTAAAGAAGGAAAGGTCATCTCAACCCTTTTTGTAATAGCGTTTTGACTGTGTGTTGCATTTAAGCTTAATGAAGTTAACTTGAATGTTTTTGTAAAATTTATGTTTGATTGAAATGAGTTTTGAAGAAACTGCCCTGAGTTTATTGCGTTAATACGATTATATTCCTGATTTTTTACATAATTCACGTTGGCGCTAAAACGTATCGTTGGGTTGCTTTTATTATCCTGGTTATGTGTCCACCTTACATCATATGCTTTTTTCTTGCTATATGTTTTTGGAATATCCTTATCGCCAATATTAAATTCGCTGTAGCCCAAGTATGTATTACCCATTGCTTTGTATAAAATATTATAATTGTTGGTTGTATTCAGTGCCCAGGTACCGTTACCGTAAATATCACCACGAATGATCATATCTGTTTTATCGTTAATAGCCCAATAAAAACCGCCATTGCGCAGATTAAAGCCCTGTGTTGCCGAATTACCGAATGTTGGTAATAAAATACCATTATGCTGTTTTTTGGAGTTGGGGAAATACCCGAACGGCAAGCCCAAAGGCGTTGGTACTCCACCTATCTCAAGATACATAGGGCCAGTAACTATTTTATCGTCGGGAATTATTTTTGCCTTGGTGGCCCTGAAAACTGTTCGCGCGTCCTGATACTGGCAAGGGATACACTTCATATCTTTCATATAAATGATATTGGTACTATCTTTTTTAATTTCGCTGCCAATAACCAATAACTCGCCTTGTTTTGTGAGTGCATTAAAGATCTTGCCGCGTTTGGTTTTTAAATTATAAATGATCTTATCTGCTTCCATTTCTTGTGAAGCGTCTTTGAATTTAGGATTACCAACATTTTTTCCAAGGCTGTCTTTTTTGCCGTATGCCGTTACAATATTCTTTGAGTAATCTATTTCAATAAATTCTGCTTGCAGGTTCATATCGCCAAACTCTACGCGGGCTTTTCCGTACAGGTACACCTGCTTACCTGCGCTTAAAAAAACGGCGCTATCGGTGGCAGAATAAATAATAGGGTCCTGCAGCATTTCATTGTCGTTTGAGGGTTCTACGGTTACTACCGTATCGGAAATAACATTTGTTAACGTATCTTTTTGAGGTGTTTGCGCTATTAAAGCGTTAACACTTAAAGATATTAACAAGCCAAAGAAGAAAACTAGTTTTTTATGTTGCGGTTTTATCAAGCCGAATAGGATAAATTTATTCCAACCAATGCAAGTTTACAAAGCTACAATACTTTACGGTATTGCATAGGTATTTATTATTTGAGATGGTTAAAAAATTAAAATATTTTGCCTTTCTGATATGTGTTATCGGGCTGTTTGGCGCTTTTACGCATTTTAAAAAAGGCAAAACTAATTCGATAAAGATAATTGTAATTGATCCCGGTCATGGCGGCAAAGACCCTGGCTGTAGTGGTGTTACACATAAAGAAAAAGATGTTTCTTTAGCCGTGGCCCTAAAGCTTGGCAAATTAATTGAAGAAAATTTAAAAGATGTTAAAGTAATTTATACACGCACTACCGATGTGTTTGTAGAACTTGAAGACCGTGCCCAAATTGCCAACAAAGCAAAGGCCGATCTTTTTATTTCTATCCACTGCAATGCGGCCGGAAAAGCAGTAATGATCAAAGACCCTAAAACAGGCAAAAAACGCGCGAAAGTCTATAAGAACAAAAAAGGAAAATACGTTGTGGTTGAAAAACCAAACCCTGTACCGTTTGGAACAGAGACCTATGTAATGGGTTTAAAGAATGAAGAGGGCAAAATGAAAGTTGCTACCCGTGAAAACTCTGCTATTTTACTGGAAGACGATTATGAAAAAAAATACGCCGGCTTTGATCCTGAAAGCGAAGAGAGTTATATTATCATGAGTAATTATACTACCGCATATGTGATACAAAGCGCTAATCTTGCGGTTAAGATCCAGGATGAATATATAAAAAAAGCGGGGCGAATTGATAAAGGGGTGCACCGACAAAGTATTTGGGTGCTCTGGAGAACAGCTATGCCAAGCATTTTAACGGAGATCGGTTATTTAACAAACCCTTTAGAGGAAAGCTTTTTAGGAAGCCCTAACGGCCAGGAGTATTTGGCAAAGGCAATTTTTAGAGGCTTAAGAAAATATAAAGATGATGTTGAGGGAATTAAAAAAGAATACCATGATGATATTGAGAACCAGGAGCCATTAGAGAATGAAAATATAAAGGCAGGAAACATTCCGGGACAAAAGAAAGCAGAAGAGGAAGAGGAGGAAGACGAGAAAAAAGAAGAACTTAAAACGGATGTGAAAGAGAAAGTAAAAGTGGATGATGGTAAGTACAGCAACATTACTTTAAAAGATACAACTATACCAAAAGAATTAAAATTAGATACAACGGCCAGCGCAAAAGAAATTGCTGAAAAATTTAAAAAAGAACAAAGAGAAAAAGAACAAAAGGAAAAAGAAGAACGTGAGAAAGCTGAAAAAGAAAAATTAGAAAAAGAGAAAAATAACGCGGTTGTTGCAGATAAAACAGAAATCGTTTTTAAAGTTCAATTTGCCAGCAGTGAAACAGAATTAAATTTAAAACAGGATAAATTCAGCTCTGTTATAAATGGCGGTTATTATAAATCAAAAAATATTTTAAAATATACATCCGGAAACTTTACGCAAATAAAGGATGCTGTCAATCACCAAAACCAATTGCGTGAAAAAGGCTTTAAAGATTGTTTTGTAATAGCCATGAAAAATGGTGAACGTATAGATATTAACGAAGCCAGGAAATTAGTTTCTCAATAAATTCAATTTAAACTAAACACCTCTTTTAAAAAATCAAGCATTAGTGCCCAGGAACGGGTCGCTGCTTTTTCGTTATACGCTGTGCCTTTTGAATTATCAGAACCAGCGGCTTTATCGGTAAAGGCGTGTACCGCATTGGCATAATACACCATTTCCCAATCTGCTTTGGCTTTACGCATCTCGTTTTGAAAAGCTTTTATTTGCACATCAGGTACAAAAAAATCATCAGCACCATGGCATACTAAAACCTTTGCATTAATTGGCTCAACAGCTCTTGCAGTATCTCTGCCTAAGCCTCCATGAAATGATACAACACCTTTGAATGCCATGTTTGCACGTGCCGCCTCTAATGCACCGGTGCCACCAAAACAAAAACCTATCACTACAATATTATTTGCATCGGCACCGCTTTTTATTAATTCATCAAGCGCTAGTTTTATCCGCTTGTGGTATTCCGTAACGTTAGTCTTATAAAATCCGGAAAGCTCTCCTGCTTTCTTTTTATCCTGCGGATAATTTCCCTCACCATAAATATCAGCTACAAAAGCGTAATAACCTTGTGTGGCTAGCATCTCAGCTCTTTCCTTAGCGTTTGCATCAATGCCCATCCAAGATGGCAATATTAAAACGCCTGCTTTCTTTTTGTTGGGCCTTTTTGGCGTTGCTAATTGTCCGTTTAGTTTTTGAGTGTCGTCAATATAAATGACAGGTTTTAATTGCGCAAAAAATTGTTGCGAGATAAAAACTAAAGCGATTGTTATTAGCAAAGTTCTATTCTTCATATATTTCGTTTTTAGATCACTTTTATTCCTATTAAACTCACATCATCTGTTTGTTCAAAATTCTTTTTCCATTGAGCAAATGAACTTAATAACTTTTTCTTTTGTTCTTCAACGCCTAGTGTAGAAACCTCAGCCAAAAGCTCTTCGAGTTGTTTTGATTTGAATTTTTTTCCTTTATCGCCGCCAAACTGATCGGAGAATCCGTCGGTACTTAAATAAATAATATCGTTTGCCTGTAAAGAAATTTTTTGTGAATTGAATTTTTTATTTTCTTCCATATACGTTCCAATTGGCATTTTATCGCCCTTGTATTCAGTTAAATGCCTATCCCTTACTAAATATAAAACATTATTGGCTCCGGCAAACTCCAAAGAGTTATCCATTTTATTCCAAACACACAGCGCCATATCCATTCCGTCTTTTTGCTGTGTTTGTCCTTTTTGAAAAAGTGCCGCAATTACTTTATCGCGCAAACGGTTTAAGATCTCATCGGCCTTAAATAATTTATTTTCAACTACCAGTTCATTTAAAAAACTATTGCCCAGCATGCTCATAAAGCCCCCAGGCACACCATGGCCAGTACAATCGGCCAGTGCAAACACGGCGCGACCATTTGATAAAACATGTGCCCAGTAAAAATCGCCACTCACAATATCGCGGGGTTGAAAAATGATAAAATATTCTTTTGATATTTTATTCCAAACTTCTTCGCCGGTTAAAACGGCGCTTTGTATGCGCTGCGCATAATTAATGCTGGAAATGATCTCGCTTTGTTTTTCTTCAATCGTTTGTTTTTGCTTTTCAACTTCTTGTTTTTGAAGCTCAAGAATATAATTTTGATTGTTTATTATTGTATTGGCTTTTTTTGCTTTTGAATAATTTATAAATGCTGAAAATCCAAAAATGGCAATAGCAATAAGGCCAATAGTACCAAATATCAATAATTTATTTTTTGCATCGTTCTCATTTTGTTGCGCCGATATTTGCATGCGCTGCAGCTCTTTATCTTTACTTAAATTATTAATTTGTAATTGTTTTTTTTCGTTTTGGTATTTTGATTCCATTTCTTCAACCTTATCACTTGATTGTATATTAAAAAGCGAATCATTAACTATCTGATACGCCTTTTGATATTCAAGAGCCTTTTTATAATCTTTTTTTTCGTCGTATAAATACACCAGGTTGTTATAGATATCGCTTAACGAAAAGTAGTTTTTTTCTTCTTTGGCAATTGCTGCACCTGCTAAAAAATAATTTTCAGCATTTTTAAAATCATTTAGTTGTAAATAAGCGTCTCCTAAGTTGTTTAATGAGATGGCCATTGTTCTTTTATCTTGCAAATTTGTAACAATAGCAAGGGCTTTCTTATCCATTTCTATTGCCAGGGCATATTGTTTTAAATGGCTGTAAGCTACGCCTTGTCCGTTATAACTTGATGCAATGCCGCTTGAATCGTTAAGGGCCAACCTTATTTTTAAAGCTTTGCCATGATACTCTAACGATTTTTCATGATCGTTCAATGATGAAAAAATGGTAGCCATATTATTATAAACAGCCGCCAGTCCTTTATCGTTACCTACTGCTTTAAAGCCTTCCGCAGCTAACAAAAGATATTTTTTTGAGATCTCGTATTTCTTCTGATCAGAGTAAATAAGGCTTATGTTCATATTGGCCGAGCCCATCCCTCTTTTTTCGCCGATGCTTTCAAATAACTTAACGGCTTTTATGTAATGCTCCATTGCAACTGCATAACGAGCCTGTAAATGCATTTGAACACCTATAGCGTTATGGGCATTGGCCATTTGTTTTATGTTTTTGTTTTTAGTTGCGTTTTCTAACGCTGCCTGTGCATAATAAACGGCGCGGTCCTGGTCAGAAAATCTGCAAATAATAGACATACGATTAAGCAAAAGGGCTGAATCTTTTGGGTCACAGGTTTTTAAAGCGCTGAGAATAGAGTCTTTTTGTGAAAAACATGAAAGGGAAAAAAGAAGAATAAATATCGCAACAACATTTTTCATTATCCAAATATTAAACTAAATACTTCTTCCATTTTACTTGCAGAAAGTATTTTAATTTTATATGAATTTACGTTTATTCCTTTAAGATTGTAGCTACTTACTATTATTTTTTTGAAGCCTAATTTTTCTGCTTCGCTGATACGTTGTTCAATTCTGTTAACCGGACGGATCTCTCCCGTTAAGCCCACCTCGCCCGCAAAACAAACATCCTGTGGAATAGGAAGATCTTCGTTGCTGCTTAAAATGGCGCAGACTAATGCAAGATCAATTCCGGGATCTTCAACACGTATGCCGCCGGCAATATTTATGAAAACATCTTTTACCCCTAATTTAAACCCACAGCGTTTTTCTAATACAGCCAATAACATGGATAACCTTCGAAGATCAAAGCCAGTTGATGATCTTTGTGGTGTTCCATACGCGGCACTGCTTACAAGTGCCTGTGTTTCTATCAACATTGGCCGGTTGCCTTCCATGGTAGCAGAAATAGCCACGCCACTGGTTGGAGTGTCGCGGGCGGTAATTAAAATTTCGGAGGGGTTGGTTACTTCGCGAAGGCCGTCGCCATTCATTTCGTAAATACCCATTTCGTTGGTGCTGCCAAAACGGTTTTTGGTTGCCCTTAATAAACGGTAAATATGGTTCCTGTCGCCTTCAAACTGCAAAACGGTATCAACCATGTGCTCTAACACTTTTGGCCCGGCTATGCTTCCCTCTTTGGTTATGTGGCCTATCATAAAAACGGGCGTATTGGTTTCTTTTGCAAAGCGTAAAAATTCGGCAGCACATTCGCGCACCTGGCTAACACTTCCCGGGCTGCTATCAATATAACTTGTATGTAGTGTTTGAATAGAATCGATGATCACTAGTTGCGGTTCGATCTCTACTATCTGCTGAAAAATATTTTGTGTATTTGTTTCCTGTAAAATAAAACAATTATCTGTTGTAACGCCAATACGCTCGGCACGCATTTTTATTTGTTGCTCGCTTTCTTCGCCACTAACGTAAAGTATCTTTAAATTTTTTAGGCGCAATGCCAATTGCAACATTAAGGTTGATTTACCAATACCAGGCTCCCCACCAAATAACACAAGGCTTCCGGGCACAATGCCTCCGCCAAGCACACGTGTCAATTCTTTTCCCGGAACGGCAATGCGTGGAAAATCCTGCAGGCCAACATCCTGCAATAAAATAGATTTGTTGGATTGTTTTGGGTTTTTATTGCCTGAAAATAGTTGAAGACGATCGTTCTTACTTTCTTTATGAACCACTTCTTCAACGTATGTATTCCATTCGTTGCAGCTGGGGCATTTGCCTATCCATTTGGCAGAAGGCGCGCCGCAATTTTGACAAAAGAATGTGACTTTGGTTTTTGACATTTCAACAACAAAATTACTGCAAAATAACGCAGTAGCTTGCTATTAATTGTAGTAACTAAGTTTGACGGAGTTTTTTACCACTAAGGCACTGAGAGCACAAAGAAACACTAAGCCAAATTAGTAAATCATAAAGGCGTAAATAATAGCCCAAACAATAACAAAGCTTGAATAAACACCTAAAGCCTGGAGGTTTTGTTTAAGATCTTTTTTTACAAAAAGCCTGTAAAATACCCATAATATAAACGCTGCGAATATTATAACCCCGCCATAAATTCGCATAACTAAAGTGTATTTAATTTCTGCATTAATTCTTCGCGGAAAGAGCCGCCAACAGGAATTACTTTTTTCTCGTTCTCTAAAATTACATTTTGAGAATCGATACTTTGAATTTTATCTAAACGCGCAATGAAAGAACGATGAACGCGGGCAAAATCGGTTGTGCCTAATTTTTTCTCAATATCCTTCATAGTGCTGTGAACGGTGTAACGCGCGTATTGCGTGTTTATGATCACATAATCTTTTAATGCTTCTACATAAAAAATATCTTTTAAAAGCACTTTTACCAGGCGGCTATTTGCTTTTACAAATAAAATATCCTTGCTGGTATCGTCTTTATTCTCAACTAACGAATATAAAAAGTCACGCTCTTTTTGAAGCTCAGCATCTTTTTGATGCTTGTAAACCGCCATTTCTATTGTAGAGTGAAGATCGATCTCTTTAAACGGTTTTAAGATATAACCATAGGGCTCTGTTACTTTTGCCTTTGAAAGTGTTCCTTCATCGGCATAAGCGGTTAAAAATATAACGGGAATTTTTGTTTTTTCTTTGATCTTATCGCTTACATCAATGCCTGTAAGATCGCCTTTGATCATGATATCCATCAAAATAAGATCGGGCATAGTTTCGATTATCTTTTCTATGGCCTCTTTACCATTGTTTGCAATACCAATAACTTCGTAACCTAATTTTACCAAACTATTTTGAATGTCTTTTGCAACAATGCTTTCGTCTTCAACTATAAATATTCTTAATTTTTCCATGTTTATCACATCTTAAATTTAATTAAAACTTCGGTTCCTTTATCTTTTTCAGATTTAAATTTTATTTCGCCATCCAGTTGGTCTATTAATGTGTTAACTAATTGTAAACCAAGAGTATTAGTGTTATTATAATCAACGCCCGGAGGAATACCAACACCATTATCTGTTACTTCGAGGCAAATGTTATTATTTTCTGATTTCAAATTTAAGCAAACTTTACCTTTTTTAGCGTCAGGAAAAGCGTGTTTTATTGCATTTGTAATTAATTCGTTTATAATCAGGCCCGCAGGAATTGAAACATCTAAGTTTAAATTTATTTTTTCGAGATTTAGTATCAATTCTACTTTTTCGGATGATAACACATAAGATTGAATAATGTTTTTGGCAAGTGTTTGAATATATTCAGAAAAGTTAACAGAAGTAAAAGATTTATTCTGATATAAACTCTCGTGAATATAAGCCATTGTTTTTATACGGTTCTGACTTTCTTTTAACAGCGCCAGCGTATAATTATCGGTTACATATGAGGATTGCAGGTTCAAGATACTACTAATGATCTGCATGTTGTTTTTAACGCGGTGATGCACTTCTTTTAAGAGTACGTCTTTTTCTTTTAGCGATTGCTCTACGCGCTGGTGATCAATTTTTTTATCGGTAATGTTATGGGCAATGCCACTTACTTCAACGATCTTATCGTTCTCAACAATGGGGTTAAAAAATATATCCAGGTAAATTTTCTTATGGTCTTTATCAAGTGTTTCTATTTCAAAATTTGTGGCCACGCCTTTAAACGCCTTATCATAATGATAATCTAAAACGCCGGCATAATCCTGGTTATTTGAAAGCGCGCCACGATCTAATTTTAAACCTAAAAATGGTTTGGTGTTATAAAGCGCAGTTACTAATTCGAAATAATTTTTGTTGAACGAGGTTAATTTATGATCCTTGTTAATGGTCCAGATGTAATGGTGACTGCTATCAAAAATTGCTTGTAATTTGGCAGACTGTTTAATTATTTTGCTTTCATTTTCAATACGTTCAGTTATGTCCTGTGCTATAGCCGAAACTTCTACAATTTGATTTTGAGAATATATCGGGTGAAGAAATACTTCTCTGTAAAGTTCCTGGCCGTTAATTATACTTTTGTGTGTAAAGATTTGTTGTTTACCATTAAACACCTGGCTAAATTTATCGGTCCAAAATTCAAGAAGGTCTTTATTGATAATTGTATCTTTTAAGTAGATCTGCTTTTTTGCTTGCGAGTTTTTACTTAAAAGTTTAAAGTAATTTTGGTTATATGAAGTTAACTCAAAATCTCTGTTAACAGTCCAAATTAATTGCGATCCGCTTTCAAAGATAGCCTGCAGTTTGCTTGTTTGATTTAATAATTTTTGTTCATAAACTTTAGATCCCGTATTATCATGTGCAATACAATTAACCTCAGTAGCCTGGTTATTCTCATTAAAAATTGGGTTAATGTATACTTTACGATAAACTTTTTCGGTTGTATAATCCTCCTTTTCGAATTCAAGTTTTTTACCATTTAACGCTTCAGTATATTTTGGATACCAATAATCCATATATTCTTTTTGACCTTGCTTTAAATGATCGGCAATTCTTTGGCCAACATGAATCTTTATTTTATGTTTTTGTAATATAACGTCGTAAAAATTTTTATTGAATGATGTTATTTCAAACTTATCGTTAACAGTCCAGATCAAGTGGTTGGAACTTTCAAAAATAGAAGAAAGGTGGGCCGTTTTTTCGAGTAACTTTTTTTCTGCCTCTTGCCTTTCTTTTATTTCCAATAATAAAAACTCGTTATTCACCTTTATCATTTCGGCTCTAAGCTTTTCTTTTTCGAATTTACGCTGGTCGCTAACATTATTGATAAGGGTTAATATACAATTAGCATTATTAAATTTGATAACAATAGATTTCATTTCTGTTTCTATTGCGTTACCTTTCGAATCAACAACAGTATAATTATTAGATTTTTCTATCTCGATACCGTTATAGATATCTTTTATGCGCTCCATAGCGCGCATACGATCATCGGGAGCAAGGTAATCCAAAACAAATTTTCCGAGAATTTGTTTTTCGTTCTTTAATTGCAATAGTTTTAGAGTTGCCTTATTGCAAAAAACAGTTACACCCTGTTTATGTATTATATAAGCAATTGGCGAGCTATCTAATAAGTTACGATAATTTAAATGCTGAAACTGGAGCTCAATTTCTTTTTCCTTTTGTACGGTTATATCACGAATGATGTTTAAAAAGAACGCTATTTTTCCTTTAGAATCTTTTATAGGAGTTAAATTATTTTCGAGCCAGATTTCTTCTTTATTTTTTTTTAATGTTTTATATGTGTAATAATAATTACGATTAATATTTTTTCTTTGATCGTCCTTTAAAAGTTTATCTGTTTTTAAAAACTCGTTTTTAGATCCTACCAAACGCTTATTAAAAAAGCGATGATCGCTTAATAATTCTTTTGGTTCGTAACCTAAGATCTTGGTAATATTCGGGCTTACATAAGTATATTTTTCTACCGGTAAAAATGTATAAAAAGCAATTATATCATTGCTGTTTTTTGTAATAAGGTCAAACTTTTCTTTTGTTTCGTTTAATAGTTCTTCGGCGTTTATCCTTTCAGTAATATCTCTTATACTGCCAATTACACCCGTTATTTTATTTTTTGGATCATAAATTGGGTTAATGGCAGTTTCAAGATAAATAAGGTTACCTTTTTTATGTGTAAAACGAATAGTTACCTTTTCTTCTTTGTTTTTTTGTTTCGATCTTAGTTTTTGACGATTATTGAAAATAAAACGCTCTCTATCATCGGGGTGTGTGGCTTTTAATAAAAGATCTTTGGCTTTATATATCTCTTCGGCAGAATAGCCTAATACTTTTTTAGAAGACTCGCTAATGAATAATAATTTATCGGGCTCGAATGAGAATTTAAAAATAACATCAAAACTATTCTGACTTATTTTTTGAAGAAGGAAATCAGAGTTTATAAGCTCCTGTTGTTGTTCTTTTAATAAAGTTATATCAATAAATGAAGACTGAACAACGTATTTATTTTCGAACAAAACCCTGTTTGATGTTGCTTCAATAAAAATGGTTTTATTTTTGAAGGTCTTAAATTCAAGATCGATGGACTGAAATTCTTCGCCTTTAATGATCTTAATATTATTTTGTTTTACGTGTGTATGATATTTTTTATCAAGAAAATGAAAAATAGAAAAAGAACTTAATTTTTTTAATTGTTCTTTTGATGCGTTAAATAACTCAATCGCTTTTTTGTTTAAAAAATAGATCTTTTTATTATCAAAAATAGCAACAGCAATTGGAAGCAGATCTAAAGTATTTGTATCAACCATTGCGGGTTGAACTTTTTTCAATTGCATAAATTACTTTCTAATAGTTTGAGTTTTATTTTCGTCTATTTTAATATTATAGGTTCGTAAACCTTCTTCATAAGTTGGCCTGATCTTATCTCCTTGCCATTTTATCTCAATATCATTTTTGTATGTAATAGTTAGATAATTAAATCCAAACTCATCATAAAACTTCCAATCTCCCTCTTTCATCCCTCCTGTATAATTACCATAGTACATTTTTTTTCCATCGGGATAATACTGAGTGTGTAAACCAACCGGCTCACCTGAAGAATAGCGGCCTTCAAAACGTTTAATTTTAGAAGGCATGTAATAGCTTACCCACATACTATCGGGTTCATCATTTGCATAATTTCCAATTTCTTTATAGTCGGGGGTTTCATATATCCATTTTCCTTCTTTTCTGTTCTCAACATATGTACCCTGTAAAATTAATTTACCCTGCTGATCATAATCTTTTATATCTCCTTCACGTTTTCCGTTCACGTATAATTCTTCACGCCAAATCTGGCCGTTTTCGTAATACCATTTCCAAACACCCTGGGTCCTTCCTTTTTTATCGTATTTTCCTTTTTGTTCCAGCTTACCCGAAGCATAATAAAATTCCCAATCGCCTGTTCTGTTTCCTTCCTTATAAACACCTTTGCCTTTAAATTCACCCGTATTGTGAAACTCTGTCCATACACCTATCCTGTTTCTTACACTATCAACGGCGCCTCTTGCGGTTACAGTTCCATCAAAATATTCAATGGCACTATCCGGTACGGGTACGTTTCTACAAACCATTTTAGCAATGTAAACTTTTTCCGCATTAATATCTACGGTAGAATCATCTTTTAATATCCAACTACTATCGCATTGGTACTTTTGTTTGTATTTGAAATGCGTTCCAATTGCAACGCCATCGCTATATACACCTTCGTATTTTAACGTTCCGTCCAGGAATTGCTCGGTATACACTTCTACATTTGCAATTTCGGGTGCATTAAAAATCTGTTTGCCATTATTAAATTTTTTTGTAGAAAGTAAATTTCCTTTTTTATCGTATTCTTTTACATAACCATCTAATGAATCATCATTAAATTTCATTTCTTTTTTTACTTCTAAATTCTCATAAAAATCTTTCCATATCCCTTGTTTTTTATTTGCAGGATCACGCTGATTTATTTTTTCAAAGCTTTGTAAAATACCACCTTTATAAACACTAATTGCAGTAATTAAAGAATCTTCGCTGTATTCATAAGCTGTGCCTTCGGGTTTTCCTTTTTGATAAGGCACAATACTTTTTGTTTTTCCCGATTTATAAAAATTGCGTATTAAGCCTTGTTTAATATCATTTACATACGTTTCGGAACTTACCATTTTTTGTAAGGTATCGTAATTGGCCGAAATGCCATTCTTTTTTCCTTCTTTATAATTTATCGATTTTGTAATTCTTCCTTTTTCATCATAAAATTTCCAAACACTATCCAATTGAAAATCTTTACGATTTCCTTCTATTTTTATTTTTCCGTTCTTATGATAATTTTTCCAGTAACCTTCAGGTTTACCATCTTTCATTCTTCCTTCACTGCTCAAAGCTCCATTATCATAATAAAATTTATTATAACCGTTTGGATTATTTACCGTTGTAGTTTGTGAAAAAGAATTAAACTTAATCAGAAAAATAAAAACAGAAAAAATAGATATTTTAATTCTTATTTTGTTCATTTTAGAAGCACATTAAATATACTAATTATAATCCAAATTTTGCCGATAATTCAAGCATTTTTAAGATCGGTTTTTTCGCTTTTTTAATTAATTGATCACTCATTAATAATTCAGGCTGCTCATGTTTTAAGGCTACATAAATTTTTTCTAAAGTATTTAATTTCATGTAAGGGCAATCGTTACAAGCACAGTTATTATTTGGTGGTGCCGGTATAAAAGTTTTATCCGGGCTGTTCTTTTGCATTTGGTACAATATGCCTGTTTCAGTTACAACTATAAATTCTTTTTGCTCTGATTTTTTAGAATAATTAAGAATTGCTGTTGTACTGCCAATAAAATGGGCCTGTTCTAATATTGGTGCTTCACACTCAGGATGTGCTAATACCAAGGCATTTGGGTGTTGAATCTTTAATTTTATTAATTTTTCCAAACTAAAAATCTCATGCACCATACAGGCTCCATCCCACAATACCATGTTACGGCCGGTTTTTTTATTAATGTAAGCTCCTAAATTTTTATCAGGCGCAAATATTATTTTTTGATCTGCAGGTAAGCTTTCTACAATTTGAACTGCATTTGAACTTGTACAGATTATATCTGATAGCGCTTTAATATCGGCTGTACAGTTAATATAAGTGATAACAATATGATCGGGGTGCTTTGCCTTAAAAGCAGCAAATTCGTTAGGAGGACAAGAATCTGCAAGCGAGCAGCCTGCTTTTAGATCGGGGATCAAAACTTTTTTGGTTGGATTTAATATTTTAGCCGTTTCGGCCATAAAATGTACCCCGGCAAACAAAATGATGTCAGATTTTGTTTTTTGAGCCTCCTGGGCCAGGCCTAAAGAATCTCCAATATAGTCTGCAATATCTTGTATATCAGCATTTTGATAGTAGTGAGCAAGAATAACTGCGTTCTTTTCCTTCTTAAGATAATTTATTTCTTTGATCAAATCAAGGGCTGGATCAACCTTTAAATTTAACCAACCCTTATCTAATATAACATCTTTCATTTTTAAAAATTTTAAATTATGTATTGTATATATAGGCTGTTAATACTGTTAGTTAGTTTTGTTTTTTTATTTGGTTATTAGGCTTATTACAACTAGTTAACACCTAATTAACAAAGTTACAACTTTAAAGTGCTGAAAGTCAAATATAGTAACTACTATTAACAATCGTTAGTACTTATGAGTCTTAATAACTCTGTGCCTTTTAAAAGTGTTAGTAAACCTAAAATCGTTCTTATAAATTCTGACTTAAAATTATAACTATGCTAGGATTTGGTAAAAAAATTTACAACGGATACTTTAATTTAATGTTGTGCTAATATTCTATTGATACTTATTAACTCCAAATTTGGGTAGTTAACACTAACTGTGTTCATTTGTTTATTATTGTATGGTTCATTATCAGTTAGTTAATTTATTAGTGTTAATTAACGTTGATTAGTATTTTTGAGTATTATTATGTCTTATAATGCTATAGTTAAAAATTATGAGTATAAAAGTTGCCATAGGAAGCGATCATGCAGGTTTTGAGCTCAAAGAGCAATTAATTGTCTATTTAAAATTAAAAAATAATGCCGTAATTGATAAAGGCTGTTATAGTGCCGAGCGTGCAGATTATCCTGATTACGGACATGCTGTTGCAATGGCTGTATTAAATAAGGAAGCAACATTTGGAATTTTAATGTGCGGAAGCGGAAACGGTATTAATATAACGGCCAATAAGCATAAAGGTATTCGCGCGGCGTTATGCTGGAATCACGAAATTGCCGCTTTAGCCCGTCAACACAACAATGCAAATATTTTGGTTTTACCGGCAAGATATATGTCGGTTGAAGAAGCACACAAATGTATTGATGTTTTTTTAACTGAGAAATTTGAAGGAGGCCGTCACCAGGACCGCGTGGCTAAAATTGATATTTAAAACTTAAAACCCAAACCTATGAAAAAACTATTTACACTATTATTAGTTGCAGCAGCTTTAACAGGTGCAGCACAAAAAGGAAAAACGTTTCCTGACGTAGTTGGAGCTACTTTAGATGATAAAGACAAAGTTATTCCTTTTAAGAATGGAAAAATGACTATTATGGCGGTTGCCTTTCATCGCGGCGCTGAAGAGGAATTGAAGAAGTGGTTAAATCCATTATACAATACTTTTATGGTAAAATCAAAAGCAAAAAACATGGATATGTCAACTTCATATGATGTGAATTTTGTTTTTGTTCCCATGATTGCCGGCATTAAAATGATAGCTGATGAGTTTAAAGCCAGCACTGATAAAGCTTTTTGGCCGGTTGTGCTAGACACTAAAAAATCAGATATGAAAGGGGCTGCTACTACTTTAGGAATTACTGAAAGAAAGACCCCATATATTTTTGTATTAGATAAAGACGGTAAAGTAATTGATGTACAAATGGGCGAATACAGCGAATCTAAAATAGACGCTATGGAAGAAGCCATGGAATAGTACTTTTTAAAATAAGTAATTAGAAGCGCAGAAGAAATTTTGCGCTTTTTTATTTGTGTTTAATCAATAACTATTTTTCTATTTATTTGACTTCCATTCTCAGTAATAACAGAAACAATATAAATTCCCTTTACTAAAGAAGAAACAGAAATAGTTTCATTTCCTTTTTTATCTAGAATTAATTTTCCGCTCATATCAACGATCTTTATTGAAGAAACTCTTTCCTCTGTTTTTATCTTAAGAAGATCGCCCTGTACATAAACAAAAAGCTCATTTTTAGAAGAGAATTCAGAAATAAAAGTTGGCGAAATATATTCGTAAGCGCCAATATCTAATGTTGTTTGAATTACTTTATTAACCTGGCCTGCCGGATGTGCATATTCTTTATTAGGAGTTAAATTAAACCCCGTTGTTGACGTGCCGGCAGCAGTAGCCGAATTAATGGCAGAACAGGTTGGCAATAAATGATAATCGTAAGCTGCACTATTTACAAAGTTTGCCGTTGTGCTGGTATATTTTTTATTGTTGGTTGTATCTATTACTATTGCTGTTCCACTTAACACAGTTCCCTGGCCGGCAAAAATATTATTATAAGCTTTATATAAATTGGCGTTGTTTGGCACTGCTACAAAAGTGCCGGCTGTTTTTTCGTTAACAATGGTATTATTAATTACATACAAATTATGCCATCCGCTATTGGTTAGGCCTTCCAGACCGTAGCCTATAATTCCTGAGTTAGTACCGTTCACGCCTTGTTGAATAACATTTCCCATTATTATTGATACACCGCCGTTTGGCAGATCTATCTCACGACTCGCCGTTCCGCTTGCTTCGTTACCTAAACGGTTATATAAAATGTAATTTACGTTTGCGCGGCTTTTTAATTCATGTCCTATTTTACAGTGATGCGAATAATTATAACGAAACAACAATGTATCAACATGACCTATATATAAATTGTGCGAGAAGCCATCGCCGGCGCCGTTTAAGCTAAACTCTGTAAATTCAATAGTAATTTTACAAGGAGTTATTGCTCCTGCTAAAATCCCGTTTTCGTTATCGTGAAAATAACAATTACGCACGATCAGGTTTTGACCTTCTTGTCGTATACCTGCACCGTTTTGAGAAGTAGAAGTACATAACGAAAATTCAATATGATCTATAGTTGTATTATTTCCTTGTATTACCCAAATACCTTTATCGCCATAACTTAAACCATTTGATTTTAGATGTGCTATACCGTTAATACAACGGATCAATAAATTATTTTTATTCCACGCGCAAACATTCGAATTATAAATGCCGGCATCAATATTTACTGTATCACCATGGTTTACTAATGTGGAAACCTGGCTGGGCATAGTATAAGTTTGTGCTGCGCCAACATGCCAAATGGTGGCGTGAAGGGAACTCAGCGATAATAGAAAAAATGTTAGAAGCGCGTATATATTTTTCATTTGAGGTTTTCTTTCAATCTAAATTACTGTTAATTCTATTGGTTGTATAAAGGAACTAGCAAAAATATTTCCCTATCTTTGCACTCTATTTGCAAACACAATATGACATAATTGTAGTTGGTGCCGGGCACGCGGGCTGTGAAGCCGCTGCTGCTGCTGCCAACATGGGGTCAAAAGTTTTATTGGTTACCATGAATATGCAAACCATTGCGCAAATGAGCTGTAATCCTGCAATGGGCGGTATTGCCAAAGGGCAAATTGTTCGCGAGATAGATGCTATGGGTGGTTACAGTGGTATTGTATCTGATAAGTCTGCTATCCAATTTCGCATGTTGAATCGCAGTAAAGGCCCCGCTATGTGGAGTCCGCGTACTCAAAACGACCGCATGCTATTTGCCGGTATTTGGCGCGAAATGCTGGAACAAAGCCCGAACGTTGATTTCTGGCAGGATATGGTGAGGTCGCTTATCATTTCTAATGACGGAAAACGTGTAGAAGGTGTTGTAACGGGTATGGGCATTGAGTTTACAGCTAAAGCGGTTGTGCTTACTAATGGCACTTTCCTTAACGGAATTATACATATTGGCGAGAAACAATTGGGAGGCGGCCGTACAGGCGAATCCGCCAGCCACGGAATAACGGAACAATTGGTCCAAATAGGATTTGAAAGCGGTAGAATGAAAACGGGCACGCCGCCGCGCATTGATGGAAGGTCTTTAGATTATTCTAAAATGGAAGTTCAGGGCGGTGATGAAATAGTAGATAAATTCTCTTATTTGGATGATACTTCTCCTTTTGTACAAAATACCTCTCCCCTTTCAATAGAGAAAGAATTAAAAAAACAGGTTCCTTGCCATGTTACTTATACGAACCAGGATGTACACGATATTTTAAAAACAGGCTTTGAAAAATCGCCAATGTTCCAAGGACGAATTCAAGGCCTTGGGCCAAGATATTGTCCAAGCATTGAAGATAAAATTACAAGATTCAGCGAGAGAGAAAGGCATCAGCTTTTTGTTGAGCCAGAAGGTTGGAATACGGTTGAGATCTATGTAAATGGATTTTCTACTTCTTTGCCAATAGATGTACAACAAAAAGCATTAGCCCTAATTCCCGGATTTGAAAAAGCAAGAATGTTTCGCCCGGGTTATGCGATAGAATACGATTACTTTCCACCAACACAATTAAAGTTGACACTTGAAACCAAGCTGGTTGACAATTTATATTTTGCCGGCCAAATAAACGGCACAACCGGTTACGAAGAAGCTGCTTGCCAGGGGATGATGGCTGGGATAAACGCGCATTTAAAAGTTAATGAAAAGGCACCGCTAATATTGAACCGTTATGAAGCTTATATTGGTGTCTTGATCGACGACCTGGTTACAAAAGGCACCGATGAACCTTACCGTATGTTTACTTCACGCGCCGAGTATAGGTTATTACTAAGGCAGGATAATGCTGATATCAGGCTTACGCCGATATCTAACGCTTTGGGGCTTGCCGGAGATGACAGAATGAAACGCGTTACCGGGAAAATAGACGGTTACAACAAAATTATTGAACACTTTAAAAATACAAGTGCAGAGCCTGCTGTTATCAATGGGTTCCTTGAATCTGTCAGCTCTGCTCCTATCTCTCAGAAGACCAGGTACGTTAATGTGCTTTCAAGGCCAAACGTTTCTATAAAAGGTCTCGCCTTCCACGACCAGGTATTGGCAAATGCCTTATTTGGCTATGATGCAGAAACTATAGAACAGGCCGAGATACTAATGAAATACGAAGGCTACATTGAACGCGAGAAAGAAAATGCGGATAAACATAAGCGTTTAGAGGATTATGTGATCAATGCAGACTTTAACTACGATATGATTAAAAGTTTGGGTGCAGAAGCAATCGAAAAATTCAAAAAATTTAAGCCTCACACTATAGGCCAGGCTAGCCGAATCTCTGGAATAAACCCAGCAGATATTTCTGTTTTATTAGTTCATTTAGGCAGATAAAGCATGGCAGCAAAAAGACCTTTAACTTTTGTTATGCTTATCCTGGTTTCAGGCCTGTTTGCTCAGCAAAAGAAAAAGGACTCTCTTCTGTTAGTTCTCAAAAAAACGTTTTCAGATTCAGTTAAGTGTGAGATCTATGTTGAGCTTATTGATTGTGAAACTGATAATACAATTTGGCCTAAGTATAACATTGAGCTAAGATCAATTGCTGAAAAGCGCCTTGAGCTTTCTACCGGAGTGGCGAAGCAGGCCTATCTTGGTTTTTTAGCTTCAGCAATTAATAACGAAGGTTTTTTAGAAGAAAGCCGTGGGCACACTCTGTTAGCCCTCCAGCTTTATCGCAAAGCGCTTGAAATGCGCTTTGACATTAAGGACAGAAAAGGAGTTGCCAATTCGTTAAATAATATTGGTTTTGTTTATCACCAGCAACTGGATTATAACAGAGCTATTGAATATTATAATAAAGGCATTAAGGTGCAGAAGGAGATCGGTGATAAAACCGGTATGGCAACTACGCTAAATAACCTTGCCACTATTTACAAAGAGAAGGGCGATACTTCAAGGGCTTTAAAAACCATTTTAGTGAGCCTTAAGCTTAGAAAAGAAATTGGGGATCAACGAGGAGAAGCCTATTGTTATAATAACCTGGCAACATTGTATTATAACCAGGGAAATGTAAAGAAGGCTGCAGAATGTATTGAAGCGGGTTTAAAAATTCGTGAAGCGATTGATGATAAAGCAGGGGCAGCATCTTCTTATAATAGTTTGGGTAGTATGTTTTATAGTAACGGGGAGTTAGATAAAGCATTGGAGAATCTTAGTAAAGGGTTGTTCCTTGGGGAACAAGTTGGCGATAAACAAAGTATTGCTTTTTCGCTTCAAAATCTTGGACTTGTTTATTTAAAGAAAAAGGATCTTGGTAAGGCAAAGGAGTGCTTTGAAAAGAGCTTAAAGATCGCTAAAGAGTTGGGATACCCCTCGGACATAAAAGCACCAGCAAAGGCCTTATACCTTATTAATAAAAATGCGGGAAATAGTTTAAAGGCCTTAGAGATGTTTGAGCTTTATGTTAAGATGGAAGATAGCCTTAACGTAACTATAGCAAATGAGTTTGTTGCAGATAAGGCTACCGTGAGAAATTATTTCAACCGTCTTTCAACTGACAGTTTAAATACTTTAATTTTAAAAGAGAAATTGGTTTCTTTAATGGCGTCTAACTCTATTCTTTTAGAAAAGGAAAAAAGCAAGACTAGCGCCTTTTTACTCATACTTGTTTCTCTTGTTTGTGGCCTTGCCATTTGGATGTTTAGGTCACAAAGCAGAAAGAAGAAGAGGCTAATGGAATAATTGTTTCACGTGGAACCTTTTAAATTATGATGAATATAAATAATTGCCCGGTTTGTAATGGTACGAATTTTAAAGCAAGTTTAACTTGTAAAGACTACACAGTAAGTAAAGAAGGGTTTGATATCGTTACTTGTGAAAGTTGTAGTTTTAAGTTTACCAATCCTCGTCCTGAAAATGAGATCCTGGGGAAATATTATAAGTCTGAAGACTATATCTCCCACTCCAACACCAAAAAGGGAATCATATATCAGCTCTATCATGTGGTTAGAAACTATACTCTAAAGAAGAAGATCCAGCTGGTTTCTAGACATGTTTCACGTGGAACAATATTAGATTATGGGTGCGGCACCGGAATGTTTTTAAAGGTTTGCCAGGATAATGGATGGAAGGCTTTTGGTATGGAACCGGATGACGGAGCAAGAATGATTGGAACAGAAATGGGGCTAACGGTTTTCTCTAATAAAGTAAAGCTGAACGAATATACCAATAGTCAGAAATTTGATGCAATAACTTTATGGCATGTATTAGAACATGTAACTGACTTGGACGATACATTGAACTTCTTTAAGACAAAACTTAATGACAAAGGTGTTTTGATTATTGCTGTACCGAATCATACCAGTTTTGATGCACAATATTACAATGAGTTTTGGGCAGCTTATGATGTACCCCGGCACCTTTATCATTTTCATCCACAAACCATCGAAAAGCTTTTGGGACGGTTTGACTTTAAACTAGCCGAGATGCTTCCTATGAAGTTCGATAGCTTTTACGTAAGTATGCTTAGTGAGAAATATAAGACAGGATCTATTAAATACCTCAATGCGTTTATAAACGGATTGCGATCCAATCTTAAGGCATCTAACGCCGGAAAATACTCTAGTGTTATTTATGTGTTTAAGAAGAAGTAATTGTGTTCGCTTCAAGAGGCTCGGCGTTCGCGATTCTATATACGGCCAGTGAGCTAGTCGAAATGGATATCTAATCTCTAGTGTTTCACGTGGAACAACAATAAAGCGGTCTGATTAAGCCGCTTTTTTTAGTTCAAGGATTTTGCTTGAAGCAAACGTAAATGTTTCACGTGGAACCTTAAATGTTATAAGCCGGAAGATATGGACCCATATTTCCTTTATTGGGAGATTGGGCTAATAACTCTATTGCATCATCCTGGTTCATGATTTTTACCTTGCCCATTCGTTTTGCCTCCAACATGGGAAAGCCAAATTCTTCTGTAATAACTCCTTCAATTAAGTATACCCCTATTCCCTCAAAACGATATTGAGAATATATGTCCGGGAAATGTACCGTATCAAAAAAGTCTCCTGCGGCATCTATAAAAGTGCCAAAAGCCATTCTATATCCTTGCCTGGTATAAACCACCCTCTCGTTTACAAAATTACCCATTAAGCGAACTGTTTTTCCTGTGTTGGATAAAAGGTCTTTGGTTAAAAGATCTCCTCTGAAAGGAGTTTTAATTAAGCTATAAAAGTCATTCGAAATTGGAAAGCCAAATAAAGCAAGCTCATCAAATAGATCTTCTATAAATGAAACGGGTAATTTAGGGAGGAAAAATTGCTTGGCTGGTTCCGCAAACATTTTTAAACTACTTTCAGGTTTGCCTATTTCTTTTCCTAGAATATAGTATGCGTTCCAATACAGGCTTTTCTTATTGGTATCAAAAACACGGCATGCTCCACATTTAATCAGTATTAATAATTGTTCTAGTTTGATCTTCGTTCTGGAGATAAGTTCTGAAAAATCTCGGTAAATTCCCCCCTCTTCTCTTTCCTTGATAATAGTTTGTATTATGTTTTTCTCCAGGCTTTTTACATGGATAAAACCCAGGTAAATGTCAGAGCCGTAAAGTGTAGTTAAATTCTCGCTGTTATTAACGCAAGGTAAATGTACATTGCCCCCAAGCTTCTTTGCTTCGTAAATGTAAACCCAGGTGCGATAAAAGCCTCCAAAATTATTTATGACACCTACTATAAACTCTAACGGATAATAGGCCTTTAAAAACAAACTCTGATAGCTTTCCACAGCATAACTTGCCGAGTGGGCTTTGCTAAAACTAAAGCCGGCAAAACTTTCCATTTGATACCAAATGATCTCGCTTACGTTTTTATCATAACCTTTTGCTTCGCAATTATCGAAGAACTTTTTTCGGATATTAATGAGGTGCTGGGTTCCTCTTTTCTTACCACTCATCAAACGGCGAAGCATATCCGCTTCTGCCAAATTTAATCCGCCATAATGGTGACCAATTTTTAAAACATCTTCCTGGTAGATCATTACGCCAAAAGTCTCTTCCAGTTGCTCTTTCATAATTGGATGTGCGTATGGAATATCTTTTTGATTATGAAAGCGCCGTATAAATTCTTTCATCATTCCGCTGCTTGCTACTCCCGGACGAATAATTGAACTGGCTGCAGTAAGCATTAAATAGGTGTCGCATTTTAGCTTGCGAAGCAACCCTCTCATGGCCGGACTCTCTACATAAAAACAACCGATAGAATCGCCGTTGCGTAATTGTTCTTTTATTTTAGGATCTTCTTTAAATTTTTTTATATCATGAATATCAATTGTAATTCCCTGGTTTTTTTGAATGAGTTTTACCGCATCGTTAATGTGCCCTATTCCTCGCTGCGATAAAATATCCAGCTTTTCAAAACCAATTTCTTCGGCAGTATGCATATCCCATTGTACAGTTGGATATCCTTTTGGTGGAAGATCTAAAGCGGTGTAATAGGAGAGGGGTAATTCGGAAATTAAAATCCCGCCAGCGTGAATAGAACGATAATTTGGCGTGTGTTGTAAGCTTGCTCCTATTTTAAATATCATCGTAGAGATCTCATCAAACTCTTTATTTTTTAGAGCGGCCTCTACTTTTTCTTCCGGCATATTTACCAGCGTTTCTATTTGATGTTTTGGTAAACCAAATACCTTACCTAATTCGCGGATCATGCTGCGGTCTTTAAAATTAGTAACCGTGCCAAGCAACGCAGTATGTTTTTCTCCGTATTTTTCAAATATGTAATCCAATACTACATCACGATCCCTCCAACAATAATCGATGTCAAAATCGGGAGGCACAGAACGTTCGGGATTTAAGAAGCGTTCAAAATAAAGATCTAATTCTATCGGATCAACATCTGTTATCTTTAAACAATAAGCAACAACGCTGTTTGCACCGGAGCCTCTTCCAACATGATAAATACCCTGGCTCATGCTAAAGCGCACAATATCCCAGGTAATTAAAAAGTAAGAGGCAAAGCCCATTTTATTTATAATTTCAAGTTCATGGTCAACCCGCGCTTTTGCATTTGGAACATTTATTCCGAATCGTTTTTCGAGTCCTTCATAGGCCAGCTTCTCAAGTAAGGCTTTATCTTCTTCGATTGATCCCAGGAAAACTTTTTTGTTTTTGCTTTCTTTAAAATTAAATTCAAAGCTGCAGCCAGAGATCAAACTCTTGGTGTTCTCTAATAAAAACTCATAACCCTCCAAACGTTTTTGCAAAGTTGTTCTATTAATAAAAAACTCATTGTTGGAAGCGTGTTGTTCGGGTGTTAATTTTGAAATAAGTGTATTCAGCGAAATAGCTCTAAGGTGTTTATGCACTTCAAAATGTTCTGCTTCTGCAAATGAAACAGGGTGGAAGAAGACCATTTTATCTTCTAAGCCTTTATAACGGAACAGGCGCAAAACATCATTTAGGCCCGCGCCAATAAATTCATTTTCCTGTAAAACGCCGGGGAAATTCATTAAACGATATATCCAATAAACATTTTTGCTTTGTGGTGGCCGAGAGGGAAGAGGCTTGCCTGATAAATTGTGCTCCGTTAAAAATTCATTTAAAAATGAGAAGCCGTGATTGTTCTTTGCAATACCTGTATATAAATAATTAAAGTCTGCTTTACCACGAAACTCAATACCGGCAAGGATCTTAAGGGGAAGCTTTTTTTCTTCGCAATGGCGTATAGCTTCTAAAACGCCGGAAGAATTATTTATATCTGTAACGACAATAGTTCCAGCGCCATGCTGTGATGCCAATTGAAGGAGTTGCTCAACAGATAATGTGCCGTATTTAAGGCTGTAGAAAGTATGACAATTAAGCCACATGGCATAGGTTAACGCAGTAAAATTTTAGATGAATGATTTTTAGGATTCTCTTTTTGGTGCAACAATAATCCGGGGCAGTGCATTACCGAATTGTCGCCAAAACGCTTTTTTATCTTATCCAGGGTTTGGTATAAACTTATTTGACTGGTTGTATTATCAAACAAATTAATTTGCTGGTTGCCCTGGCAAAGATCGGTGAGCTTTACACCAATTAAACGGATCAACATTCGTTTTTCGTATAGCTTTTTAAATAGTTCTTTTGCAATGGAAACAATTTGATGATCAAAAGCGGTGAGCGAAATTTTTTGCTGGATGGTATGCGTATCAAAATTAGAATAACGCAATTTGATACACACGCAGCCCGCTACTTTTCCTTCTTTACGTAATTGAAAACACACTTCTTCTACCATTCCGGCAATAACCTCATCCAGCATTTTAATATCGATGGTATCTTTATTAAAGGTCATTTCGCTGCTAATGGATTTACGCTCGCTATAAGGCTCTACGATCGAAGTGTCAATGCCGCGGGCTTTTTCCCATAAAGAAACACCGCTCTTGCCAAACACTTTTTGCAACAACTCTATTGGCACTTCGCGTAAGCCCTGTATGGTTGTAATGCCAAGCTGTTTTAACTGTTCGTTGGTTTTTGCGCCCACCATGGGTATCTTATCTACCGTTAAAGGAGATAAAAAAGGTAGCACATCTTCCTGCGGCACATATTTTTCGCCATCAGGCTTACTGTGATCGGTTGCTATTTTTGAAACTGTTTTGTTAACCGACAAACCAAACGAGATGGGTAATCCGCTTTCTTTAATAATGGTTTGTCTGAGTTCTTTGACCCATTTAAGACAGTTAAAAAACTTGTCCATTCCTGTAAGGTCGATGTAGTGTTCGTCGATACTTGATTTTTCATATAAGGGGGATTTATTTTCTATTATTTCAGTTACTATTTGCGAATATTTAGAATATACATCCATATCTGGTGTAATGTAAATTCCCACATTATCGGGGCAAAGCATTTTTGCCTGTTTAATTGGCATAGCTGATCTTAAACCGTATTTGCGCGCTTCGTAACTGCAAGATGAGATAACGCCGCGGTTGCTGGTGCCGCCAATAATAAGAGGCTTGCCTATATATGCGCTGTTACGCAGTCGTTCTACCGACACAAAAAAACTATCCAGATCTAAATGCGCTATTTGCCTTTGCATACTGTAAAATTACTACATATAGTAGCCGGTTATTGCTACAATTTGTAGTATTATTTTTTACTACCTTGAGCCTGATATCAATTGCCATTGCTGATAATTTCGTTTATATTTGAGAGATCAAAATGATCTGGGTTGACAGAAAATCAATGAAAACGTTTCCTACTTATTTATTATTACTTTCGATTTTACTGTTACGCATAGAAACAATAGCGCAGGAAAAAACCCGCGATTCGCTATTGATCGTTCTTAAAACCGCCAAAGAAGATACTTCAAAATTTAAGGTCCTTAAAAGCCTTTCCGTTTTATATGATGAAGTGGACATTGAGCAGGCAAAAAATTATGCACAACAATCTCTTCAGCTTGCTACCAAACTAAATTACCAAAAAGGAATAGGGCAGTGTTATATACGCATGGCATATTTTATGGAGCGGGAAGAAAACTATGACGAGGCGTTTAAGTTATATGATAGGGCTCGTGATATTTTACTGCATCAAGGCGATAAAAGAAGTGGCACGCTGGCAATTGTTAGAAAAGGAATTCTTTATAAAACAATTGGTGAATATCAAAAGGCCTTAGCTTGTTACGAGGCGGCATTAAAGATCGATTTGGAAACGGGAGAAAAAAAATTCATTGCAAAAGATTATGGCAACATAAGCGTTGTCTACTGGAGCCAGGGCAATTATCCCAAAGCGCTGGACTTTGCTTTTAAAGTTCTAAAACTATTTGAAGAAACAGGAGATAAAGAAGGCCTTGCAAGTACCTACGGTAATATAGGATCCATTTACGCAAATCAAAATAACAGCGAAAAATCGCTGGAGTATTTTTTAAAAGCATTAAAACTTGAAGAAGAGCTGGGAAATAAAAACGGCATAGCAAGAAATAATAGCAACATAGGTGTTTTATATGTAAACAAAAAAGAATACAATAAAGCGCTCAACTATTACTTTAAATCTTTGAAGTTAAGCCGCGAAACTAAAAACAAATCCAACGTAGCTAACGCTCTCGGAAACATTGGCCTTGTTTATGAACAACAAGCAAAGGCACTTAAAAAAGTATACAATGCAAATGCCGATTCACTTTTTGATAAAGCACTTGATTATTATTTACAAGGCCTTGCTTTGGACGAAGAAATACAGGAAAAAAAAGGAGTTGCCGCAAAAATGGGTTATATCGGATCGCTTTATACCACAACAAAAAAATATAAGCTGGCCGAAGATTATCTTTTAAAAGCGCTCGATATTGTAAATAAAATTGGGGCACTCGATCTTCAAAGAGATACCGAAGAGTTTTTATACGACTTATATGAAGCAAAAGGAGACGAAAAAAAAGCCTTTAAACATTATAAGCAACTTATTAAATACCAGGATTCGCTTTTTAATGATGAAAAAACGCAGGTGCTCACCAGGACGGAACTAAATTATGAGTTTGAGAAAAAAGAAGCGGCCATAAAAGCCGAGCAGGAAAAAAAAGATGTGATCACAAAAGCTGAAAGTAAAAAGCAACGCATGATACTTATATTTATTTCGTTAGTTTTGGTTTTGGTTTTTATTTTTGCTGTTTTTATTTTACGTTCACTCAGCATAACACGAAAACAAAAACAACTCATCGAGATTAAGAATAAAGAAACCGAAGCGCAAAAAACCGTAATTGAAGAAAAGCAGGCAGAGATCCTGCAAAGCATTCATTATGCAAAACGCATTCAAAATTCTTTATTACCATCTGAAAAATATATTGCCCGAAACCTAAAACAAAAAGACGAATTTTAATGAATTTTTTTTCTAAACACAGTTTAATTTTCTTTCTCATATTTTTAATATATGGCTTTAGATCAACATCACAAAACATTGACTCCTTAAAACGGGAATTAGAAACACAAAAAGCGGATACTGAAATTGTATTTGTTTTAATAAATATTGGTAGCTATTACGGCAATCTAAATAAAATAGATTCGGCTGCTGATTATTTAAACACCGCTATTTTAAAGGCGCAAAAGATCGACAATAAAAAATTTCTGGGTAGCGCTTACTATTATACCGGCTTAGCCTATTCAAACGCGGGCAAAGATGCTAAGGCGCGTTTTTATTTTAACAAGGCAGCGCTTATTTATCAAAAAATAAACCGCGTTTCGCGCCTTGGCGATGTATATAACTCTATTGGTGTTAGTTATTATTACGAAGGTAAATACGATAGCGCCATTGTTTGTTACGAAAGGGCCGCCGGTTATGCTTTAAAAAACAAAGATTCGCTGTTGGTGGCAAGGTGTTATAACAACATTGGTATTATGTACGATATTAAAGGCGAAGTGGTAACCTCAGTGCAAAATTATATTAAGGCAATAAAAATTTACGAGAATAATAAAAGAGAAGATCTTTGCATTGGGCCGCTTGAAAATATAGCGCTGGTTTATTTAAACAACAAACAATATTCTGAAGCATTAAAAAATTTAGAGGCTGCAAAAAAAATAGCTGTTAAGTATAAACAAAATAAAACCTTAAGCACTTTGTATAACACAATGGGTTCGGTTTTAGATGAACAGGCAAAACCTGAAGAGGCGAATGCTGTGTTTAAAAAAGCCCTTGCCTTAGCTAAAGAGGAAAAAGACGAAGCCCTAAGCGCTACCATATTAAATAACCTGGGCGAGAACACCTCGCTTTTAAAAAAATATGATGAAGCCGAAAAGATCTTATTAGAATGTGTTGAATTAAAAAAGAGGCTAAACAATCCGGTTAGCCTTGGTATTACCGAAATTTGCCTGGGCCAGGTGTTGGTGCACACAAAAAAATACGCGCAGGCCACCCAGGCATTTACAAGCGGCTTGGCAAAAGTTAAGAACGCTGGCTACCTTCAATATCAGAAAATAGGATTGGAAGGCCTGGCGCTTGCATACGGCCGATCAGGCAACTATAAGGATGCTTATTTAAACCTAGACGCCTTTGTAAAAATTAATGACACCCTGCTAAAGGAATCGAACAATAAAATTATAAGCGAGCTACAAACTAAATATCAAAGTGATAAAAAAGAAACCGAGATACAGCTGCTTACAAAAAACCAACAATTACAAAACCAGGAATTAAAAAGAAAACAAAATGAAATTAAATATGCCTTAGCGGCAGGCGGCCTGGTATTTATTTTACTGATATTTGTTGTTTTTAGCTGGCGAAATAAACAAAAAGCAAATAAATCTTTAGCCGAAAAGAATGCCGAAATTCACTTACAAAAAGAAATTATAGAAGAAAAGCAGAAAGAAGTAATGGATAGTATCCGGTATGCTAAACGAATTCAACAATCTTTATTGCCAACTGAAAAATATATTGCCAGAAATTTGAAAGAATTAAATAAAAAACCTTAATTTAGAATCATGGAAACAGCAACAGCATCTGAAACAAAAAACTTTTTTATTCTTTACAAACCAAAGGATATTGTAAGCGGTGATTTTTACTATGCGCAATCGCATAAACCTGCCGGTAGCAAAAACGAAATTTTTTATTTATGTACTGCAGATTGTACAGGCCATGGTGTTCCTGGTGCGTTAATGAGTATGGTGGGCATTTCGCGATTGAATGAATCGATCATCGAAAAAAACCTTATTCATCCAAATGAGATCTTAGATAATATGCGTAAAGGTATTATTGCTTCTTTAAATCCAGAAGGTAGCGAAGAAGAAAGTAAAGATGGTATGGATTGCGTTTTATGCGCATATGATTTTAAAAATATGACCATGGAGTTTGCGGCTGCAAACAACCCCCTTTGGTTAGTGCGCGATAAAAAGATCATTGAATATAAACCGGATAAAATGCCGGTTGGAAAATACCACGACGAAACAAAACCTTTCACATTACAAAAGATCGATCTTCAAAAAGGAGACGTGATCTACACATTTACTGATGGTTTTGCCGATCAGTTTGGCGGCGCCAAAGGAAAAAAATTTAAATACAAACAATTAGGTGAATTCTTATTGGCAAATGTTGATGATCCAATGGAAAAACAAAAACAAAAATTACAAGACGCTTTCGAGAACTGGAGAGGTCAGTTAGAGCAGGTTGACGATGTTTGCATCATTGGAGTAAAAATATAAAGGCAAACGAGTCAGTTTATCCTGAGCAGGGTCGAAGGAATGTTTGCATTATTGGTGTAAAGAGATAAAATCAGGAATTCATTAAAAACAAAGCCGGCTGTTATAAAAACAGACCGGCTTTGTTTCCTTATACACACAATTTTATTTATCAGAATAGATCACCTGCCCTTGTCTTTTTACTATTGTATAAAAACTTAAACAAAGCCAGCGTAAGCCGAATGTAATACTATATTGTACGTGCTGGTTATTCTCAATAGCTATAAAAGCACTTGTTAATCCTCCAAAAAAGCCCTTAGTGGCAATGGGAATATTGTTGTAGATAACAGATCCCTGTCCAAAAAAAGTCTTTCGCGCAATCTCTAACTTATTATTATTGTAAATAATAATTTTAGACAAACTCTTGTAATTTTGGACAGTTGTTTTTGACATCATCTTGAGTTTAAATTAATTAATCGGTTACAGGAATTGTTTTTAATTTCATTTCAACCCTGCGGTTTAACTTACGGCCGCCTTCAGTTTCGTTTCCTGCTATTGGCTTGCTTTCGCCAAGGTTTTTTACAATTAAACGCTTCTCGTTTATATCAGATTGGTTTTTAAAATAATAAACAACAGCAGAAGTTCTTTGCCTCGATAGATCGGCGTTGTCAATGTTTGAACCATAACTATCTGTATGCCCAACGATTTCAAGTATCATTTCAGGGTGAGTTTGTAAAAGTCGTGAAAGACGGTTTAATTCATAAATAGTTGATCTTGTAAGATCAGATT
Organism: Chlorellidium tetrabotrys; assembly: GCA_032273165.1. NCBI lineage: Eukaryota > Xanthophyceae > Mischococcales > Botryochloridaceae > Chlorellidium > Chlorellidium tetrabotrys. Next base: position 132,233 of record JAUKPS010110141.1, read on the forward strand.
TGTTGAAGTCAAAAAGCACAACGCTTAAAGCCATTTCCGAATTTAATATTGACTCAACAAGCCCCACATTTGCATCAGTTTCTACAAGCCTTGTTTGTAATTTAATATCGTTTATGCTTTCTTTTATCTCTGTTGACCCATTAAAATGTGTTGTATAGGCGGAGGTGTCGTTTTTTAGTGTTTCCGATTTACGCTCTGTGCCAAATTCAAAGGCTATATTAGAGGCTAATTGAGAAAGACAAATAGTGGGGAGAAGCAACAGGCCATAGATAGTAAATGTGGAAAAGATTGTTTTCATGGCATTGTTTTCATATAAGTTTATGTGTGTAAAATTAGGCTGCATCAATCTGTGCTAATATTCAGATCTAAAATCAAAACTACACATGTAAGTTTTTTTAATAATTTGTAAAAGCCCGCAGCGGGCACGGTTCTTTGTGTTAAACTTCGTATCTTTACACCGCATGCGCATATTACTTACCACGCTCAACGCTAAATACATTCACACTAACCTTGCAATAAGATTATTGTACGAATTAAATCGTGAGCATAAAGGCCTTGAGTGGAAGGAGTTTACCATTAAAGAGCCTAAAGACGAAGTTGCCGCTGAGTGCGCAGCCTTTGATGTAGTTGCTTTTAGTTGCTATATCTGGAATATTACACAGACCTTAGAAGTAATAAAAAAAATAAAAACAATTAACCCTAATACAAAGATTTTATTGGGCGGCCCCGAAGTGAGTTACGAATACGAAGAAATAATTGCTTTAGCCGAAGTGGATTATATTGTAATAGGTGAGGGCGAAACGCCTTTTAAAGAATTTATTAATTCGTTTCCAAACGTTGATCATGTGCCAAGCCTTGTTAGAAAAAAAGACGGAAAGACTTTAGTAAATGCACAAGCGCCCATGTTCGATCTAAAAGCTTTTGAGAACAGTATGCCATATCAATTTGATGATGCGGAATCATTAAGCAATAAAGTTTTATATATTGAAACGTCGCGCGGCTGCCCTTACAAATGCGAATTTTGTTTAGCCAGCCTCGATAATAAAGTTCGTTATTTGCCAAACGCAAGCATTAAAGCAACTTTATTGTTTATGATGCAACATGGTAAAGTTGTAAAGTTCTTAGACCGCACCTTTAATATAAAGCGTGATTTTACGATTGATGTTTTTAAATTCATTTTAGAAAATCACCGCCCGCAAAATGTTTTTCAATTCGAGATCACTGCTGATATTTTACACCCGGATATTATAAAGTTCATTCATGAGTTTGTACCAAAAGGATTGTTTCGTTTCGAAATAGGGATACAAACCGTAAACCAAAAAGCAAATTTACAGGTAAGCCGAAAACAAAGCTTCGAAAAAACAAAAAGCATCATTCAGCAGCTGGATTATAAAATAGAAATGCACCTTGATCTTATTGTTGGCCTGGCTTTAGATGAATGGGATGATATTAAATACAGTATAGAAGAAGTATTTAAATTATTTGCACCCGAAATGCAGCTGGGTTTTTTAAAGTTCTTAAAGGGTACGCCCGTGCGCGATAAACATAAAGAACATGGTTTTGTATTCGATCCAATGCCGCCGTATCAAATAATAGAAAGCAATTATTTAACCAAACAACAGCTGGCAGATATTGTAAAGCTGGAGCATGCTTTAGAAATTTACTGGAATGGTAAAAAAGCGGTTAACACTTTAAAATATGTTGCTACGCATTACAGTGTTTTTGATTTTTTATTGGGCTTAGGAAAACACTTTGGCACACAGCGCGATTACCATAAATACTCGTTAACAGATGTCTTTGATATTATTACACAATTTGTAGATATAGAATACGGCAGCGATCCTGTAATAAAACAATTAATTGCCGTAGATTATTATTTGCACTTTAAAGTAAAACCAAAAGAGCTGTTTTTAGAAGAAATAGATCACACCGAAAAATTTAAAGTAATAGAACAGCGTAAATTAAATCATCACAAATACCGTTATGTTATTTTACCCTTGAATTTTAATTATACTACTTTCTCAAGCGAAAATAAGATCAAACAAGAAAGTCATAATCTTGTTATACAATACAACGGCACAAGTAAGGCGGAGATCGTTTAAATCTTACGGCTTTTACATTAAATAATTAAATCACCCTAACCCCCCTTTGAGAAAAGAGGGGAATAGAGGCGATTTAAGATTTAAAACTAATTCACCTTTGCGCTATCCGAACCGGAACGATCGTTCCGGCCAACACAAGATCCGTGATGAGAATTATTATCATTCATTTTATCGCAATGCCTGTACATACCTTGGTGGCCGCGGTGGCGCGGTCCAACAAACGCTATTAAGCTGCCTACTGTTAAAGCCATGCTGGCTATGAACACTGTTATTTTTGTTCCTCTTTTCATTTTATGAAATTTTAAATTAATTAAACACCCGTTGTTTTGTCTTCTTTATTTTTTAGTTCGCCATCTCCGGCACCACAATTGTCAGAATCCCATTTAGAGTTCCAGCCACAACGATTACCGCCCCAGCGCGAGCTGGCCCAATGCTTTGCATTGTGCTGTTGGAAAGCGGCACGCTCTTCTTCACTCATGTTTTTGTATTTATGAGCATAGGCGTATTGCCAGTGGTGGCGGTGCCTGCGGCCACCCATTAAGCGGAAGATGGCTTTAATTAATAAGAAAAAGATGAGCACTTTTATTAGTAAAAAGGGCATCATAAATATGGCTACACCGGCTAAAATACCTGCCAATACTGTTTTTAAGATTTGTTTTATCATTTTGTTTTTGATGGTTTATTTTGGGCCCCTTAAAGCGCTATTAAGCGGCCGTATATTATAGTAGACGAACGAGCATTTATTTTACCTTAAAATTTTTGAATTTATTTTTTGACCAGAAAGCGGTTTGTGTTTTAGCCACAGATTTCTCAGAGCGGCACAGATTTTTTATTCTTTGCCAAGGCGCTGATAAATATATTTTGAAAGATAAATGTAACGATAGCTGTGAGGTATTTTTAATTTAGCCTGCGGCTTAATGCCAGATTTTTACTTTCTTCCACATCTTTCTTTCCATTCGGTCTTGAACTTTTCGCGCTCTTCTTCACTCATGCTCATCATTTTTTGTTTCCACGGCGGACCACCCCTGTAGCCGTTACCGCCAGGGCCACCGCGGCCTTTAAAGCCACCAAATAAAATGCGGCATAAGATCAATAAACCAACGGCCTTTAAGTAAGTTAATGGTCCAATAGCCGGAATTACGGAAGGTAAAATGTTGTTCCATAAAAACATAACTACATAACCAGCGCCCAAAATAAATCCAGCGGCTATTAACGGAAAAAAGAAATATTTTCTTTTGTGTTTAAATTCTGAGTTCATAGATATAATATTAAAAGTTTAAAAAATCTTTATATAAATTGTTTAATCGTTCACGCAAAAATTTTACCGCATATCCTTTGCGCGAAATAATTGTTTTAATGCTCTCACCACTTTCATTGGCAATTTGTTGTAATGTTTTATCTTCTAACTCGCTTTGTACAAAAGCCTCGCGTTGCTTTTCAGGCAAGTCTTCTAAAGCAGTCATTAACTCTTCCCAAAACATTTTTTTAAAAAAAGAATCTTCGGGTGTTTGAGTGTCTGCTAAGAGAATTTCTTTAAAGTTAATTTCACCCTCTTCGTTTTCGTAAGAATGATCTTCAAGATTTTCGGTTTTCTTTTTTCTGAAACGATCGGTAATTTTATTTTTTGCAACACGGTATAACCAACCGCTTACGCTCTCAATGGTTTCTACCGCATCTAAATTGCTGTATTGATACCAAACATCTTGTAAAATATCTTCAGCGTCTTCATCTGTGTTAACTTTAGCGCGAATAAACCCCAGCAACTGTTTACCATATTGGCCAACTGTTTGAATGATGTTCTGGTTTTTCCCGGTCATTATAAGCTCAAGATCATTCTGCATTAATATAGCAGACGAATGAAATATAAAATTACTTTAAATGAAATGACCAATAAAGTGAGTTTAAGCAGACTTGCTGTTTTTGTCGGTAAAACCAAGGTTTGGGCCCGTGAGCCGCGACCTAAATACCCAGCTCTTTTGCGTGACTCGAAGATTTAGGGGGGTTCCAGGCATCTTTATAGGAGCGTTTAAAGAAGAATTCCTGTATGTATGCAACCGATCTTACCAGGCGCAGATAATAGCCAAAATAAATAACCATTAAGGGCAAATAAGGTATAAAATAAATAACAGGGGCGTTCTTTCTGTTTCGGAACAAAGAAAAGATAAGGAACTTTAAAAAATTATTTACGGTATATAATAAAATATTGAACGGGAAGATGAACCACAACAAGGATGTGTAATGCATAACCATATCCACTAAGTACAACCACCATTTTATATTCAATAGCAAATTGTAAGTAATATTTTCTGCACTTGAAACAAAGTTGGAAAAACTAAAAGTAGCATTTGGATAAAACACATCGCGGTGTTTTCTTACACGAAAACGAATGATAGACTTGTCCCAACGTAAACGTTGCTTCACTAATTTTTTAAAAGTGTTAGGTACACTCGTCTGACAAATAGCTTCAGGTTCAAAAACAATACGGTATCCAAGCTTTCTTAATTTAACGGTAATATCACCGTCAAGGCCGGGGCCAATATCCCAACCACCAACACGATCTAGAGCCTCGCGCTTAAAAGCACCAAAGGCGCCTGATACAACTCGGTAAATTCCTAACGCGCTTGATGTGATACGTCCTACAGAAATTGTATCTGAATATTCTATAGCCTGTAAAGTAGTACATAAATTTTCGCGATAATTTCTAACTAAAATATTTCCACCAACCGAACCAACATTATCATCTAAATAAAAAGGAATAATGATTTTTTCGAGCGCATCGTTGTCATAACTACAGTCAGCATCTAAGTGAACAATGATAGAACCTTTAGAAAAACGATATCCTAAATTTGCCGCTGAGGCCTTTCCACCGCGCACTTCGTTTCTTAAGAACAGATCAATGAACCCATTCTTTTGTAAGCTTTTACAAATGCGCTCGGTATCATCATCTGATCCATCATCAATTACAATAAATTCAAAATTCTTATACGTTTGTTCTTTGAGCGAGTTGGCTAATTTGTAAATGTGCAAACCTTCGTTTTTTCCAGGCACGATAACTGATACCAAGGGCCGTTCAATAAACAATCTGCGACGGGCGTTTGCATATAATTTTTTACGAACGGGCTCTCTTATTTTCCAAACAATAACCACAAATAATTCGAACAAAAAGAAGCGTGCGAATTCAAAAAACACAAAGAACCAAAAGATGCGCAATAATTTTAGCGGACCAACAGTTGTAATGTAATTTATAAATTCGTCAAAGGCGTCTATCATCCCTTCTCAACTATTTCTTTAATAAGGTTTTGTAATTGTTTATCAAAGGATTGTTCTTTGCTCAACATAACGGTTTGTGTAAATACGTTTAAAACAAAACCATCAAAATTGTTTGATACTAATTCCTGCAATTTAGAAGTAATATTTGATACCATTAATTCTGCATTTACCAATGGCACATCGTTAATACAAACACTTAATACGGATGGGTTATTAATACAAATAAAATCGGCTGGCGTAATATTATCACGCACAACATTTACAAATTCAGCAAGCAATTCACGCTCTTTTGATTTACCAATTTTACGGTATAGGTCAAAAATGTTTTCGATATAAATAATTACTACGTTAGCATTTAACAAAGCGTTATTCTTTATACGCTCTTGTTCATAATGCATCATTGTAGCAAAAGTTTTTAAATTAACCGTGCCAAATATCTCGTTACTTAACTGGAAATCTGAGGCTGAAATTCCACCCACAGCAGCCGTCCTTCCTTTTTTGGTGAGTTTGTAAACGTTAATATTTTTGGATAACAGAAATTGTACATCCGTATCTGTTTTACAATGCGCGCATTTTGCTTTTACCAAATAATCCTGGAAAACCTCATTGCAGTTTTGGCAGTGATTAATGATGGATGGCTTATCATAATCGACACCAATATGTCTTAAGTTTTTTGTACACTTAGGGCAGTTTAGAACAGTGTCTACATTGTTCTTAAAATCACTAATGGCACCAATGTAACCGCAGGGGAAGTGATGCACAAGATCTTCTGAGCGCATGTTGGCAGAATCGCAATTAGGGCAAATTTCACGATAAGATAAATGTCCGTTCTTACAGTTGCTGCATAAATAAACGCGGTCTAAAAAATCGGGCCAGATGAGGTTTTCTTTTTCGGCCCACTCTAATAACTCTAATACCTTTGCCTCTTCAAATGTTTCAAAATTTACAGAGATGGTTGGATAACAATAACCGATCGAAGAAAGAATATCAGCATGAGGTGTAAATGTATTTGTTTCACGCGTGAACATAAAATTCAACACCTTTTTAAATAATTGTATCTCAAATGAATTAGAAGTAGAACTTTCTAACTGCGCGGTCTTTAAATGTATTTGGTTAATATCATTAATTGTTTCAGGGATCTGGTCAAAAGAAATAATAATACCATCAATTAATTCTTTTAATAAGGGGTCTTCGTTTGCCTTGCTGTTTATTAAAAAAATAGGTTTTAAATAAAATTCAATGTTTGAATGGCTTCTGAATTTTTTTAAAATAATACGGGCAAACTCAATGTCGCGCGCGTCCAAAATAACAGCGTCATATTTGCCAAGTGTTTCAATTTTTAATGAGCTAAAGCTTTCGATATAATAAAATGTTTTATTCGAAAAATTTAAAACGTTATCCTGAAACTCAAATTTATTTTTTACTAATGTCTCCATCGTAATTAAAGTTTTAGTTTAGAAATATCTACACTCATTTTGTAGAAGGTTTTCCATTTTTTTATTTCCAGAGAATCTATTGGGTAAATATCCGCGGCAATACTTCGTGTTGTTGGCTCATATTTTTTCTGAAACTCTTCAGGCAAAGTATAAGTGGCAATATAAAACCGCTTTAAAATGCCTTTACTAACTGTTCCATCCGGAAATTCAATAGAGAAGACGTCTCCTTCTTTAAAATGGCGCAGGTCTTCCTGTTCAAAATAAGCTTTTATATAAGCGGGCTCCGCTTCGTGCAGCGCCATTATCTCTTCACTCTTAAGTGCCGTTTCGTAAGTGTGAATATATATGCGCGTAGCAATACCGCTCATTGGCGATTTAAAATATTTTGCCTGCGTTAAAAGCTCTTCGCTAAAATCGAGTTTTTCTACTCCTTGTTTATCACCCGCAGCGCCACCGCCTTTTTTTGTTCTGATATTAACTCCGTTGATCTTTCTTGATTTTTTAGAAGGTCCAAGGCTCTTCATTAAGCTGTTAAGCTCTTTATTTTCTTTTTCAAGTTTTTTATTTTGAACGTGCAGGTTTACCATTTCGTTTTGAATATATTCTAAACGCGTTTTTGGTAATACATCTAAAATAACTTCGTTCGAAATTCTTTTTAATTCTTTTTTATATCCCGATATCAGGTTTTCGTTTTCAGAGATATCAATATTGTTTAACGCGATCTTTTTCTTTAGCGCATAAATTTCTTTCACCCACCAGTCATCGCGCGAACCACCTTCTATGGAGCCAATATTAACCGATTGTGCGTACGAAGAACTACCACTAATATCATCGTCTCTATCTAGCGCGTAAGAAAAAAGCGTATCGTTTTGTTCAATTCTATCGCCTTCTTTTACATAAAACTCAATAATACGTGCATCATCTGTTAAGCGAATACGCGTGCTCTCAATAATAACGTGACCGTATGCGTGAATAAAAAGATACTTGGTTATTATATAGTAAATTACAAATACAAGAAACAAACCCAGTAGCCCCAGGTACAAGATCCTGTCCCAGTTGCGTTGCTTCTTTACTTTTTGTTCATTAACAACTCTAATTAATGCTTTGTTCCTTTGAAAGTTTACACTTTTCATTTTATTTTTCTTCCTTCACGTTAATACTTGTGTTATCAAATTTTATAAGATCATCCAGATCATGATATGCGGTTTTTTCAAAACCTAATTTTTTAAAGAGTTGATCCATTTCTGTTCTGTTGTCAAAATCTTTAGTGCGCAACGCTAAAACACATTTTGTTTTTAAGATCGCTTTTTCTTCAGCGGTTTTTTTTGCGATAAAATCTACATCTACATTTTCATAAGCCATCAAGTAAACAGCATTACAGGCTTTATTTAATTCTTCTAAAACATTTTCAGGATAATTTAAGGGAATGGAAACGGATAATTCTAATTTATTATCATCTGCAAATTTTTTGGCTTGCTTAACAATAGCAATATAATTTTCAAAAGCCGATTCTTTATTCTCTTTAAAATCTTTTAAGGTATGGGGCTCAAGATCCAAATGAATGCCTTTTACAAACGAAAGCTTCATGGTGTTCTTTAATGTGTCTAAATAACCCACAATACCCGAACTTAATAATTTGTTGCTGCCAAGCATTAAATGAATTTTTGAAGCATAGTTTTTAGAAATGAATTCAGAAACCTGCTGTGTGTAAACCTTTGTGGTATTGTAAGAAATTAATATAGGGCCGAACTCATTTACTTTGCAATACTCATTAATAACTGTTTGTGAATGATTTTTAAAAGCATCACTCCAAACGTAAACGGCTTTAAATGGTGGATTAGAAGCGCTAATGTTGAGGTTGTTTAAGTTTAAAGGTTTTGTATATTCTGTTGTGCTCACGTTTGGTAATTTTGTTTTTAGCGTTAATAAGATCTTGTACATATCCTGTTTAAGATCTAACAATTCAATGGCGTTGCTCCAATAGTCATCTAAAATAAATAAAGCGGTGTTTGGATTGAATTCCATATCGTTAAGATCATTCTTTACACGTTCGGTACGTAGCAATTCTAAAAACACCAAACGTTTATGATATAAATTTTTAAATTGTTTTAATTTATACTGGTATTCATAATAATAATTAAGAAGATTTATTTGTATATCATGATTGATCACTTCTTCTTTTTGATTTATTATTTGGCCCTGGATAGTATAATATTCCCTCTTTTCTTTTTGATTAAATACCAAAGGCACAGATAAATTCATGCCTAGCGACATAAACGAACGGTTTGGAGAAGCGTTGTTATATACATCGTAATAGCTATAACGCGCGTAGGTGCTAAGGCTTATATCATTTATAAAAGAAGATCGTAAGCGTGCAATTTCATTATTGTAACCGGTAACGGATGTGTCAACTGGATTTACATTTGCGCTTTGAAAAAGCTTCCCAAGATCAAGATCTAAAATAGGAAGGTCGAAATCAAATTTTGACCTATTGGCTAATTGTACTTCGTTATAATTTCTATAAACAGTATACTGGGCGTTTATATCTGTAGTATTTTGAATAGCTTTTAAATAATCATCTTTTGTAATATGTTTTATCGACCACAATTTTTCTACTGTTACCGTTTGTTCATCATTTAACTTTTTTCTTGCATTTAAAATGTCAATTTTCTTTTCGTTAAAATGACGAATTATTTGCTCAGTATTTTTTGCAGTGAATGCATTTAAATTACTTGTGTATTGTTTTTTTGCAAGGGCCTCCGCCTCTAACTTTAATATTTTGTTTTTTGTACGGCTTTCGTAAAAGCCACTTTTTAAAATGTCCCACTCAAAACCTGTAACTGCGCGGCGTTTAAAAACAACTATCTCTAACGGATCAGCAACCGGCGAGTTAAAATTTTCCTGATAACCCAATGTGTATTTTAAACCAAAATCTTTTTTATTGATGCGTTGTAGTAATTGATTTTGGCGCAACAACATTTCTTTTTGAAGAGAGACACCTGAATCGTTTATTACTTTAAATGGCTCTGACTTTAATGTTAAGCTAGAATCAACAATGTAGGCATCAAAAGTTTTTGTGTTTGACGTTTCCCAAAGAGATGAAAGCACTTTAATATAGCCCGACACTAACTCATCTTTATTATTTTCCTGCGCGGGTATAAATACAAGCGTAATGAAAAAAAATAAAAAGAAATAAATAGTCCGCTTAAGAACTAAATTCATCGAAGGCATATCAAATTAGAAATAGGCATTAAAGATAGTCTTTTTTTCTAATTAGCTATTAATCAAAAAATTATATTAACACAAAATCTCTTCAAAATTTAGACAATTTTTATTCGTCGAAAACGACTGTTTTAGGTAGAAAGACGCTAAAATGCAGAAAACCAGATTAAATAGCTGTTTTTAGAGCAAAAAAATTAATTTTGCACAAAATACAATTACATGGCCAATATATTTGAATTTAATGGGTACAAACCGGTTGTAGACCGCAGTGCTTTTGTACACCCAAACGCAACGGTTACCGGAAATGTAATTATTGGCAAAGATGTATATATTGGTCCGGGGGCTGCTATACGCGGCGATTGGGGACAGATCGTCATTGAAGATGGTTGTAATGTGCAGGAAAACTGCACGATTCATATGTTTCCGGGCACAACGGTGCTTTTAAAAGAAAGCGCTCACATTGGACACGGAGCAATTATTCATGGCGCCACTATTGGAAAAAACGTTTTGGTGGGAATGAATAGTGTAATAATGGATAACGTTGTAATTGGTGATGAATGCATTATTGGCGCCTTATCATTTGTACCCGCAGATACAATTATTGAAAAAAGAAAAGTGGTAGTTGGCAATCCGGCAAAGCCAATTAAAGATGTGAGTGATGAAATGATTGACTGGAAAACAAAAGGCACAAAATTATATCAGCAATTACCTTCAGAGTGCCATGCTACTTTAAAAGCCTGTGAACCATTAACGCGCATTCCGGCATTCCGGCCGCAACAACAGGATGAGTACAAAACCTGGCAAAAAGAAAAAACCAAAAAGGGAAAATAAATTACAGCCCCAGATCATACTGATTTCACAGAAGGGAAAACATTTTTTTAATTTCAATTAAAATTGCGTAATCCGCCAAATCTGTAGCTTTTTGTTTTTAATTTCAATATTTTTTTCGTTAATTTAAAGTTCGTTAACTACTAAAATATGGCTAAAACTAAATCTATATTAAACAAAAAGTCTACCGATTTTTTATATGAATATTTGAATAACGCATCGCCAACAGGTTTTGAAAGCTCGGGCCAAAAGATCTGGCTAAACTATTTAAAACCCTACATTGATGAGTATTTTGTAGATACCTACGGCACTGTTGTTGGCGTTATTAATCCTAAAGCACAATACAAAGTGGTTATTGAAGCGCATGCTGATGAGATAAGCTGGTTTGTGCACTACATTACAAAGGATGGTTTTATTTACCTTCGTCGTAACGGTGGAAGTGACCATCAAATTGCGCCATCAAAACGTGTAAACATTCATACCGATAAAGGAATTGTGAAAGCAGTTTTTGGTTGGCCGGCAATTCATGTTCGCGATGCCGCTAAAGAAGAAACGCCAACATTAAAGAATATTTTTTTGGACCTTGGCTGTAAATCCGACAAAGAAGTGGAAGCGCTTGGCGTGCACATTGGTTGTGTAATTACCTACGAAGACGAGCTAATGGAACTGAACGACCGTTATTATGTTGGCCGCGCACTGGATAACAGAATTGGCGGTTTTATGATAGCAGAAGTGGCGCGTATGTTAAAAGAGAACAAAGACAAGTTACCTTTTGGTTTATACATTGTAAATGCTGTTCAGGAAGAAGTTGGATTGAATGGTGCAACAATGATCGCCAGAAAAATAAACCCAAACGTTGCTATTGTTACCGATGTTTGTCATGACACACAAACGCCAATGATGAGCAAGATCGTAAGCGGTGATCTTTCGTGCGGTGGTGGTCCTGTATTAAGTTATGCGCCTGCAGTACAAAATAATTTATTAAAGTTAATTATTGATGCTGCGAAGAAAAATAAAATTACTTTCCAACGCCAGGCCGCATCACGCGCTACCGGAACAGATACGGACGCGTTTGCATATGCAACTGACGGCATTGCTTCTGCTTTAATTTCGTTGCCGTTAAGATATATGCATACTACGGTTGAAAGCGTTCATAAACAAGATGTGGAAGAAGTAATTAAATTAATTTACCACAGCATAAAAGCAATTAAGAACAACCAGGATTTTAGATACCTTAAGTAAGGAATTTATGATAAAAGATCCAAGACTTTATCTTTTGTCCTTAATCTTTAATCACTTATCAAAAACAAAAAAATGGCCATATTAGGCTCCATCATAAAACAAGCAATAACCATTCGTGGAAGAATTCCTGCGCGTAAAAATGTTTATAAGCAGCAAATAAAACAGCTCAATAAACTTTTAAGCAAAGCGCAATTTACTTCGTTTGGTGCTCAATACGATTTCAGCGAAATATTATTGAGCGAAGATCCTGTAAAAGCATTTAAAGCTAAAGTGCCCATTAACGATTATCAATCTATTTTTGAATTGTGGTGGTATAGGGCATTACAGGGCGAAAAAGATGTTTGCTGGCCCGGAAAAATAAATTATTTTGCCTTAAGCTCAGGCACTTCCGAATCGGCAAGTAAACACATTCCCGTTACAAAAGACCTTATAAAATCAATTCAAAAAGGCACGATGAAACAAATTTTATCTACCAAACATTTTGATTTTACTAAAGAACAATACGAAACAGAACTATTATTTGTTGGAGGAAGCACAAATTTAAATTATAACGGTACTTACTTTAGTGGCGATCTAAGCGGCATTACTACTGGCACACAGCCGCGCTGGTTTCAAAACTTTACATTACCGGGCCCCGAGATCCGCTCACAATCTAACTGGGAACAAAAATTAGAAGACCTTGTTGTGAATGCAAAAAAATGGAACGTTGGTTTTATTTGCGGTGTTCCGGCGTGGATACAAATATTGTTTGAGCGCATCATCAAACATTATAATGTAAAAACCATTCATGATGTATGGCCAAACCTTTCGGTGTTTGTACATGGTGGCGTTTCGGTTCAACCCTATAAAAACAGCATTAACGCTTTGTGCGCGAAAAAATTAATTTTCTTAGATACATATATGGCTTCTGAAGGTTTTATTGCATACCAGGAAAGGCCCAACGAGCAACAAAGCATGAAGATGCTGACGGATAATTTTATGTTCTATGAATTTATTCCATTCAACGAAGAAAATTTTGATAATGATGGTAACGTAAAACCAAATGTAAAAACGCTGGATATTACTGAAGTAAAATTAAACCAGGATTATGCTTTGCTAATTACAAATTGTGCCGGCGCGTGGCGTTATTTAATTGGCGATACGGTTAAATTCACTGATCTTAAACGCTGCGAAATTATTATTACCGGCCGCACAAAACACTTTTTAAGCCTGTGTGGTGAGCACTTAAGCGTTGATAATATGAACAAAGCCATTAAGTTAACAGCTAAAGATCTTGATCTTAATATTAATGAGTATTGTGTAGTTGGTAAACCAAATAAAGGTTTGTTTGCGCATCACTGGTACGTTGGTGTTGATAAAAATATTGACGCGAGAGTTTTAACCGAAAAACTTGATGATTATTTAAAACAGTTAAACGATGATTATGCGACAGAACGCAAACACGCGTTAAACGATGTGTTTGTAACCATTTTACCAAACCAGGCCTTTATTGATTTTTTAGCAAGCAAAAATAAACTCGGGGGACAAAGTAAATTTCCGCGCGTTTTAAAAGGCAAGCAATTAAATGAGTGGCTTGCTTTTTTAGAGAACCAAAAAAATAATTCTTGATACTTAGTTTAATATATCAAACCTTTATTATTGTTTTACTGCTAACCTTTTCTTTTGGGCCGGCTTTTTTCGCATTAATAAATACAGGCATCCGTTACGGTTACAAACCCGGATCGTTATTGGCAGTTGGTGTTGTATTAAGCGATTTTATAGTGTGTGTTCTCATCATTTTTTTAGTGCACTACGGCGCTACCAATTTTATACAGGATGAAAAAAGTCAGCGCTTTATGGGTATTTTGGCTGGAATTATTTTGATCATTTTTGGCGCCTTACATTTTAGAGAACCGGTAGAGAATAGCAAGGACGCTAATATTGAGATAAAAGCACCTTCTGGCGGAGCCATGATCTTTAAAGGTTTTTTCTTGAACAGCCTAAACCCGGCGGTTTGGCTTCTGTGGTTAGGGAACGTTACGGCAGTAAGTAAAACGTTATATTATTCTATTTTAAACATGATCGTTTATTTTAGTATTACACTTGGCCTTGTGCTTTTGGTAGAACTGGGAAAAGTATCAGCGGCCGGAAAACTTAAGCAGATTTTAACCCCTAAAACCATGCGCGCTGTAAATATAATTACAGGCTCGTTATTGGTTGTTTTTGGCGTTGTACTTATTTATAATCATTTTTTTGATCACGAATGACAGAGGGAGAACTTGAAAAATTTAAAGAAAAGATCCTCGAAACCACTTCATTTCCGAGTGTTTATATGTTTAAATTTATTGTGCCGAGCGAGAACAGAAGCATCGCTTTAGTTGAGAACTTATTTGATGCCGGAACTGATATTCATACCAAAGAAAGCGGTAGTGGCAAATACACCAGTATCACTGGCATGCAGGTGGTAGTGAGCGTAGAAGAGATAATGGAAGTGTATAAAAAAGCTTCTGAAATAAAAGGGATCCTGTTTTTATAAACGCGGTTCATGCAAAGTAAATTAATATCAAAAGATCTTGAGGTAACCATTAATCATTTTGGCGCTGAGGTTTGTAGCGTTAAAAACAATGGTGGCGTAGAATTTATCTGGCAGGCCCAAAAAGATGTGTGGGCAAGGCATGCGCCGGTTCTGTTCCCCATAGTTGGAAAGCTAAAAAATAATTTTTTTATTCATGAAGGCAAAAGATATGAATTACCTCAACACGGTTTTGCGCGTGATATGGAATTTACACTTCTCGAAAAAACCAAAACCTCTCTTATATTTCAACTGACATCAAATAATGAAACAATAAATAAATTCCCCTTCGATTTCATTTTTCAAATTAAGCATACTTTAGATGGAAATACGCTTTATACAGAATATTCAATTGCAAATCCTTCAAAAGAAATACTCTTTGTAAGTGTAGGCGCACACCCTGGCTTTAACTGTCCGTTATTGCCAAACGAAAAATTCGAAGATCATTATTTAGATTTTGAGAAAGACATTTTTTATACGACACAATTAAATAACGGTTTACGAACTGACGCAAAAAGCCTATTAGCTTTAAATGATAGAAAGCTGTTTCTTAAAAAAGAGCTATTTGAAAATGATGCCCTTGTTTTTGAGAACAGTCAAATAAACTCAGTTAGTTTGTGTTCAACCAGATCAAACTACAGAATCACGCTTCGATGTAAAAACTGGCCTTATTTTGGCATTTGGACAAAAAAAGGAGACACACAATTTATTTGCCTTGAGCCCTGGTATGGTGTTGCAGACCATGAAAATGCAAATAACGAATTGTCAAAAAAAGACGGAATTATTCAAATAGCACCAAGCAAAGCCTTTAACGCACAATTTTCTCTTATTTTTAGTTAATTGCCTATTTTTCAGGCTATTTTTGACAGCATTTTCTATGAAAAACAAAGAAAAATCCCTATTTTCGCAGTCCAAAATTTTAAAGAAATGAATATTACCAAGAAAGATATTGATAGTTTGAATGCAGAGATAGCGATTTCTGTTACACCTGCCGATTACGAAGCTAAAGTTACTGATGCTTTAAAAAAAGCGCAAAAACAAATCTCTATGCCGGGTTTCAGACCAGGCAAAGTGCCGGTGGGTTTAGTTAAAAAACAATATGGTACTCAGATCTTAGTAGATGAGCTTAATAAATTATTAGACTCTACTATTTATAATTACATCCAGGAAAACAATATCGAGATCCTTGGAAACCCTTTGCCAAAGGAGCAAGCGGGTGTTGATTTCGAAAACCAAAAAGATTTTGATTTCGTTTACCAAATAGGTTTAGCACCACAATTTAATATTGATCTAAACGATAAACAAACGTTTACTTACAAAACCGTTAAGATAGACGATGAGCTGGTAGAAAAATATGTGAAAGACGTACGTCGTAATTTTGGTAAGCCTTTAAACCCTGAAGTTGCGGGCGAAAAAGATGTAGTGTTTGTTGATATTAATGAATTGGACGAAAGCGGGAACATTAAAGCAGGTGGGATCTTTAAAAGCACAAGCATTAGCTACGAACGTTTAAAAAACGAAACGGCTAAATCAAAAATTTTAGGCATTAAAAAAGAAGACAAAGTTGTTCTTAACGTAAATGAATTATACGATAATGCTTTGGATAAAAGTGTGTCGTTAGGAGTTGATAAAGAGGTTGCAGAAACTTTAGATTGCAACTTGCAATTAACTGTAAAAAACATTGCGCGTTTAGAAGATGCTGATCTTAACCAGGAATTATTTGATAAAGTTTACGGCGAAGGAAAAATTACAAGCGAAGAAGAATTCAGAAATAAAATTCGCGAAGAATTAGGCATGATGTTTAACGCAGATGCTGATAAATTTTTAAGAACAGAAGTAGAGAATAGCTTAGTTGATAAAACAAACATTCAGTTGCCAGACGATTTCTTAAAGCGTTGGTTAATGATGGCTAACGAAAAACCAATTACACAAGAAGAATTAGAAAAAGATTATCCAAACTATTCTAAATCTATGAAATGGAAATTGATCGAGAACAAGATCATTAAGGATAACGAAATTAAAGTTGACGCTAACGAAGCAAAAGATGAAGCGAAAGCTTTCATTAAAAGTGAGTACGCGCGTTACGGCCAACAAGCAACAGAAGATGATCTGGAAAAGATCTCTAAAGACATTTTAAGCAAAGAAAAAGAAGCACAACGCATCTTCGAAAATCTTTACAGTAAAAAAGTACTGGATCTTATTAAAGAAAAATGTACGCTAAAAGCAAAAGAAGTTAGCTACGAAGATTTCTTTAAAGCTTAAGATAGTAAACTCAGATTAAAAAAGGCCGTTCTAAAATTTAGGACGGCCTTTTTTTGTTAAATAAACCATAAATGTGATGGTATAATATTTTTTTCTACATTTGGTTTCATTGTTCCCGAATTTTTCCAAGCACTATTTTAATTTTATAAAGAATGAAATCGGACCTGCGTTTTTCCGTTTTAATTATAACCTTGTTGTTTATTTCTTTTATTGGTATAGCCCAGGAAAACAAGCGTATTAACGATTCTCTTAAAAAAGAGCTGGCTAATGCTAAGCATGATACATCGCGCGTAATACTATTAAATAACATTGTTCAATCAATCGGCGATCAATCTAAAAGAGAAAAGTATAACAATGAACTGGTTAGACTCTGTGTAAAAAACGAAAGCAAAACTTTCGGACGCGAGCGAGATCTCTTTTTACTTTATCACTCAAGCGCTTTAGTAAACGTAGGTTTAATTTATGCCAGCCACCCCGAATACAATAAAGCAATTGATGCATATAAACAAGCGCTTCAGTTACTTGATAAAGTAAAGCAAAAAACAAGCGATACAAAACTCGCAACGGGATATGCACTTAATAATATGGGAGATGCATACAGAGACATGGGTGAAAAAGAATTAAACTTTGAATGTTTGCAAAAGGCAATAAAACTATTTAATGAAATAGGAGAACAAGAAGGACTTGCCATGAGCTACAGTAATCTTGCCGGGGCTTATTCGGAGCAAGGCCGAACAGATACAGCAATTGCTCTTTATTTGAAAGGTCTTAAAATATATAATTTTGTAAAAGACAAACACGGGATCGCCACTATAAATAATAATATTGGCGACATCTATGACAGGCTTGGTAATAATAATGAAGCCCTCAAATATTATCATTTATCGCTTAGTGTATTAAAAAATCTGGATAATAAAAGCGAAACAGCCTTTGTCTTACAAAACATAGGAATAACTTATGGCGATCTTGGAAAAATAAAAGAAGGACTGGATTATTTATTTCAGGCTTTAAAAATGTTTGAAGAAATAGGCGACAAAAAAGGAGCTTATTATGCATTAAGTAATATTGCGAGTATTTATTTTGCACAAGGAGAGTTACAAAAAGCAGAAGAAATATTTAAAAGAAACATTAAAATGACAACTGAGATTGATTATAAATCAGGCTTGGCAGCGTCATATTATAAAATGGGCCGCCTTTGCAGTAACAATATTCAAAGAGCAGAAGAAGCGCTCAAGTACTTAAAAAAAGGTCTTTTAATATCCAACTCAATAGAAGACTACCGAACCAGTATTAATTGCCTGATTACTATTGGAGGTGTTATGAGAAAATTAAACAAGCTTGATACTGCCACTAAGATTTATAAAGAAGGGCTTTTACTTAGCGAAAAATATAGATTTAAACAAGGTGCCACAGCTGCTGCAACAAAACTTGGAGAAGGCGCTTTCTTCGAAAAAAACTATAAAAAAGCAAAAGAATATGGTATTAAAAGCCTTGCTGTTGCTAAAGAACTTGGCTATCCAAATGAACTGAGAAATGTTTCATCACTCCTTTATAAAACATATAAAGCGCTTAATGATAATACAAATGCTTTAGCAATGCACGAATTGTTTTTAACAATGAGCGACAGCGTTAAAAATATAGACGCACAAAAAGCTATTATAAAAACACAGGTAAAATATGAATACGCTCAGAGAAGTATTGCAGATAGTATTACAAACGCTAAGCAACAAGAAATAAAAGACATTCGGATATCTGCACAAAACGCGCAATTAAAACAAGAGCAAACACAGCGTTATGCATTATATATATTTTTATCACTGGTTGTTTTGCTGGCACTAATTTCTTATAGAAGTTACAGGCTAAAAACAAGAGATAATAAATTAATAACAGAACAAAAATACCAGCTTGAAAATAAAAATAATGAGAATCAGTTATTGATGAGTGAAATCCATCACCGGGTTAAAAACAATTTACAAATAATTTCAAGCTTATTAAAATTACCACAAAAACAAATAACTAAAGAAACCGCCGAGCAGGTTATGTTAGAAAGCAGAAACCGCGTGCAATCAGTTGCTATTATTCATAAGCTTTTATACGAAAACAATAATTTTACAAAAATAAATACCCAAAAATATATTTCAGAATTATGTAATGCCGTATTGCATAATTTTTCAGGAAATACAATTTTATTAAATATAAAAGCGCACGATATTCAATTAGATGTTGATCATGCTATTCCTCTTGGCCTTATAATAAATGAACTTATGCTTAATGCAATAAAGCATGCGTTTGTGAATATAAAGGAACCAAAAATAAATATTGAGCTAAACCAGGAAAACGGAATGATCGTTCTTGTTTTTGCAGATAACGGTACCGAAGATGTTAGCGATCAGATAAAATTAAAAGATGTTTCGTTTGGTTTAAAAATGATAAAAGCATTAACCGAACAATTAAAAGGCACATTAGATGTTTTTTATTTAAATGGTATGAACTTTGTTATTAAATTTAATCCGCAACATGAGCATGAAAATTAAAGTTTTAATTGTAGAAGATGAAATACTTATTGCAGAAGAGATCTCTTGCTGCCTTGAGGAAAATGATTTTGAGATTACAGGCATTGCCGCAACTTCAGATGAAGCGCTTAATTCTATTAAAGAAAACAAACCTGATGTTATTTTAATGGATATTATGATAAAAGGAAAGATGAATGGCATAGATCTTTCCAAAAAAATATTAGAGGCAGGAAGTTTTCCAATTATTTTTCTTACTTCTAATTCAGATCCCGCTACATTTAAAAAAGCTACTGAGGTAATGCCCGATGCATTTCTCTTGAAGCCGTTCAACGAAAAAGACCTTCCTATTGCCATTGAGCTCGCATTCTCAAATCATAATGCAGGAGCTATCAGCAACTCCAATCCAATTTTAAGAGATGCTATTTTTGTTAAGAATGGCAAGAAATTCGAAAAAGTAAAAATTGATGATATCTTATTTATTGAAGCGGAAGGAAGTTATTCAAGTATTACAACAAAGCAGGGAAAATATATTATTTCTTTTAACCTTAGCCACTTTCATGAAGAAATAAACAACCGTTACTTCTGTCGCGTTCATCGCTCATTCGTTATTAATATTTCAAATATAGATAGTTTTGATATTAATAATGTAATTGTTGGCGGAAAAAGTATTCCAATAAGCAAACAATATCAAAATGCATTAATGGCTTCTATAAAAAAAATATAAGTTTGGCTTAAAATCAGCTTTTCTATCAAACCTGCTTTTTGTTTACAAAAGTAAATGCCTCTTTCACAAAGTTTAATTGAGTCTTCGTAAAAAACCGTTTCGCTAAAGTATGGTTATTAGCGTAATTCGTGTTATGAAACAAATCACCCAATTAATCACTAAAATTAAAATCATGAAAAAACTTTACTTTACAGTTTTATTAGCTCTTGTTGGGATAGTAAATCAAAATGCAACAGCGCAAACCTGGTCTATTGTTGGCACAGGGTTAAATGACAGAACCAATGCTTTCGCGGTATATAACAACGAGCTTTATGCCGGCGGCTTATTTACACAAGCCGGCGGTAATCCTGCAAACTACATTGCAAAATGGAACGGCACCATGTGGTCAAATATTACAACCGGTACTGATGACAGGATAAATGCAATGGCCGTTTATAATAACGAGCTTTACGTAGCCGGCGATTTTTTAAACGCAGGGGGCAGCGCAGCAAGTCGTATAGCAAAGTGGAACGGCACCGCCTGGTCTGCCGTTGGCACCAATACCGGAATAGTTGGTCCTGCCAACGCTTTGTGTGTTTATAATAACGAATTATATGCTGCGGGAAGTACAGGTGGTAATGCTTCTAATGTTACTAAATGGAACGGTACAAGCTGGACAACAATTGCTACGTTTGATAACAGAGTAAATGTTTTAACTGTTTATAATAATGGGTTATATGCAGGAGGAGCTTTTACTACGATTGGAACTACTCCTGCCGATCGTGTTGCAAAATGGGACGGAACAACTTGGAGTTCATTAGGAGCGGGTGTAAACAGCGCGGTATATGCTTTAAGTGTTTTTAATAACGAGTTATATGTTGGCGGATCGTTTAGTGCAGCAAACAATGCACAAGCAAACAACCTTGCAAAATGGAATGGCACTAACTGGCTTTCTGTTTTTAACGGCACAAATGGCTGGGTGCTTTCATTAGAAGCATATAACGGTAAACTTTATGTAGGCGGAACTTTTAGCATGGCAGGCAGCGCAAGCGCAAGTAATATTGCAGCCTTAGATGCTTTTGGGTGGTCTACACCTGGCAGCGGAATAAACAGTTATGTGTTTGCTTTAGGTGTATACAATAATGATCTGTATGCTGGTGGATCTTTTACAAACGCCGGAGGAACAAGTGTTATTAATGTTGCTAAGTGGAACGCACCTTCAACAGCTGGCATTTTTAGTAACTCTATCCAAAAAAATAATTTTAGCCTTTATCCAAATCCGGCAAAAGAGATGATCAATATTTCATCAACCGAAAAACAAAAATTTATTTTAATAAATTGTTTAGGGCAGGAATTAAGATCCTTTACAATAGATGGTGTTGAAAGAATTAGTGTTTCTGATCTGAACGAAGGTATTTATTATATAAAAAACTCAAGCACGGGCGCTGTTTCTAAATTTATAAAGGAATAAAAGCAAATATATCAAAGCATCTGTTTTTGCACGGATGCTTTGATATTATTTTTTGGTATGAAAAATATAATAGCTTTTATTGTTTTGCCGTTTGTATTTAATAGTTGCACTATTAGTACAGGTTCTTCTAAACAAGTTGCCGTTGATTCTACAGCTGTATTGGGCACCAATAATAACACAAACGAGGAACACTCATCTGCGTTTGCTGTTGAAAATATTGCAAAAGGAATACAGATAGATTTTACATTTGGTTCTGATTTTCTTTCGCACTTTCTTTTCGTATTGCAAAAAAATGCTACTATGACAGACACGCCTTCCGTCATAACAGCAAAACTTATCGAAAGCAAAATGTTTTTTAATGGAGCACCACAAGATCACGAAACAAAATATGCCAATGCTAAACTTGGTAATTTTAATGAAGGCATTGGCGCTTTAGAATACTCATTTGTATACGCAATGAATACCGACGAACAAGGAATTAACGAAGAAGACTTTCGTAGAATATTACAAAACATTTCGGGTTTAAGTCTTACTCAAACAACCCCCGAACCACAACCGTTCAAATTTCTTAACCAGGATATGATCGATTGGTGCTGGCAAAATTTTTACCGCCACCCTACAGGTTCGCGTATTGGTGGTATTTCTGTGGCAAGTTTTTACGATGTTTCCTTCAAACAAATAATAAGAACAATGATAATTTCTCATGAAGTAGTAAAGGAAAACGATGTTGTAAAAGAATGTGGTTGGTACAGAAAAGAAATCCTTGATGAAAAAAAGGATGCAACAGTTTTACTGGCTGAAAGATATTCTGCACCAATAAAAAATTCGGAATATATAAATAAGCGTTATTTCCCATTTGCTTCGGGCTTTTGGATAAGACGCCATATTGATGGGACAGAAGAAAAGCTTTGGAAGTATTTAAAAGAAATAATTATGGATTATGATTATGACTGGGCTTGTAATCATTATAATATATGCGATAGAGGCTAACCTAAAAAACACAAAATGAAAAATATTTTAAAGACTATGCTGGTTCTGGTAACTGTTTGTTTAATGACAGGGTGTTTCTCAACAAAAAAATTCGATACTGATGTACCTGTTTCTATTAAAACAGATTTTATCGTAACAATTAAAAACACAGGCATCTCTTCCTTTTCTAAAAATCATACAGAAGAAGAGTATAAAAAAATGTTTATTGATGAATTTACAAAAGCACTGAGTTTAAAACGAATAATTGTTACAACAAATAATCCGAAGTATAATATCGATATCGTCGGTCTTGATCTGACAGAAAGCACGCGAATGGACACGGTTAAAGATGCCAAATCTCCCGATGATAAACATGTTTACGAATTAACTACAGGAGGCGCCAAAGCAAACGGAACAATTTTGCTAAGTGCAGATAATACAAAAAAAAATATTTGGGCCGGGGAAGAAAGCCGGAGAGAAAAATTTACAAGCTTAAGAAGTATAGAAGAAACTATTAAAGGAGAAAATTCAGATTCAAATCGTTACCGCGAGAAAAGATTTGGCGATCACGAATATTTGCAGATGGTGAGTAGAAGCGCGTTTGAAGCAGCAGAAAACATTGCCCGGAAAATAAAGCACAATTTAAAATACTAGGTGTTTTTTAAATGAGGCTATTTATTATACACTTTAAAAACAACCCTGCGATTTTGCAAATGCATATAATTATCGCAATCTTTTCCTTTACCGCAATCGTTCACCAATTCACTGGCGCCTTTACCCGTTGAGAATTTTAATTGTGATCTTTTTACATTAGATCTTGCAAGATAATTTTTTACAGCTTTAGCGCGATGTGCAGAAAGAATTCTATTATGCCTTTCCGTACCACGTGAATCGGTATAACCAATAATTTCTACAGCAAGGCCCGGATATTTTTTTAATACTTCGTTATTGGTTTTTAAAATCTCTTCAGCCTCTGCCGTTAAATTGCTTTTATCAAAATCAAAAAGAATAGGATCGGTGTTAAAACCAAGAACCAGTAATTGTTCTGCGCTTAATTCTCCCTTTACCTTGCTCAGATCAACCGCCGAAACAACCGCCACAACAGATGTTGTAGCTAAGGTAGTAGAAGTGTCTACTTTTACCTTCTCGAATTTATTTTCAATACTGCCGCACACAACAAGCGGAGATAAACAGGAATCGCAATACACAATTACTTTAGACGAAACAGTGTAATCACCATTTTGTTTATAATCATAATTTAAAACGGCGGATTGATCAGCAACACTAGTTTCATTTACTTTCCATTCGTAAGAAAGCACTTTATAATTTGCAGGAACAGTTACTTCTATTTTATTTTTAAGATCAGTAAGGTCTTCATCAACAATATTCAGAGAGAACTGCACTGCTTTTTCTGTCGGGCATTCTTTATTTAAATTATCCAGATAATTTATTTTGTAAATATCCATATCGCCAAAACCACCTGTGCGTGATGATGAAAAATAGGCAACAGAGCCTTGCGTATCTTTTACCATAAAAATATCGTGACCGGGCGAATTAACAGGTTGGCCAAGGTTTTCGGGCTTAGTCCATTTTCCGCTAACAAATTCGCTTTTATAAATATCATAATTACCATAACCTTCGTGGCCGGTGCTTGCAAAATACATGGTCATACCATCATCTGTAATAAAGGGTGAGTCTTCGTCAAAAGAAGTGTTTATTGGCGCACCAATATTTTCGGGTTTGCTCCATTCGCCCTCTTTTACTTTTGTAGCACGGTAAATATCTATTCCACCAAGGCCGCCATCTGCCTCACTGGTAAAATAAAGCGTGTTGCCGTCTTTGGTAATAAAGGCGTGACTTTGGTAGAAATCGAAATTTACGCTCTTAGCTAATTTTTTTGGTTTACGTGTTTTACGTTCAGCCATATTTATTTCGTAAATTTTGTTATTGCGAAACGTAAAAAGTGTTTTGCCATCCTGGCTCATCGAGACAACCGACTCGTGTTTTTTTAAATGATGTGAGTTTAATAATTGATCCGGAAGCGTATAACGCCTTGGTGTGTTAAAACCCCTGTCTTCAATTTTAGAAATGTACATACTTTCAAAATATTTCCCGTCTAAATAACTTAATTGTTCTTTTTTATCATCTTGCCTGCGCGATGTAAATATTAATTCGTTTTGAGGTGTAAGTACTGGCACATATTCCGGCATATCTGTATTAATGGTTTTGCCTGCATTTACAACATACCAATTTGTTGGTGGGGTATAATTACGGTGTAGTATAGCATAATTACAATCTTCTTTTCTTTTTTTAATGTCTTTATCCAAATCAATTTCTTCCTCATAATCTTCGTAACCATTTAAGCGATCAAAAAAGCCAATTGCCTTTTCATATTCGCCATTGTATTGATAGCATTTTGCAAGTGAATACATTAATTGCACCATGGTATCTTTTGAAGAGATCTTATAGGCTTTTTCAAGATAGGGAAGAGCGCCGCTGTAATTATCAAGCATCTCAGAAAGTAAAAGACCCATACCTACATTTGCTTTAAAGCTATTTGGATCTTTTTCAATAGCCTTTAAGTATAAGTTTTTGGCTTCTTTTAAATTTCCGCGCTCAACCTGTTTTAATGCCTGGCGCACATATTTATCGTTGGGTGTAAAAGACAAAAATGCGAATGCAACAATAAAAATTAAAAAGTATTTTATGATTTTCATGTTCTATTAAAATTACTAAGTTCTTAAGCGGGGACAAAGAAATAACGGATATTTAACATTAAGGAAGTTTATATAAAAAATCAATATTACCGCGCGTTGTAAAGCCACCCGCTTGGGTCCATTGTTTTTTGGCCTTTCCAGATCTGGAGGTTCATGGACGTTTTGCCTTCTTCATCGTCGGTTGCAACTGTTCCAATTATTTGCTTTACTGTAATTTTTTGCCCGGTTTTTACCGTTACATCTGTAAGGTTGCTGTACACACTTAAATATTCACCGTGGCGAATGATCACTAATTTTCCCCCGGTTGGTGAAACAGCAATTCCGGTAACCTCGCCATCAAAAACAGCGCGCGCCTGTGTGCCTTTGGTGGCGCAGATCTCAACACCGTTGTTAAACATCATAAAACCTTTTATGGCCGGATGCTCATGTTCACCGTAAGTTTCGCAAATAACGCCTTTACCTACAGGCCAGGGTAATTTGCCACGATTGTTAGAAAAATCAGCGCTTAGCGCTTCTGTTTCTTCTGTTAATGCCGGCATAAAAAGATTTTCTTTTTTCTCTTTTTCAGGCTTCACATCAATAACAACTTTGTTATTTGTCTTTGGATTTTTATCTTTTACAATTTTGGTTTTGTTCTCCTTCGCTTCTTTATCTTCTTTTGCTTTTTTAGCGGCAAGCGCGGCCTCTTCGGCTTTTCGGGCTTCTTCCAGCTTACGTTTTATTTCCGCTTCAATTAAGCGTTTAATGGCTAATTGTAATTCAACAGCATCCTGTTTCTTTTTATCCAGTTCTGTTTTTAATTCTTTTTCTTTTTTCTGCAGCTCGGTTAAAACCTGTTCCTGCTCTTGTTTTTCGCTGCTTAGGTTTACTTTTTCAACTTCTTCGTTACCTAACAACACGTTTTTTTCGTGACGTTGTTCTTTAAGCTCTTTTAGTTTTGCAATAAGCTCGGTTTGTGTGCCAATAATTTCTGCCGCTTGTTTTTTTCTAAATTCAGAATATTGTTGCATGTATTTTAAGCGCGCATAAGCCTGGTTAAAATTATCAGAAGCAAAAATGAACATTATTTTGCTGTAAGCGTCCTGGTTGCGCTGTGCAAAAACGATCATGCGCGCATAATCGCCTTTTAATTTTTCGAGTGTTATTTTAAGCTGTTCGGCTTGTTTCTCGTTTTGCTTAATGTCTTTATTTAATTCGTGGATCTCTGCACTGATAGTATTAATAAGGTCCTGGCGTTTTTCCAGTTTCATATTAATGTTCACTAAAGCACCAATAGAATTTTTTTTGTTGGCTTTTGTTTCGCTCAACATCGAATTAATTTCGTTGATCTCGTCGTTAATTTTTTTCTTTTTATTCTCGAGATCTTTTTTTGAATTTTTAGAACCGGTTTGTGATTGAAGAGATGGAATTAATACAATAAAAAATAACAGCGCAAAAATGAGCGACAGTTTATTTTTTTTGTATTTCAATTGGTTCATATTTTGAAGGTATGTTTAAGCTTATGTTTTGAGGCTTATTTTTCTCTATGCGAACATAGTCAATTTTTATACTCGCTTTTTTCTCTGCCACTATATCAATATCAACATGGTATGGTGCATAAACACTGTCTTTTTGGGTAAACCCTTTGTAATTTGCCGTAAATGTGCGGTTAGTTGCCGGATCGGAGAATTCATTCTTAATTATTTTATAATTATCGGGGTTTAAAGTAAGGATCTGTAGGGCCTTTTTAAGGCCGTTCTCACCCTGCTGCATCTTTCTTAAACGCCTTTTGCGCTCAGTACTTAGTAAATAATGGCAATTTTCACGATCGGTTACAGGCTTTAACTTTAAATCGTCGTCTTCATAAAATTCAGCACTGTTTCCAAACAAAACGGCCTGTAAAACATCATAATCAAGATCTGCATTTAACATGTCGTTGATGTAATTAAAATCTCCTTTAAAATATTGCTTTTTTATATCTACCCTCACTTTAACCGAGTCGCGGGTAATAAGGATCTTTGCTACTTGTATACCAAGCAAATATTGTATGGTAATAAGCATGGCACTGTCTTTACGAATGTTTACCCTAATATCAAAGCTTTCCTCTTTGCCATCAATAAGGGTTTCTACGTTTGCTTTAGCGGTTACCCAGGTAAAATTAAACTCGTTTTCTTTTACGTGCTTGCTCAACGTTTTAGCGCTTTTAAAATCAAGGCGGCAACGGCCCATGTTTATAGTGTCCGTAACAATCAATTCTGTTTGATGCTTTTGTGTTTTTTGTTTGTGCTTACAAGAAGGTGCAAAAAAACAAAGCAATAGAATTGCAACAGAAAGATGTTTTATAGAGAGGAATGAATTAATCATTCAGTTTTTTTAACTTTATTTTATTTATTAATGCTTCCGAATTACCACCGGCTTGCTTTGCTAAGATCCACTGCGCATAAGCCTCATCGGGTTTGTTAAGTTTATACAGTACATCGCCATAATGCTCTAATATGTCTGATTTTGGCGGCCCCATTTTAGTGGCGTTAGCCAACCATTCTTCTGCTTCTTTGTATTTTTTTTGTTGATACAAGATCCAGCCATAAGTATCCATATAGTTGCGATTATCGTGTACCAACTCGTTTGCTTTACGCGACAGCTTTTCAGCCTTATCTAAATTCTCATTCCTTAATGACAGATAATAGGCATAATTGTTTAGCACATAAGTATTATCAGCATCTATCTTTAATGCGTCGTCAAAGGCTTTGTCAGACTTTGCATATTCTTTACCATAAAAGTAAGCATCACCTAAATTCGTATAAAAATCCATCATCAACGATCTGTTATCCGAAACAAATTCTAAGCCATCTTTTAAAGATTGCGCAGCTTTTTTATGATTTTTCAATTGCATGTTGGCAACACCATTAAAAAAGTAAGGAACCGCCTGGCTCGGAAAAAGATCAATAGCTTTGGCGCTATGATGTTCTAATGAATCGTATTGTTTTAATTCACTATCAGTAAATAATAACTGACTCCAAATCCTATAATCCACAGATTCACCAGCCGCAGCGATGTAATAATATTTTTCGGCTTCTTTTATTTTTCCACCAAGTAATAAAAAATCAGCATACACTTCGTTGCCTCTCGCTTCTTTTGGATGCACTTTAACCAGCAGCTCACACAACTCCATACCACGTGAATAAAAATTAGACTCGGGTTGTTTTTCGGCGCGGGTTAAATAATACCTTGCGGCGTCTATTTTATAATCTACTTCAAGGTCTGGATTTTGAAACGCTTTCTTCAAACAATCAAAGGCCTCATTATCTTTTCCCTGCGCGCTATAATAATCGTGTAAGGCAAGGTTTATGGAAGGATTATTGGGATCGATCAATAATATCTTATCGTACATTTCTTTTGCCTTATCTAATTGACGCTGTTCAATATAAAAATCGGCAAGGTAAGCAAGATAACGGGGCTCGGCTTTGTTAGAATTTGCAAGATGTAACAATTCCTCTTCTGTCTCTTTAAACTTCTTTTGATTTTTTAAAAGCTTTATTTTATTTAAAGTAATTTGCTCATTAACGCCATAAGTTTTTTCGAGCTCATTGTAAATTTTGTATGATTTATCGTATTCTCCAATAATAGAATATTCAATAGCAAGATCTTCCTGAAATTCTGTTTTACCCGGAAAATTCTTTACCAATTGCTCTCTTAATTTTATGGATTGGTTGTATTGTTTTAAAGAAACGTAGCATTCTATCAATAGTAATTGATACCATTCGTTTTTTGGATTTGCTTCCGCACAGGCTTTTGCATTTTGAATTGCCAGCTCATAAGCGCCCATTAATTTATAGGTTTTACCAAGCTCGTATTTTAAAGGAATACTGTTAGGGTCTATTTTTTTACATTCAGTAAATAAACGCAACGCCTCGGGTAAATTTTGTTTTTGCGGCTGCAAGGCAGCGCAGCCTTCAATAAAATAACTCGTAAACTTTGCTTCATTTACCTGGGCGCTGGGTTTTTCGTCAGCAAGCGCCTTAATGCTTGAGCGGGCAGGCGTTTCTTTTTTGCTTTTGCATGATACAAAAAAAACAACCAATCCGGAAACCGTTAGTACGCAAATAAAATATTTAATTTTTTTAAACAAATAACTGTGTGTAATCACTAATGCTTAGATCTAAAGCTTTGCCGTTAACCTCGGCGCCAATGCCAAGCATACTGTTGGCAATATTAGCGTTGTTTATTTTGGAATCTTTTTGAACGATAGAGTTTTGTAAAATACTGTTCTTAATTTTAGAATTGGCGCCAATGCTCGCGTGTGGACCAACGATCGAATCTGTTAGTTCAACGTTTTCACCAATATAACAAGGCTCAATAATTATGCTGTTGGTGTTTTTAATATTCTTTTCTTTTAAATGGGCTTTGCCTTTATCAAATTCTAACACGCGTTGATTGGTGTAAACGGTTGCGTTTTTATTACCACAATCTAACCACTCTGTAACCTGGCCCGGCATAAATTTGGTGCCTTTTTGTTTCATGTTCTCCAACGCGTTGGTTAACTGGTATTCGCCTTTTTCGGTAATTTTATTATCTAATAAATATTGTAATTCGCTTTTTAAATAATCACCATCTTTAAAATAATAAATACCAATAATAGCGAGGTCGCTAACAAAAGTTTGTGGTTTCTCAACAAAATCGGTTATCATTCCTTTGCTGTCTAATTTTACAACACCAAACTGGCTCGGGTCTTCAATTTTTTGAACCCAGATAACGCCCTCCTGCTCAGTATCCATTACAAAATCGGCTTTAAATAAAGTATCTGCAAAAGCAACAACGGTTTTGCCTTTTATGGCATCTTTGGCGCACATGATGGCGTGAGCGGTTCCCAGGGCTACATCCTGGTAAAATATACTGCCTTTGGCACCCTGGCTTTCGGCAACTTTTATTAAGCTTTGTTCAACTTCAGCACCAAAATCCGGACCAATAACAAAAGCAATTTCATTTACTTTTTGTCCGCAAACTTTTGTAATATCTTCAACAAGGCGCTGTACAATGGGTTTGCCAGCAACAGGTATCAACGGTTTTGCGGTTGTAAGTGTGTGAGGGCGCATACGCTTGCCCTTGCCGGCCATAGGAATAATAATTTGCATATAATTTTATAATCTCACAAAAATAGCATAATTTACTGATGTAAAAGGGTAAAATGACCGTTAAAAAATACTTTTTGGCTATTGTAATTCCTGCTTCCCTGTTGGAAAAAGTGGAAGCGGTTAAACAGCAATTATTGGATAAGCATGGATTAAAGGGAGCCCTCAGAAGCCCTGCCCACATTACACTACACAGGCCTTTTGAATGGAAAGAAGAAAAAGAGAAAGTGCTTATAGAGAAACTGGAAACATTTAAATTTGGCAATGATTTTGTAATAGAACTTAACAATTTTTCGTTTTTTGAACCGCGTGTAATTTACGCGGATGTTGTGCAGAGTGAGGCTTTGTTGGACTTACATACTTATTTAAAAAAGTTCGCAAAGAAAGAATTGCGCTTGTTTAACGAGGCTGATGATATGCGAGGTTTTCATCCTCATATAACCGTTGCCTCGCGTGATCTTAAAAAAGCAAAGTTCTATGAATTGCAGCCGGAGTTTCAAGCTAAAAAGCTAAACGGAACGTTTAATTGCACAAGTTTTTGTTTATTGAAGCTTGAGAAAAAATGGGAAATACTAAAGGAGTTTAGCTTTTAACGTTAATATTTAAAACAATTCTAAATAAGCCTTTTGTGCCTTGGCGCTACTAATGAGCGACTTGTGCATATATATAATCATTTTAAAATTAAAAACATTTAGCTTAAAACTTGATTCTAAACGTTTTGCTTAATACCTTTAGCCCACAATTTCAAGTATTTATTTTATACTATTATGAGTAAAAAATCAGGATTTTTATCTTCCTCAATCGGGAAAAAATTTTTAATGGGATTAACAGGGTTATTCCTCATTTCATTTTTAGTAATTCACGTAACCTTAAACAGTTTTATTTTCTTTAATGATCATGGCGCAACATTTAACGCCGGCGCTGATTTTATGGCGCACAACCCAATCATTAGAATTCTTGAAATTGGCTTGTTTGCAGGCTTGTTATTACACATTTTTCAGGCATTGGTTTTAACCTTAGAAAATCGCAAGGCCCGTCCAATTGGCTATGAAGTAGTGAACGGAAGCGCTAATAGTCGCTGGTACTCGCGCTCAATGGGCATTTTAGGCTCTTTACTTTTATTATTCTTAGTGGTTCACCTAAGTAATTTTTGGGTGCCAACTAAAGTTGCAGTTTTTAATCATACGCATCACGATACGTTTGCCGGAATGAAAGAAGTTTTTTCACAATGGTATTTTGTTGTTATTTATCTGGTAGGCGTTATCAGCCTTTTGTATCACTTGTTACATGGCTTTCAATCATCCTTCCAGTCTTTAGGTTTAAATCACAAAAAATATACTCCTCTTATTAAAGGATTAGGTATTTGGTTCTCTATCATTGTTTGTGCTTTATTTGCAGCAATGCCGGTTACCATGTTCTTCCACATCATCGAATAAATAATTGTCAATTAAAAAAATTGTAAATACAATACTATGGCTTCTTCATCAAAATTAAATGCAAAAATTCCTGAAGGTATCTTAGAGAACAAATGGACAAAATACCGTTCTACTGTTCACCTGGTTAACCCTGCCAACAAACGCAGCCTTGAGGTTATTGTTGTAGGCTCGGGCCTTGCAGGTTCCTCGGCCGCCGCTTCTTTAGCCGAAATGGGATATAAAGTAAAAGTATTTTGTTTCCAGGATTCACCGCGCCGCGCGCACTCAATTGCTGCGCAAGGTGGTGTAAATGCTGCAAAAAACTATCAAAATGACGGTGACAGTGTTTACCGTTTATTTTATGATACCATCAAAGGTGGCGATTACCGCGCCCGCGAGGCGAACGTACACCGTTTAGCTGAGGTATCAGGCAATATTATTGATCAGTGTGTGGCACAAGGCGTTCCCTTTGCGCGCGAATACGGTGGAACTTTAAGCAACCGTTCATTTGGAGGAACGCAGGTACAACGTACGTTCTACGCTGCCGGCCAAACCGGACAACAACTATTATTAGGAGCTTATAGTGCTTTACAACGCCAGGTTGGTATGGGTGCTGTTAAATTAATGGCACGTCATGAAATGATGGATGTTGTTACGATTGATGGCAAAGCCCGCGGTATTATTGCCCGTGACCTTGTTACCGGAAAGCTACAACGCCATTTTGGTCACGCCGTTTTATTATGCACCGGCGGTTACGGAAACGTATTTTATTTATCTACAAATGCCATGGGTTGTAATGTTACAGCTGCATGGAAGGCCCATAAAAAAGGCGCTTTCTTCGGAAACCCTTGCTACACACAAATTCACCCAACCTGTATCCCTGTTTCGGGAGATCATCAATCGAAACTGACCTTAATGTCAGAGTCGTTACGTAATGATGGAAGGATCTGGGTGCCAAAACAAAAAGACGATAAGCGCAAGGCAAAAGATATTCCTGAAGAGGAAAGAGATTATTATTTGGAAAGACGTTATCCTGCCTTTGGTAACTTGGTACCGCGCGACGTTGCGAGTCGTGCCGCAAAAGAGCGTTGTGATGCGGGTTATGGAGTAGGGGCTTCTAAAATGGCAGTGTATCTTGACTTTGAAGCTAACATGATGCGTTATGGCCAGATCGAAGCCAATAAGAAAAACTTACACAATCCAACTAAAGAACAAATTCGTGCGTTAGGAAAAGATGTAGTGAAAGAAAAATACGGCAACCTGTTTGATATGTACAAACAAATTACCGATGAAGATCCGTATGAAATGCCAATGCGTATTTATCCGGCGGTTCACTATACAATGGGTGGCCTTTGGGTAGATTATAATTTAATGACAACGGTTCCGGGCTTGTATGCTTTAGGTGAAGCAAACTTCTCAGATCACGGCGCCAACCGTTTGGGAGCTTCTGCATTAATGCAAGGGCTGGCCGATGGCTATTTTGTAATTCCATATACAATTGGTGAATATTTATCTGAAGAAATTCGTACCAAAGCCATTCCAACCGATAACGAAGCTTTTGTAAAAGCAGAAGCTGAGGTTCAGGAACGTATCAACAAATTATTTTCAATTAAAGGAACAAAATCGGTTGATCATTTCCATAAAGCTTTAGGCAAGATCATGTGGGAAAAATGTGGTATGGCGCGCAATGCAAAAGGCTTAACAGAAGCAATTGCAGAGATCCAACAATTGAAAAAAGACTTTTGGAGCGATGTTCGTGTACCGGGAGAACAACATGAGTTTAATACTGAATTAGAAAAAGCACACCGCGTTGCCGATTTTATTGAGCTGGGCGAATTAATGTGTAAAGATGCGTTGAACCGTAACGAAAGCTGTGGCGGTCACTTCCGCGAAGAATACCAAACAGGAGAAGGCGAAGCCTTACGTGATGATGATAACTTTGCTTATGTTGCCGCATGGGAATACAAAGGCGAAAGCAAATTCGAATTACACAAAGAAGAATTGAAATTTGAGAATATTAAATTAGCACAACGTAATTACGCATAAACACTGTATACTATGAGTCACGGAAATATGAACCTCACTTTAAAAGTGTGGAAACAAAAAAATAAAGATAGCAAAGGACGCTTTGAAACTTATGATGCTAAAGGCATTTCGCCCGACATGAGTTTTTTAGAGATGTTTGATGTTGTTAACGAACAATTGATCAGCAGTGGTAAAGAGCCAATTGCATTTGATCACGATTGTCGCGAAGGCATTTGCGGTATGTGCAGTATGTATATCAATGGCCGTCCGCACGGACCAAAAGGCGGCATTACTACTTGTCAATTGCATATGCGTAGTTTTAACAATGGCGATACAATTGTTGTTGAGCCTTGGAGAGGCGCTGCCTTTCCGGTTATTAAAGATCTTGCAGTGGATCGCTCATCATTTGATAGAATTATGTCTGCAGGCGGTTTCGTTTCTGTAAACACAGGTAATGCAAAAGACGCCAACAATATTTTAATTCCGAAGGATGATGCAGATACTGCATTTGATGCGGCAGCTTGTATTGGTTGTGGCGCCTGCGTTGCAGCTTGTAAAAATTCAAGCGCCATGTTATTTGTAAGCGCAAAAGTTTCTCAGTTATCTTTATTACCACAAGGTAAAATTGAAAAGCAAGACCGAGTATTGAACATGGTAAAACAAATGGATGAAGAAGGATTTGGTAATTGTACTAATACCGGAGCTTGTGAAGCAGAATGCCCGAAAAGCATTTCCTTAGAAAACATTGCCCGTATGAACCGCGAATATTTAGGCGCAAGTTTTACGCAGAACAAAGTTTAAGAACTATAAAAATTAAAAGCCGTTTCAAGATAATTTGAAACGGCTTTTTTGTTTTTATTTATTTGCAACTAGAAATTTTGAAAACAAGGTTTGTTTGGTGTTGGTAATTTTATACTCAACGTCATGCCATAAAAGAAATACCAATCTTTAGTACGGGGATTGCCGCGCATATAACCATCAGTATATTCTCCGCTCACATCATCCAGATTATCGGTAAATAATTTACGCGGGCTCCATTCAATACCCAGGCCCATAACGTCTGTTAAGTGCCATTTAAAACCAACACCATAAGGAATATTAATTTGAAAACGCGGATAACCTTTTGTAACTACACCGCCATGCGTATTGTCTAACGATTGAAAACCGCTACCATTGTTACTTTCAGGGTTAAAGTGGTAACCGCCAATGCCTGCAAAAATGAACATGGTAAAACGGTGCTTCTCATTACCAATTCTATAATCCACAAAATTAAATTCTGCTACCGCATGGAAGTCATAGATCTTTGAACGAAATTTTAAATTTCTTTCTAATTGATCCAGTTCTTTACTTTTAGAATCGTCACCTGCAACACTTCCATAATTAAATCCAAAACGAAAAGCATAACGATAATGTGTACTGTATCTAAAAAAAACACCAACAGCGGGTTTAGACATTGAAAAATGCCCACGTGGATTAAGATCACCTAAGTAATAAGATGCGCCACCAAAAACTCCAATTTCACGTTGACGGAAATTACGTTTCCTGGTTTGAGAAAAGCTGCTTAAAACTAATAAGCATAGCAAATATGGAAGCACTCTTTTTAGCAAATCAAATAGTAAAACGTAAAAATAGCAGTTTTATTGCCTTTTTTGTTTTAAAAACAGGCAATGTTGTAAATTCATAAATGTTCAAAATCAGACGATTTTTATGATGTTTCACCATGTTTTGGCCAAAAAACAAACTTTTTTTGTTAAAATTTATGCTTTTTAGCTGTTTCCTCAAAAAATGAAGCATAAATATATTTAAAAGCTAAATAATACGTTTGATCTTTGATTAGATTTGTGTCTCTGATATGGATCAAAAAATTTCATATAAACCTATTGGCGTTTTTGACAGCGGCTTTGGTGGTTTAACCGTTTTAAAAGAAATTGTAAACGAAATGCCGCAATACGATTATTTGTATTTAGGGGATAATGCGCGCGCGCCTTACGGCTCAAGAAGTTTTGAAACGGTGTATGAGTATACATTAGAATGTGTTAACCATTTATTTGCCATGGGCTGTGAGCTTGTTATACTTGCCTGTAACACAGCATCAGCAAAGGCTTTAAGAACCATACAGCAAAAAGATCTTCCAAAGATCGATCCTTCAAAAAGGGTATTGGGTGTTATAAGACCAACTACAGAAATAATTGGCAACTATAGTAAAACCGGCAATGTTGGTGTACTTGGCACAGCCGGAACCGTTAGTTCGGGTTCTTACCTGGTAGAGATAGAAAAATTCTTTCCAAATTTAAAGGTATACCAGGAAGCTTGCCCAATGTGGGTTCCGTTAATAGAGAATAATGAATATAATAACGAAGGAGCTGATTTTTTCATAAAAAAACACGTTACTAAGTTAATGGTACAACAAAAAAACATTGATGCTATTATTTTGGGTTGTACACATTACCCTTTAATAAAAGAAAAAATTCAAAGTTACCTTCCTGCAAATGTTCAATTGCTTTCGCAAGGAACAATAGTTGCTAAAGGATTAAAAGATTATTTGAAGCGTCATTCGGAAATTGAAGAAAAATGCAGCAAATCAGGAACCGTTAGTTTTTATACAACAGATCTGCCTGAAACGTTTGATAAAGCCGCCACTTTGTTTTATGGTAAACAAGTGCAATCAAAACACCTGTCGCTTTAAAGATCATTTATTCGATAACAACAGAAAATTATTTTTGTCTACTAGTATTTTCCAGCCTTTTTCGTCAACAAGCTGAGCCAGTTTTTTATCAGAATCTTCCTGCGAGGCTGGCCATGTATCGCCTTTAAATAAACAAATATATTCAGCATCGTCTACTCGTGGATAATAATAAATTTTTTCTCTGAAGGCAAGATGCGGAAGTAACTTGCTGGAAGCAGAAACCTTCGCATTAGCGGGGATCTTTCCCAGGGCTTCATGTATTTCTTTAATATTGTTGCCGGTGATATAAAAATTTTTGTTGAAGAGGTCATATTTTATTGGGCTTCCAAGGCGTGATCTATGCATTTCGGCTGATCTATAAATTTCCTTACTTGTCATGATCATTGTCCAGCAACAAATAAGAATTGCTAAAGGCAGTTTTAAATCTTCTTTTTTTAAACCAGCAAGAATTAAAAATACCATTACAGGCAATATAGACACAAACTCAACGCTATAATATGACTCTGAACTCCAGCGAATAGGATCATCGGCATACATTTTTTTTGCGATAATAGGTAAAAACGGAAGCAAATACACCGGACGAATAAATAATAAAAACCCTCCCGAAAAAAGATAGATAATATAAAAATCTGCCTTAACACCATCAAAATAAGTATTACCAGAATGGTTTATAAAAAGCAGTTCAACACACCTTAATGGGTCGTGAAACAAATAACGTATGGCTTCTAGCGGGGTTTTGCCAAGGGCTGTAAATGCAAACAAACCATATTTTTTATTTTCATCTTCCAGGGCAGGAATGATGAATTTAAAAATGATAAAAAAGAAAATTATTGAAAACGTAAATAGTGCTGTCGAAAAAATTAACTTGAAATTTTCCTTACGGTGAACGATCATTAAAAAAACACAGATAAAAAATAACCAAAGCGCATAATCTTCGCGCGTGATCAGCAAAAACAAAAAACATAAAACTGTTGCAAGGATCTTTTTTCTTTCAAAATAATACAAAAAAACAGGGATCATCGCCGAACCAATTATAGCAAGGTTACAATCGGCAGAGGCAGCTGTAAAGCGACCTAATAAAATAAAATAAAAGAGTAGCGCAAATAAAGCAAGCTTATAATTATTGCTTTTTAGAAGAATTAATTTGTATGTAGCCCATCCGCCAAAAGCAATTATGCAGGTTTGAACGAACAAAAGCGTGTAAGTGCCAAATATAGGAGACAGCAACCAATATAAAGGAGACAGTACTATAAGAGCGAAAGAAAAATGGTCTTGTAAAAAAGTAATCGGAAATGAAAATAAATAAATTGGACAAGGGCTTACACGAAAATGTGCAAAATCAAAAAACGCAAAATTATAAACGCCATAATCATAAGCAAAACTGTTAAACGAATAATGATTTTTAAAAACGATATAAAGGTTAAGAAAAGAAAAAGAGAATAAAATTATAAAAAAAAGGGTCTTAGTTTTATTACTAAATATTTTTTTTATAAATGAAAAGTTTAAAAAGCTTACCATAGGTTCTCCTGAGCACCCAAAGATACATTATATAAACTATTTCTCTAGGATCTTAAACTCTGTTCTTCTGTTATTTTGACGGCCCTCTTCTGTTTCGTTAGTATCAATAGGCTTTGTTTCACCATAACCTTTTGCTACTAAACGCGAGGTGTTTATGCCTTTGCCAATTAAATAATCAACAACCGATTTAGAACGGCTATCACTTAATTTCCAGTTGTAATCATCCGTGCCTTTGCTATCGGTATGACTTCCTAATTCTATTTTTAAAGTTGGATTGTCGTTCAATAATTTAATTAAACGTTCCAGCTCATTCGCAGATTCAGGGCGAATGGTTGCTTTATCAAAATCAAAAAAGATATTACGCAAAACAATTGTACTGCCAATTTCTATTTTCTTTAGAGCCACATCTTTTGTGAATTCCTGGAATGCCGCGTTATCAGGAATATTAAAGTTCTCTGAATGAAATAAATATCCGTCGCGTTTTACAGCAATACCATAATTTTTTCCACTTGGCAAGGTTACCAAATATTTACCGGTGCTACTGTTAGATTTAAATGTTGCAAGCACAACGTTCTTATCATTATCGATGAGGTCAATAGACGACTCTAACGGTTGTGTTGTTTTTGCATCGGTAACAACACCTTTTAAAATAGTTAATTTTGCAGATGCAACTTCAACAGCATTCTCAACTTTTAAATTGCTTACCGGGTTTGCTGCCATTGCCATTAGCTGATCCTGGGTGTTTAACAAAGGATGTTTCTCAGGACCTAAAAAAGTAATTTTATAAATATCCTGATCCCCATATCCATCTTGTTTAACGGATGCAAAGTAAGCGCGGCTGCCGCTGCCGGCAACAACAAAAAACACATCGTTATCTGGTCCATTTATAGGATATCCTAAATTTTGCGGAGGCCCCCATTTACCATTTACCAGTGTGCTTTTAAAAATATCATAACCACCCATTGAGTTGTGTCCCTTACTACTAAAGAACATCGTTTGCCCATCAGGATGCAAAAAAACACCATCTTCGTCATATTTTGTATTGAGATCCGGCCCTATATTTTTTGCCGGTCCCCATTCTCCTTTTACATCTATTTCCGATACGTAAATATCACCACCACCAAAGCCTGCGTCCTTATTTGTTATAAAATACAATTGTCTACTATCATAACTTAAACTCGCAGTATTTTCGTGATGTTTTGTATTAATATTCTTATTCATATGGACTGGTGGTTCCCAATCGGCACCAAATAAAACCGTTTCGTAAAGATCTCCGCCATCTTTAGCTAAATCTCTATATATATATAACTTACTTCCATCAAGCGACAATCCAGCAACAGCATCGTGGCTTTCTGTGTTTACATTTTTACTTAATAATTTCGAAGGTTGCCACTTGCCGTTTAATTTTGTTGAAACAAAAACATCTTCATAGAATTTATTATCACCTTCATCTTTTTTACCACCCGTTGTATTGTCTCTTCTTGCAGTAAACATTATCGTTTCTTCATCAACAGTAATCGCCGGTCCGTATTCAGGAAATGCAGTATTTATATTGGGGCCCAAATTGTCAACAAAAACTCTTTCGGGAGTTGCAGAAAATAATTTTCCGTTCTTACATTCACTTATTTTTTTATTTACATCTTCAGTTTCAATTGCATTTTTTTTAGGGCTTTGTTGAAGGTACATTTGGTAATATTTAATTGC
Source organism: Chlorellidium tetrabotrys (assembly GCA_032273165.1). Classification (NCBI taxonomy): domain Eukaryota; class Xanthophyceae; order Mischococcales; family Botryochloridaceae; genus Chlorellidium; species Chlorellidium tetrabotrys. Next base: position 171,975 of record JAUKPS010110141.1, read on the forward strand.
TTCGTCCCATTTACTATTTAAGTGATAGCTCCAGCCTAAATAATAACAAACCTCTTCATCAACGGCTTGATCAAGAGAATATGCGGTCTCAAAATATTTTAATGTTTTAGCGCTACTGGGTTCAATAACAAATCCAATAAACCCTAGCATATAATTTAAAAATGCATTTTTTGGGTTAAAATTATTTGCCGTATTTAAAGGCGCCAGCGCGTTTCTAAAATAATTACTTCCAGCCATTCTATAATCATGATTACTTACAGGCGCATGTTTGTGTGAGGAAATATATGATTTTTTAAAATCATTAAACTCTTGCTTACCTTGCATATAAAATTCGCTCCCAACATCTAACTGTTTACGGGCCGCCTTCATTTCATCTTTCTTGCCTGGAAAATTATCTTTTTCAAATTCTACCGATTGGGAATAAGATAAAAATGAAAAATAAATAAATGTTACGGTGAATAATATTTTTTTCATAGTGTTCAATTAAATTAATCTAAGCAAGAAGCATTAATAAAAGTTTTTGCGTTACTTACGCCAAGTTCGTAAGCCTTTTTCCAATCACTACAGCAATCTGCCTCTTCGCGCAGCATTTGGCGTGCAATACCGCGGTTGTAATAAGCGGGCCCGTTTTTTGGATCGTTGGCAATAGATTGGCTGGCCATATCTTTTGCTTTTTTATAATCTTTATTTTTTATTGCAATTGAAGAAAGGTTGTTATAGGCGAAGGAATTTTTCGGATCTTTTTTTAATACTTCTTCAAAATCTGCCTGCGCCGCTTTAAGGTTATTGTTCTCAAAATTAGCAGAGCCACGATTGTTTAATGCAACCAAATAATTTGGATTTGCCTGCAATGCTTTTGTATAAGCATCAATGGCTTTTTGATAATTTTTATTTAAGCGATAGGCAGAGCCTAAATTGTTATGAATAAAAACCAAAGAACCATCAAGGCTAACCGCTTTTTCGTAATCGGCAATAGCGCCGGCATAATCTGCTTTGGCACGTTTAGCGCTGGCCCTATCATTGTAAGCATAAACATAATTTGGATTGGCAGCTATTGCTTTTGTAAAGAACTCAACAGATTTATCGTAATCTTTCGAATCATAAAGCGAAATACCTTTGTAATAACAACCTTCGGCGTGTGCGGGATTTATTCGTAAACAATTATCCAAAGCAACAGCCTGGCTATCTTTTTGATTGATATCGTAAAAGATCAAACTTTTATTAAAATAAAACTCAGGATTTTGTGCGTTCAGCAAAATAGCACTGTTTATATCAGCAAGCGCTTCGGTATGTTTTTTTAAATGAATGTAAGCAATTGCCCTATTGGCAAGGGCTTTATCAAAATTGGGTTTAGCTGCTAATGATCTGTTAAACAATTCAACCGCTGTAGCACATTCATTTTTTTTAAGCGCGGCAAGTCCACTATTATAATCCTGTTCTGCAATTTGCTCGGGAGTTAAATTGGTTGCCACTTTCACAGTATCCTGCGAGCGGGAACTAAGTGCAAAGAAAACAAGAAGTGTTAGTAAATAGTTATGTTTCATTTTTAGAGATTAAAGCACTAATATAAAATAATATTTAAAATATTAAAAAAGAAGTTCTCAATGCCACAATGCTTATAAATGCGGGATATTTGCTAATTTTAAACTCTAAATGTATTTAGAAATGAGAAAGAGCTTTTTTATAGTTTTGGTATTGTGTTTGGTTAACCTTTATGGCGTTTCGCAGGTTGATGTGGAAGGATTTATAAAAAGAAAAACAGATAAGTTAAAAGAAAAAACAAAGGAAAAAACAACTGACGTTTGGGAAAAACAACAGCAAGAATATGATGCCAGCAATTTTAATTATGCTATTTCTTTTTTAGACAACAGTGGGCTTTTTGAAGCCGATGAAAAAGGCGGCACCTTTACCGGCAATTTACTAAGCGCCGCAAAAATTGCCAAGGCGGGCGAAGTAACCAAAGAAGAAAGGGCCTACACCAATTTAAAGAATGGTGAAATACTAATGGCAAGCAATAAATTAAGCCTGGCCGAACAATGTTTTTTACAAGCCAAAGAATTGTATGTTAAAGCAGGAATGGATACTTCTGAAAATTATGCGCAAACCATCAGCAATCTTGCTTTGGTTTACCAGGCAGGCGGACGTTTTATAAAAGCAAAACCATATAGTGAAGAGGCTAATGCGCTTCGCGAAACCCGCTCGAACAAAGGAAAATTAATAGTATCCATAAATAATAACGCGGTATTAAAAAAAGAAACAGGTTTTTATACCGAAGCAGAATCGGATCTTAAAAAAGCCTATGAATTAGCAAAAGCAGAAAACGATCCTTTAGCTAAATCACTTATTTGCAATAATCTTGCAATGGCCTACCTGGATATGAATAAATTAAAAGATGCTGAAAGCCAGATGAACACAAGTATTACAGAGGCGGGAACAATTTTAAAAGAATATTATAGTAACTATATAAAATTACAGATCAACCTGGCAAATGTTTACCGTTTTGAAAAAAAATACGACGAATCAGAAAAACTGTACTTAAAAGCGATTGAGATAAAAGAAAAAAAATTAGGGGCCCATCCCGATCTTGCCCACTTAAAAACCGGCCTTGCACAACTATATATGGAAATGGGCGGTCGTAATAGCAAAGTAGAACAGTTATTGTTAAGCGCTATTGATATTTACAAACGCAAACTAAGTAATAATAACCCGGCAACGGTTTCAACACAACAAGAGCTGGCAAATTTTTACAGGTTCAATAATAATCCGGCAAAAGCACTGGAGCTTATGTTAAAAGTAGTAGAGCTTAAAAAGGTAATGTATGGAGAAAGCCATCCAAATTATACACAAGCCTTGGAAGATCTTGCTTTGGCGCAATGGCAAAATAATAAAATTACAGAGGCAAAAGATAATTATAAAACCGTAATTGACAATACACTGAATTATATAAACACTTTTTTTAATTCATTAAATGACAACGAAAAAACACTGTATTGGGAAAAAACAAATAACCGTCTTCAGCGTTTTTATTCTTTTGCTTATTCTAATTCAACAGCAGATAGCAGTCTTTCAAAACAATTGTATAATACCTTAATTAATACAAAAGGTTTTTTATTAAGCAATTCATCTAAGATCCGTAATATAATTGCGGCAAGCGACGATAAAGAATTAAAAATTGCCTACAAACACTGGCTCGAAACAAAAGAGAATTTAAATCAGGCTTACCAGTTAAGCAAAGAAGAATTAGAAAAAGAAAAAGTAAATGTAGACAGTTTAAAGAACCGTGTAAATGAACTAGAACGTGAATTGTCGCAAAAAAGCTCTTTGTTTAAAGAAAGCACCAAGGCGCAAACCGTTACCTACGAAACCATTCAAAAACAGTTAAAACTTGGCGAGGCAGCCGTTGAAATCGTAGAATTGAACGAATATAAAAATGGTTTTACAACAAACGGAAATTATTTAGCGTTGCGTTTAACAGCAACAGAATTAAAATTAATAGATCTTGGAAATGTAAAAACAATTAATGAGGCCATTGGCGTTTTTAGAGAAAAAACAATAGATCAGAAACCCGAGAACGAAGCGTATGCTATTACCTGGAAATTATTGGATGAACAATTGACCGGCGTTTCAAAAATTTATCTTTCATTAGATGGCGCCTATCATCAATTAAGTATTAACGCTTTAAAAGATGGCGCAGGAAAATATTTGGTAGATAAATATTCTTTGCAATTTACTGGTAATACAAAAGATCTTTTAGATGTAAAACAAACTGAAAGCGAATCAAGAAAACCTACAACAGCTTTCTTGATCGGAAACCCAAAATACGGTACTAACGGAGTTATTGATCAATTACCAGGAACAGAAATTGAAGTAAAGAACATTACAAAACTTTTAACAACGTATAAAGTAAAAGCAACAGCACTGTTTGGGGCAAGCGCTACTGAAGCAAAAGTAAAGGATATAAATTCACCAAGTATATTGCACATTGCAACGCATGGGTATTTTTTAGCTGATCTAAGCCAGGTTGAAACCTCTAAGGTTTTAGGTGTTGACGTTTCTGCCGCAAAAGAAAATCCATTATTAAGAAGCGGAGTACTTTTAGCAAATTGCGAAAACGTATTTGACGAGAATTTTCATCCCTCGCCAAACAGTGAGAACGGAATTTTAACGGCATACGAAGCCATGAGTTTAAATCTTGATAAAACCGATCTTGTTGTGTTAAGTGCCTGCGAAACAGGCCTGGGAAGTGTGAAGCAGGGCGAAGGCGTATACGGGTTACAACGCGCTTTTTTAATTGCGGGTGCAAAAAGTATTATTATGAGCTTGTGGAGTGTAAGCGATGCTGCCACTATGGAATTGATGACCTTATTCTATACCAATTATGCAAAGAGCGGAAATAAACAACAGGCTTTTTCTGACGCCATCAAACAATTAAAAATAAAATACAAAGAACCTTTTTACTGGAGTGCTTTTGTGATGTTGAGTAAATAACGACGCGACAATTTTAAACACATAGAAACATAGATTTTTAAAGAAAAGTAGAATGCAAAAAAGAGAAACATAGAAATTGAAGCATTGCTTCAATTTTTTCTATTGTGTTTTTTAGTTGGCATACATATGAAAACCTTAAACCTATGTGTCTATGTGGTTTATTTTTATCAGTACCCCAGCTTCACATATACAGCCAAATGATCACTGAAACCATTAAAGTATTTATTATTGGCACCGTAAGTGCGATTAGGTTTTTGCTCGCCCGTGCTGTAATTCTTAAACAAAACAAAATCTTTATCGTGAATAAAAGCGTTGCCTTTTTTAAAGTGTAAGCCAATAGATTTTAAAAACCCTTGCGATAAAATAATATTATCAAATAACTCCCAAACGCCCTGGCTATAATGTGAACCCTTTTTCTTATTGTATAATTCAAGGTATGGGTTAAATAATTCTTTGCTTCCTTTTTTTGGAGCGCTGTTTGCTAAAAGTGTTTTAACGATTGATTTGTTTTTAGGGCTATCATTCAGGTCGCCCATAATAATTAGTTTTACTTCCGGATCTTTTTGATGTAGATCATTAAGTTTATTTCTTAGCATTTGTGCCGCGTAAATTCGTTTTTCTTCTGTTTCCACCGCGCCATCGCGCCTGCTGGGCCAATGATTAATAAAAAAGTGAATTAACTCACCATTTGCCTTAAACTTTAATGTAACATGTAAAATATTGCGTGTTGCATAATAAGGCAGCAGATCATTTACAGCATTTAGTTCATCCGAATCTACAAGGTCAAAAACCGCGGTATCAAAAATAAAACCAACATTTATGCCACGCGTATCCATACCTGTTGAACAGAGACTGATATATTTCCGCGACCTTAAATTGCTTTTTATAATAAGGTCATTCAAAACGCTTTTATTTTCAACTTCGCAAAAGCCAACAGCATCCGGAAAATTGACGCCATCAACAGTAGAATCAAGAACCTGGGCAATTCGTTTTATTTTATTAACGTATTTTGTTTCATCCCATTCAGATAAAGAGGTTGGAAGAAATTCTTCATCCTTTGTGTTGGGATCATCAACCGTATCAAAAAAATTCTCAACGTTATAAAAAGCTACGGTTATGTTTTGCATAAATTAAAGTTTTATAGCAAGTTGCCCAACATATTGTGTTGGCGCACGCAGATCCCCCGGTCTTGCCTGGTAAGATTCATTAGTAAAATTATTAACGATGAAAGAGATCTTTATTGATTTATTTAAATTAACCGAAATACGCGCGTCGTGTACCCAAACACTTTTTTGAAACTCACCAAAATTTTTATTTAACCCGGGTAAAATATAAGTAGCATCTACTTCATCCCAGTTTACACCATTGGCAATATCATTGTATTCATGCAAAATACTTTGTGTAAAACGTCTGTCAATATTTTCAGTCTTACTTTGAAAACGGGTACTATATCCGATGGAAATAAATTTATAATCGAGTTGAATATCACTTTTTAGTAAGTGTTTGCTTCGGTATTTTAGCGTTTTTACATTTGGTAAACCAAGCGTATCCTTTAACGGATTAAAATTTGGATTGATCGGGTTCATATAAGTATAACCTGAAAATATGCTCACATTAATTGGCCCTATTTTACCGGCTCCGCTTACTGAAACTTCGTAACCGGAAATTTGTGCTTCACCAATATTTTGTGATTTAAATCCCGCATAATTAATGTCCTCATAAAAAATCCCTGTTGCGCCCCCTGGTTTGTAAATATCAAAAACAAATTCCACCATGCTGCGATATTTTGTATAAAAAGCAGCGGCATCAAACAAGCCTTTAAAGCCTGCAATTTTAAAACCTTGCTTTACCCCAAGCTCGGCACTATACCCGCGCTCGGGCTGTAATGATGAGTTGGGATAAATTCGTAATGCACTAACAGATGTACTTACAAATTTTTCGGCAACGCTTGGAAAGCGATAACCCTGGCCGAATGATGCCCTGAAAAAGGTATATTCAAAGGCCTGGTAATTTAAACCAATTCTTGCAACAGGTTGAAAGGGCAATGACACAGAACCTTTATCGGGAAATAAATAACCTTTTGTTTTTGCGGTGTCTAATTTATAGAACTCACCTCTTAAACCAACCGAGAGAGTTAGCCTGCCAAAGAATTTTTTATCGGCCTGTATGTAGCCTGCAATGTTTTGGCCACTGTGTTTGCCGTATAATGAATCGCCAAGAACTTGCTGTTCCATATACACGGCGCCGGCTGTTAAATTTAAATTATTTTCAAAATGTTTTTGATATTGTAATTCGCTGTAATATAATTCTGCAAAGCTGCCCTGCCCTTTATCATTTCTGTTAACTGTTTTAAAATAGCGATTGCGTAAGCTTAATTTATTGTTTTTCCAGAAGTAGGTGACAAATGGATCAACGTTAAAACGGTCGTTATTATAACGCTGAATGGTTCTGCCTTGTGGAATGTAGGCAGAATCGTAACTCTGCCATAAGAAAAACAAACCGCCACGTGTATTCATCATATTTGTATTTACACCAATAGCAAGCCCCGGAATCTTTTTAAAATTGTATCTTAAGTTGCAATTAAAACGCTGTCGATCTTCGGTCTCTAACATTCTAAATCCATCATCTGTAAAAACATGTCCGCCAACAACAAAATCAAGATTATTTATTTTTTGTGCATGCGAAAAATTTATTCCTTTTTGAAACTGTGTTGTACCTTTCCACCACTTATAAGTTTTGCGGGGCGCATCATAACTTCCAAAAAAAGAAATGATGTTGGTGATAGGTTTATCTTTTGCATAAATGGTTCTTAAATTAATTACACCGTTCAAAGCGCTCGAGCCAAACAAAGCAGAAGAGGCGCCTTTTATAACTTCTACCTGTTCAATATTTTCAAGAGGTAAATAATTCCATTTAATATCGCCGGCATCCGCACTTATCATTGGCATTTCATCAACCAGCATTAATACACGGCTACCCGCACCATAGCTAAAACCGCTACCCCCACGAATGCTTGCTTGTCCATCTGCAACTGTAACACCGGGCACCTGGTTAATGATCACATCTAAATTGGTTACATTTTTACTTTCAATTAACGATGGTTTTATAATATCCATACTCACGGTTACATCACTTAATTTTTGCTCAAATTTTCCAGCGCTTATCACAACTTCATCAAGAGCTGTGTTTGCATCCTCCAAGGCAATATTAAATTTTTTGTCCTGGTTCTCTTCTACACGAATAGCTTTTTTATAGGTTTTATAACCTACCATGTTGCAGATGAGAGTATAAGTTCCGGGATTAAGATCTAATTCGAAAAAGCCTTGTAAATTTGTAGTACTAATGTTTTTGTGATCAACACTTATCACAGCACCAATAAGGGTATCATTTGTTTTAGCATCGGTAACACATCCACGAACAGGGATCAAAGAATTTTGCGATCTTAAAATACTACAAAATAAAGCAAGACCCACAATAAGTTTAGCTGTAAATTTGTTCATGTTTGGTTAAGAATAAGTTTACAATATAGTAAATGGTTTTTTTATTTTGAAACAAACTTTACATCAAAAAAAATGAATTTAGACGAATTGCCTTACCAGATAGGATTAACCTTAATTGAAGGTATTGGCGATGTTAATGCAAAAGCATTATTGGCCTATTGTGGCAGCGCCAGCGAGGTGTTTAAACAGAAAGAAGCGCATTTGTTAAAAATTCCGGGCATTGGTTCTGCATGGGCAAGATCAATCATAAACAGTAAAGATGTTTTAACCCGCGCAGAAGAGGAGATCGAATTCATTCAAAAATATAAGATCAACCCAATTTTTTTTACTGATGCTGCGTATCCTACACGTTTAAAGTATTGCAGTGATAGCCCGGTATTGTTATATTATAAAGGCAATGCAGATCTTAATCATGATAAAATAATTGGCGTTGTTGGTACGAGAAAGCCTAGCGCCTATGGAAAAGAAAAAACAGAAGAATTTGTATCTGAATTAAAAGGAAGTAATATTTTAATTTTAAGCGGGCTTGCTTATGGTGTGGATGTATTGGCGCACAAAACAGCATTAGATAATGATCTTGACACAGTAGGTGTAGTGGCACATGGGTTGGATAGAATATATCCACAGATACATGATAAAGTTGCCAAACGCATGATAGGGCAGGGGGGATTGTTAACTGATTTTATGAGCGGCACAAATCCCGACGCGGTTAATTTTCCAAAACGAAACAGGATCGTCGCGGGACTTTGTGATGCGTTGGTTGTGGTAGAAAGTAAACGCGGCGGAGGAAGTTTAATTACTGCAACAATTGCAAACAGTTATAATAAAGATGTATTTGCTTTTCCTGGCAGGGCAGGAGATGTTTTAGCAGAAGGTTGTAATGGACTTATAAAACAAAACCGTGCTGTGTTAATAGAGAACAGTGTAGATCTTTTATATGCTATGCAATGGCAGGAAACTGAGAAAAAACCAAAAGCCTCAAAACAAATGCCGTTACTTTTAAATTTAAGTGATGAGGAAAAAAAAGTAATGGATGTATTCAATCAAAAACCCAGCTTACACGTTGATGAGCTTTGTAAGAGCACAGAATTTACGATCAGTAAAATTTCGGCTTTATTATTGCAACTGGAGTTCAGTAATATTATTAAATCCCGTCCCGGGAAGATGTACGAGTTGGCATAATTATTTTAAGCAACCTTGCTTTTAACCAGTAAATTTTTTTGGTCACTTTACCGGATGAATTGATACTTGGTAATTCAATAAAATAATACGTAAGAAAACAGATCAATATTAATATTACTGCCAAACCGGAATTAATTAACCAGAATTTTTCGGCACTATATTTACTGGCAACTTCCATTGTAATAATTATTCTGTAAAGAAGGTATAATAAAGTAGTATGCAATAAATAAATGCTATAAGACAACTGCCCAATTTGGCGGGAAACATTTAATGAAAGAATGCCAAACAGGTTATTGCCACCCGCAATTAAAATAAAAGCAACTGAAGTTAAAAGCAATGGAGATAATAAGTACGCAGTATCAAAAAAATACACAGATGAAAAAAGACATGCAATTATAGCAAACGAAGATAAAAAGTGCCGCGAGAGCTTAAGAAAAAAATCGATTCTATATAAAAGCGCAGCAACAAGACCGCAAATAAAAGAGTAAAAATGGAAATGATGTATAAAAGTAAAATAATAAAGACCAAATGCTAAAAACACACTTAAAAGCAATGTTAGTATTGATGGCCGCTGTTTAAAAAATAAAAGGCCAACAAGTGGTAAAGAAAAATAAAAAAGCCATTCATATTTAATTGACCATGTAACACTTGCCATTATACCTTTTGTTTCCCAATAGGTATTTATATGGGGACTATCGAACACAGAAAACAAAAGCCAGTGTCCAATCTCATGAGCAATAGATCCAACAGGTTCAATAAGTGTAAAATGAGTCATATAAAAAACCAAAAAAATAACTACAGCTAAAACGAACAGGTAAAGAGGATAAAGCCTTAAAAATCTTGAAACAAAAAAATGAAGCCAGTCAATCTTATTCACCCTGGAATCAATGAGCTTGGAAAAAAATAAAAAACCGGTTACCATAAAGAATAAGGAAACACTTGTTTGACCAAAATGATTAAATAAGTTAGAGGGTGGTTGAGTCCAGTTCCATGTAGTTAAGAAATAGTAATAAACAGCCGAATGATGAAGGAAAACAAAAAAAGCAAGATAACCCCTTAAACCATCAATAGAAACATATTTAACCGGTTTTAATTCAATTTTAAATAACCCGGAGATGAGTTTTGTAGTTAGCAAAGCAACAAACAATGATGAAATTACTATTATTGGACTTGTTGGGCTCATTAATTATGTTGAAGAGATAAAGATAATTTTAAAATTTGAATTAGGAGAAAAGATCTGTTTGAAAATTTTTATTCTTCAGTTCGTGATCAAGCAACCATTTTTTTCGCCACAGATCGCCGGCATAACCTGTTAACGATCCATCCGTTCCAATAACTCTATGACAAGGAATGATTATGCAAAAACGATTTTTACCATTTGTAGATGCAACAGCGCGAATTGCTTTTACATCACCAACCTGTTTTGATAAAGTTAAATAGCTGATCGTTTTTCCAAAAGGGATCAGTCTTAGTTTTTCCCACACGTTTTTTTGAAAATCAGTTCCTCGTAAACTTAATGGTAGGTCAAAGATCTCTAATTCGTTTTTAAAATACAGATCAAGCTGTTCTTTTGCTTTTGTAAATAAAGGCGAGTCTGTTGCTTCTTGTTTTAATCTTTTTTCTTTTTGTGTCTCTAAAAACTTTACCCAAAGTAATTCTTCGCCTTCCTGGGCAAATTCTAATTCTCCGACCGGCGAATTGTAATAATTATAAATAATGCTTTCCACTAAACAATTCTTCCTTTTATTATTTCGTCAACTATTGCCGGATCTAAAAGTGTTGAGGTGTCTCCTAAATTAGATAATTCTCCTTCTGCTATTTTTCTTAAAATGCGGCGCATGATCTTTCCACTTCTTGTTTTGGGCAAGCCGCTTACAATTTGTATTTTATCGGGTCTCGCAATGGCACCAATAATTTTATTTACACAATCATTAATCTCTTTTTTTATTTGATCTGGCGCTTTGGTTGTTTTTTGAACAATACAAAAAGCGTATAACCCCTGTCCTTTTATTTCATGAGGAAAAGCAACTACTGCTGATTCTACAACATCAGCCTGTTCGTTAATGGCGCTTTCTACTTCGGCAGTGCCAATTCTGTGACCGCTAACATTTATAACGTCATCAACACGGCCTGTAATTCTGTAGTAACCATCTTCATCACGTTTGCAACCATCACCTGTAAAATATAAATTTGGATAGCTTGCAAAATATGTTGTTCGGCAACGTTCGTGATCGCCATATGTTGTTCGGATAATAGATGGCCAGGGAAATTTAATGCAAAGATTTCCTTCTACACCATTACCAATAAGCTCATTTCCTTTTTCATCAACCAACATCGGCTGAATTCCCGGTAATGGTAGCGTCGCAAAGCCCGGCTTTGTTTTTGTAATGCCCGCAAGCGGCGAAATTAAAATACCACCCGTTTCTGTTTGCCACCAGGTATCTACTATCGGGCAGTTTTCTTTGCCAATATTTTTATGATACCATTGCCAGGCTTCTTCGTTAATGGGCTCGCCAACGCTTCCTAAAACACGCAACGAATTTAATTTATATGGTTTTACAAAATCCAAGCCCGCTGCTTCTAAAGCGCGAATAGCAGTTGGCGCAGTATAAAAAATATTTACTTTATGCTTATCTACAACTTGCCAAAACCTGCCGCTGTCAGGGTAATTTGGCACACCTTCAAAAATAACAGAAGTTGCGCCGCAGGCCAATGGACCATAAGTAATGTAAGAGTGCCCGGTAATCCAACCCACATCGGCCGTGCACCAATACACTTCGTTTTCTTTGTATTGAAAAACGTTTTGAAAACTATAGGCAGTATAAACCAAATAACCACCACAGGTATGTACAACGCCTTTGGGCTTGCCGGTGCTGCCCGATGTATATAAAATAAAAAGGGGGTCTTCACTATCCATTTGTTCGGCTTTGCAATCTGTACTTTGCTTTTTGCATTCTGTTTGCCAGTCAAGATCTCTTCCGGCTTGCATATTCACTGTTTCATTTGTGCGTTTGTAAACCAATACACGTGTAATGGAAGGGCAATTCTTTAACGCTTCGTCAACGGTTGTTTTCATCGGCAACTGTTTATTACCGCGATAGGCACCATCGCTTGTTAAAACAACCTTGCATTGTGAATCATTAATTCTATCCTGAATAGATTGTGCACTAAAGCCGCCAAACACAACAGAGTGAATAGCCCCAATTCTTGCACAGGCCAACATGGCATAAACTGCTTCGGGGATCATTGGTAAATAAATACAAACGCGATCACCTTTTTTTACATTAAGATTTTTTAAAACATTTGCCAGGCGGTTTACCTCTTCAGATAATTCTTTATAAGATATAATTCTGCCCTTATCCCCGGGCTCATTTGGTTCCCATATAAAAGCAGTTTTATTTGCGTTTTTTTCTAAATGCCTGTCTATACAATTTTCCGTAATATTTAGCTTGCCGTTAATGAACCATTTTATATTTGGCTCTTTAAAATTCCAATCTAAAACCTTATCCCATTTTTTTTGCCATAAAAACTCAGAGGCCACTTCATTCCAAAAACCCTCGGGATCTTCTATGCTTTTTTTATAAGCTGTATTATATTCTTCTAGTGTTTTAATTTGCATAATACATTCATTAAATTTTAATTGCTAATATACATACGTCATCTACCTGTTCCAACTCACCTTTCCAGGAAAGGAATTTTTGTTGCAGCACCTCTTTTTGTTTTTCAAGAGGCTTGCCTGAATTTTCTAAAAGTAGTTCTTCCAGTTGCTTGTATTTAAATTTCTTACCTTTTTCACCGCCAAATTGGTCTGGGTACCCATCAGTAAACATATAGATAATATCATTTGTTTGCAGATCAATAAAGTTATCGGTAAATTTTTTTGTTTCATAACCCTGGCCAATTGGTTTTTTATCGCCAATATAAAAATGCATTTTACCATTGCGGATCAGGTACAAATTATTATTGGCTCCGGCAAAATTCAGGGTCTTTTTTTCCAGATCAAATAAACACATGCTTATTTCCATACCATCTTTTATTGTACCCGATGCGTTTGAGCTTTTGATGTTTTTAGGGAGCTCTTCATTTAAAAAGTCAAGCGCTTCGGCACATGAATTTATGTTTGAATTAGTTAACGTTTGATTTAATAGAGTAGAACCTATTAAGCTCATAAAGGCTCCCGGTACCCCATGACCTGTACAATCTACAACAGCAGCAATAACCAGGTTTTTGGAGAGAGCTTTATTTGTTGTATTTGTAATAGTACTTATCCAATAAAAATCACCGCTTACAATATCTTTTGGCATATAAAGAACAAAACTATCCGGCAAAATTTCTTTTGTGCTTTGTTCATTCAGCATAATACTTTTTTGAATGCGACTGGCGTAGTTAATACTATCGGCCACCTCTTTATTTTTTTCTTCAAGCAATTTTTTTTGTGATAATACTAATGTATTTGCCTTTTGTTTTTGCCGGTAGTTAACAATACCTATCAATAAAAATATAGCCAGTAAAACAGAAGCAATGATCACAATTAAATTTATTTGCTTTTGTTTTTCAAGTTTTGTATCAGCCATTAATTTTTCATTGGCCCGTAACGCTTCCTGGTTTTGTTTCTCAAATAAAAATTCTTTTTGTGCAATGCCGCGGAGTTGGCTTTCTTGTTTTAAGGTATCGTTAAATGTTGTATAAAGCTTATAATATTTTAGCGCGCTATCAGAATTTTTTCTTGCTTCAAAAACAAAAGAAAGCGTTCGGGTACACTCGCGTATCATTTTTGATTGCTCTGTTTCTGTACCAATGCTATAACCTTTTCGCGCATATTTAAGGGCACTGTCCAGATTATTTAAATGATAATAAGCATTAGACATTGAGCTGTAAACCTCGCACAGGGCCAGCCGGCGATTATCTTTTAAATTTAGTTTTTCAGCTTCTTTTGCCAATAATAAAGCCTGCTGGTAATTTTTTTGCTTTAAGTAATGATCTGCTTTGTTGTTGAGCGCAATTGTAAAATGAAAATTATCGTTGTGTTTTGCCGATAATTTAAGAGCAAGATCGAGGTAACTTATAGCAGAATCATTTTTGCTTAAATTACTATAAGCCGTAGCCATATCAATATAAATACCCGCAAGCTGATACTTATCCCTATAGCCTTTAGCAAGCTTTAGGGCTTTATAATAAAATGTAAGAGAAGAAGGAATGTCTTCTAAATTCATATAGGTATAACCAATAGATTGAAGTGAAGAAATAGTATTGAAAGTATCTTTTACGCGCTCAAAATAAGGAAGAGCTTTAAAATTAAAATCGGCAGACTTTAAATAATTACCTTGCTGAAAATAAACGAGTCCCATATTATAATATGTGCTATAAACAGAAGCCGTGTCATTATTTTTTTCGGCAACTTTTATTTTTTCAGTATAATATTTTTCGGTATTCTTAAAATCACCCTGGTTATAATAAATAGCGCCCAATAAATTATAGGCGCGCATTTCCACCTTATAATTGTTTGATTTTTTTGCGTAAGTAAGCGCGCTGTTAATGCAGGCTTTTGAACTATCATAATTACTATCGTAATAATAAAGTATTGCTTTATAAACCAATGCTTCTGACAGATAAAAGAAATTATTTTGAGCTACGCTTTTCTTTTCAATTTTGTTAAGAATGTTAAAAGCTTTGGCGCGATCGGTACCTGTAACAGCATCATATTCTTTAAAAAGTGCTTTGTATTCGGCAGAATCTGTAACCGGCTTTTGTGCTGATAATAACAGTGTTTGTAATAGTAAAATTAATATATAAAGTGGTTTTTTCAAGAAAGATAACTAGCCACAAGATAAGTATTTTTGTAAACAATTGGGTTGTTAAAAACGCGTAAGATTAAAATTAAATATATAAAAAAATGAGCCTATCTTTAAGCATGATTAAAAAAACAAACCTTTTATTTGCTGTGATAATTGCAGCTTTAACCTCTTGTGTTCCTGCAAGAATAGCTGAAGAAGCAAAAACAAAACAAAAAGAATGCGAAACTGAACTTGCCAATATTAAAAAATCGGCACAGGATTGCGAAACCAAGCTTGCTGAGTTAAAAGAACAATCTGTAAAAAATGAGAAAGAAAATGTTGGTTTAAAAAGAGACACTTCTATTATTGGAAGTAATTACAGGAACCTGACATCTAAATACGATAAGCTCGACCAGCTAAATCAGCAGTTGATGGATCGACTAAATAAATTATTAACCGGTAGCAATAACGATAATGCAAAATTAAGCGGCGACCTGCAAATGACGCAAGAGCAGCTTTTGAAAAAACAGGATGAGTTAAAACTACTGGAGGCAAAATTATTACTTCAAAAAGCAGATCTTGATGCTTTGAATGCAGAACTTAAAAAACGGGAAGCCCGTGTTGTTGAATTGGAAGATATTTTAAAAAGAAAAGATCAGGCGGCGGCAGATCTTAAAAAGAAATTAAGCGACGCTTTATTAGGTTTTGAAAATAAAGGATTGACCATTACACAAAAGAACGGAAAAGTTTATGTGAGTATGGATGAAAGCTTATTGTTTGCAAGTGGAAAAACAAATGTGGAGGCGCGTGGTGTTGAAGCATTAAAAAGTGTTGCAAAAGTTTTGGAGCAAAATCCGGATATAAATGTTTTAGTTGAAGGTCATACCGATGATGTGCCAATGAAAGGCGCAGGTGAAATAAAAGATAATTGGGACCTGAGTGTAATAAGAGCTACTTCTGTTACAAAAATAATGTTGTCGAGCGCAAAAATAGAATCACAGCGTATTACTGCGGCAGGCCGTGGCGAATTTTTTCCTTTAGATCCTGCAAAAACACCTGAGGCCAGAAAGAAAAACCGCAGAACAGAAATTATTTTAACCCCTAAGTTAGATGAGCTATTAAAAGTTTTAGGAAATAACAATTAAAAAAATAAATTATGGGAATGATACAAGAATTTAAGCAATTTGCCATGAAAGGCAATGTAGTTGACCTTGCCGTTGGGGTTGTTATTGGCGGCGCCTTTGGTGGTATTGTAAAATCATTGGTAGATGATATACTTACGCCGGCCATACTTACACCAGCCTTAAATGCAGCACATATTGCCGATCTTTCGCAGTTGGTTATTCCTGGTACAGCTATTAAATATGGTAATTTTCTTTCTCAGATAATTTCATTTGTTTTAGTTGCTTTTGCTTTATTTATGATCATAAAGGGAATTAACAGAATGAAGAAAAAAGAGGAGGCGGCTCCCGTGACTCCTCCCGAGCCAACCGTTAGCGAAAAATTATTAATGGAAATAAGAGACGCTCTTAAAAAGTAACGTTTACGCGCTTAATAAACTTCACTGTAAATTTATTTCTCATTGCTTTCAACGGCAGACAGCCTTTAGAATTAACGTTAACTTAACACTGCCTGCCTTATAATAAAATAGCTTTGAGGGCACAATAAACGCACATATGTTTGGATTAGACACAACACTTACAGTTCTCTTAATACTTTGTCTTGTATTAGCATGTTTTTTTGAATTTATTAACGGGTTTCACGATACTGCAAACGCTGTAGCTACGGTTATCTATACCAACTCTATGAAACCTACCGTTGCCGTAGTTTATAGCGGCGTTTTAAATTTTACCGGCGTTATGTTCGGTGGTATTGCGGTAGCCATGGGCATTGTAAACTTATTGCCAATGGACTCGCTGGTAGATAGCAATCCTTATCATGGTATTGCTATGATTCTTGCTTTATTGATCAGTTCAATTGTGTGGAATTTCGGAACCTGGTATTTTGGTATTCCATCATCAAGCTCACACACAATTATTGGTTCTATTTTAGGTATAGGTTTAGCCTTTTCTTTTTTACCGGGCGACTATGGCCTTTCGGCAGTTAACTGGGATAAAGCAAAAGATACAGGTTTAGCATTATTACTTTCGCCATTAATTGGTTTTTCGGTTGCAATTATAATGATGTTCATCTTTAAACGATTTATTAAAAATGAAACTATTTATAAAGAGCCAATTCCAGGTAAAATGCCACCAATATGGATCCGCATGTTGTTATGGATCACTTGTGGCTTAGTAAGCTTTTTTCATGGGCAAAATGACGGACAAAAAGGTGTGGGATTAATTATGTTGATATTGATCGCGGTTTTACCTGGCCAGTTCGCTGTTGATTCAAGCGTCAACCTGCAAAGCGTTAACGGTAATGTAAACAAAATAGAATTATTAATGTCAAAAGCAGATACTACGGTTCTTGCTAAAAAAGAAAAAGTAATGTTTGTAGAGATCATGAAATACTCTGATCATTTTGAAGAAATAACTGCTGGTAAATTTAACTCAGATGAGGTTGCTTTAAAAGATCGCTTCTCTTTAAGAAAAGATGTTATTAAGATCACAAAGAACACTGAGAAAATAATTAAAGGCGGCAACTTAACATTAAGCATTAACGAAATAAGAGAACTGGCTAACGAAATTAAAGCCACAAAAAAAATAGTAGAATACGCGCCATCATGGGTAATGATCGTTATTTCTTTGTGTTTAGGTTTAGGAACCATGGTTGGCTGGAAACGCATTGTAAAAACAGTTGGTGAAAAAATTGGTAAACAGCACATGAGTTATGCACAAGGAGCAAGCGCGGAGTTAGTAGCATCTATGGGTATTGGTATGGCATCAGCTTATGGCGTTCCCGTTTCAACAACACACATGTTGTCATCTGGTATTGCAGGTTCAATGGTTGCTAAAAAAGGGCTGAAGAACCTACAAAAAGGCACAATTAAAACTATTGCATTAACCTGGTTATTAACTTTACCGGTAACTATTATTTTATCAGGAGGCTTGTTCCTACTGTTCCGCGCTATATTATAATTTTATTGTAGAAGTGATTTATAAACCTGTGTATTTTCATACACAGGTTTTTTGTTTGCCGTTAATTAACTTATTGACTTATAATTAAATAATAAAACGGCTTATTTCTTGCTACATATTATGCAAGAAACAAATAAAAAACAGAACTCATGGCAAACAAAGCAGGAAGAGACGACGCAAGAGAACGCATTAAGAAAGCGGCTCCATCACACGGAACCCAGACACATAAAAAGGAAGCAGATAAGAATAAAAAACAGAACGCTGATCTTAAAAAAGATCTACAACAAAAGCGTAAATAATAATACCGTCAATTTTGCTATCTTAAAAATAGTAAGCTAGACAAATCAAAAAACCCACCTGCGGAATGCAAGTGGGTTTTTTGTTTGAGCCTCATCCTAAATCCTTCTTCAAAGGAGAAGGAGTTTTAAAGTCCTTCTAATAAACTATCATCTACCAAATTTGGCAATGTAACTTTTAAATTTGGTGTACGTTCCATTTCGCGTTTAATAGCAAAGAGCGCTTCATCATTGCGTGCCCAGGCCCTGCGCGAGATGCCATTATTTACATCCCAAAATAACATTTGCTCTAAACGCCTTTCTGCATCTTCTGTTCCATCTAATACCAAACCAAAACCGCCGTTTATAACTTCGCCCCAGCCCACGCCACCACCATTGTGCAGGCTTATCCATGTTGCGCCTCTAAATGCATCACCAACAAAATTTTGAACCGCCATATCAGCGGTGAATTTACTGCCGTCATAAATATTTGATGTTTCACGATACGGACTATCCGTTCCGCTTACATCATGGTGATCTCTTCCCAACACAACCGGCGCTGTAATTTTTCCTTCTTTAATAGCTTTGTTAACCGCTTTAGCAATTTTAATTCGGCCTTCGCTATCAGCATATAAGATTCGCGCCTGAGAGCCAACCACTAAATTATTTTGCTGCGCATCTTTTATCCAAACAATATTGTCGTGTAACTGCTGTTTAATTTCGTTAGGCGCAGTTTTATAAATTTCTTCCAATACTTCCTGCGCTAATTTATCGGTCATAGCAAGGTCTTCCGGCTTAGCCGAGGTGCATACCCAACGGAAAGGCCCAAAACCATAATCAAAACACATTGGTCCTAAAATATCCTGTACATAACTTTTGTATTTAAATTCTCCCGCTTCTTTGTTAGAAAAAACATCGCCACCCGCGCGTGAAACTTCTAATAAAAATGCGTTACCATAATCAAAAAAGTACATGCCTTTGCTTGTTAAAGAATTAACCGCATTAATATGTCTAACTAAAGTTTTTTGAACTTCTTTTTTAAATTGTTCAGGCTTCTCAGCCATCATCTTATTGCTTTCTTCTAAAGAAATGCCAGCAGGATAATAACCACCCGCCCATGGATTGTGTAAGGATGTTTGATCGCTACCAATATCAACCTTCATATTTTCTTTTACCAAACGCTCCCACAAATCAACCACATTGCCCTCGTAAGCCAGGCTCACAGCTTCTTTATTTTGCTGCGCAGTTTTTGTTCTTACAATTAATTTATCAAGATCAGAAAACACCTCGTCTACCCAACCTTGGGTGTGACGCGTTTTTACCGCCTTAGGATTTATTTCGGCAGTAATAGAAACCAGGCCTGCAATTTTAGCCGCCTTGGGTTGCGCGCCACTCATGCCTCCCAAACCACAGGTAACAAATAATTTGCCTTTTCTTTCTTCTTCTGTTTTAAATTTTTTGCGCGCGGCATTCATAACGGTTATGGTTGTGCCGTGTACAATACCCTGTGGGCCAATATACATAAAGCTGCCTGCTGTCATTTGCCCATATTGCGTTACGCCTAATGCATTAAATTTTTCCCAATCGTCCGGCTTACTATAATTAGGTATCATCATACCGTTGGTAACAACAACACGTGGCGCCTCTTTATGCGAAGGAAACAAGCCCATAGGGTGGCCACTATACAATACAAGCGTTTGTTCGTTTGTCATAGTAGCTAAGTATTGCATAGTTAATAAATACTGTGCCCAATTTTGAAAAACAGAACCATTGCCGCCATATGTAATTAATTCGTGTGGGTGTTGCGCCACTACATAATCTAAATTATTACTCAGCATATGCATAATAGCCGCTGCCTGTAAGCTTTTGTGAGGATATTCTAAAATTGGCCTTGCATAAATTTTATAATCAGGCCTTAAACGGTGCATGTAAATACGGCCGTAAGTTTTTAATTCGTGCGCAAATTCTTTTGCTAATGTTGCATGATGTTTAGGCTCGAAATAACGTAAAGCATTTCTGATCGCTAATTTTTTTTCATCGGCACTTAAAATATCTTTACGTTTTGGCGCATGGTTTATTGTGCTTTCGTAAGGTTTTGCTTCGGGTAAGTGCTGAGGTATACCTTGTAAAATAAGTTCTTTAAACGAAACGCTGGTTGTAGTTGACATATAAAATTTTATTTTTTTGTATTATCTTTTATAAAGTTACCGGTTTTTTTATCGTAACCATAGGGGCAATGTTTGCAACCGCTTTTACAGCAATATCCACGTTTTAAATGGTACTTTTCAGTAAACACAATATAACCTTCGGGGCTATAATAAAAATCTTCGGGATCTAAATCTTTCTTAAACATTTAAAAGGTAAAGATAAGGATTAAGAAGGCTAATTAAAAATAACAGGACTTCTGTATCAAGAGCTAAATTTAATTTTTTATTTGGCCGTTGCCTCGGGCCCGGGCTGCTATGGGCTTCGCTCCGCTACGGTTTTTTGCCTTAGCAGGCAAAAGAACTAAACCCTTCGCATCCCTAACGCAAATTCCTGAGTTTTATCCGTATTGCCGCGTGAGGGATAGAGCCATTGTTTGAGCTCTTTTTTATGAGCCTGTAAGGCAAAATAAAAAAAGCGAGTGGCGAAAGCCCGACCCGGAGGGGCACGCCCAAATATTAAACAACAGAAAGTTAGGGAAAAGAAAAAAGCTCCACATTTGTGAAGCTCTTTGTATATTTTTTTGGTTTAAAAATTACTCTACACGTTTAATGGTGCAACCAATAGATTTGGTTTCCTGCATTTTAGGAGTCTCATTCTTTAATAAAGAAGCCAAAGCATCTTTTAAATAAGGGGCTTTAACAGCGGCGGCATCTTTTACATTATCATCAATGGCGCCTTTATAAATTAAGCCTTTTGCATTAAATAAAAAACATTGTGGTGTACGTGTTGCACCAAAAGCATTTGCCAATGCGCTTTTTTCATCAACAGCATAAATACATTTTAATTTTTGAGAAGCGTAATAAGCTGTCATTTTATCAAAACTGTCATCTTCTGCTCTTTGCGCTTCGTTACTGTTAATTAAAGCGCAACCAATACCATTGGCAACACAATAATCAGAATATTCTTTAATACGGGCCTCGCTTAATTTAACATAAGGGCAGGTATTGCAGCTAAAAATTACAAGTAATCCTTTGGCAGTTTTTATTTCATTTAACGAAGTGGTTTTTCCACTCACATCTTTCATTTTATAATCAGCCTGAGGAATAGCAGCATTAATGGCCAGTTCTTCAGGAGGTGAATTAACAAACGATACAATTGCCAAAGCAGCAACACCAAGGGTTAAAGATAAAAAGGCTTTTTTCATGATATTAAATTTACAAAATTCCCTCTTTAGTTAGGGAATCAACAGTCTATTTTAACAATAATCAAGCCAAAAAAAGAGGTAAAAAGCAAAAAAAGTTAATATTTACTTAATATCTATGAAACGCAGGCCTGATTTAAATATTCTAAATTTATACTGCACTTACAAGAAGTGAACACCCTAAAGGTCTTTTGATTTTTATTCAAAACAAGAGAAATCCTTAACCGCTTTTTTAATATTAAAGCTAAACTATTACAAATGGTTAATTTAAAACAGTTTGTTTTTATTTTTATTGCGCACTTATTTTTAATGAGTGGCCATGCACAAACTGTAACCGGATTTGTCAGTCGCAAACCGGTTTCCACGGCTGAAAACTGTGGCTGCTCGGGCTGTAATGATGCCGCTTATGCCGCAGGTGTAAATTATCCGGATGCGAACGGCGCTTGTGGAACTACTGAACCTTCAGCAGGAACCGGGAATTGCAGCACAACATCCAGGTCAAGGGTAATTGTTATTCCTCCGGGTTGCACAGTAACCATAAACGGTGGCGTTGGAGACAGGACTGGTTGTTCAGGAGCCGGTTCAGGAGCCGGGCTTGATGCGGGCGATCAGTTTAGTATAGTTGGCAGTTTAGGAACATTAAATTGTAACTCAGGGGTGCAAACAGCGGGAGGTAATACCAGCGTTTTTGTTGGGCCCTTAACCCAGGTGGGTGGCCAGGTAAGCTTTAATTTAACGTCAAACCGGGTTGCCGAATTATTAACATATACTATTGTATACGGTGCAGTAGGATGTACCCCAAGCCCTTTGCCTTTGCAGCTTTTAAGCTTTACTGCGGACACAGATGAAGAAGAGATAAATTTAAAATGGTCAACTACCTCAGAAAAAAACGTACTGGGCTTTGATATAGAATATTCTTATGACGCCTTAAATTTTTACAAACAACTCACTGTTGCAGCTGCCGGGAATATATACGATGTAAATCATTACAGCCAAACATTACCAAACATTTTTAACCGCCAAAACGTTTATTTTAGATTGAAATTAAGAGAGAAAGATGATAGTTTTTCTTATTCACCCATACTGAGTTTACACGACACAAGAACGGATGATTTTACCCTAATGCCAAACCCAACAGCTACCGGAGACATTATTATCAGCTCAAACAAAAAACAGAACTCAAATACTGTTTTACGCGTTTTAAACTGCACCGGGCAAACGGTTTACGACAATATTTTAAAATTACCCAACGATTATATAGATCTGAAGGCATTTGGTAAAGGCCTTTACTTTTTTTACCTGGTTAACAGCGAAAGAACAACGTTCAAAAAAGTTGTTTATCAATAACCCGCATGCCTTTCAAATAGCAGCCTTTCGTTAAAGAATTTATAAAAAGCCAATTGTTTATTTCTAGTAACTTAAACCATAGCCGGTGTTATAGTTTTACTGACATTTACCTTATTGGAATTTAACCCCGAAATAGCGCCAAAAAAGAAATCGATTTTTAAACGCATCATAAAAGTAATTTTATGGCTGGCCTTTATTTTTATTTTTATTTGTGGCGCATTGGTAAGCTTACTTTTTATTTACCAGGATGAAGTAAAAGCTGCTTTACTTGGTGAGATAAATAAACACCTTAGGTCAGAAGTTACAATTGATCCAAAAAACATAGATCTTACCATCATAAAAACTTTTCCCGATTGCTCAATGGAATTTAAGAACGTATTAATGTTAGAGGCATTAAAAATAAAAAAGCGTGATACACTTTTATTTGCAGAGCAGCTTAATTTGCATTTTGATATAAGTGATCTGTGGCATAAAAAGTACGACATCAAAAAAATTACTTTAAAGAATGCAATCGCAAAACCAGGATTAACAAAAGCTGGAAAGCCCAACTATATTTTTTGGGAAGAATCAGAAGGCGGCGACAACAAAAACGATTCTATCAGTTTTAAACTTGATCTTATCCAGCTTAAAAATTGTCATGTTGTTTACCGCGATAAACAAAAAATATTTAAAACCGATCTACTAATAAAAGATCTGAGCTTTAAAGGAGATTTTAGTGAAGCAGAATATGACATGACGTCAGAAGGCAAGATCTACATCAATCAAATTGCCGCAAGTAAAAAAACTTTCTTAAAAAATAAAGACTGCAATTTGGACGTGACCTTACAGGTAAAAGGAAATAATTATTTATTTGAGAAAACCAGCTTGAGCTTAAACAGCATGTTGTTTAAATTAAATGGTAATTTTATTTACGGAGACAGTTTGCAAAAAGTAAATGTAAATTATGAAGCATCGAAACTGGATATTGCAACCATTTTGTCTTTATTGCCCGAAGAACAAAAACAGAAAGCGAACGAATATAAAAGTGCCGGAGATTTTTATGCAAAAGGAAATTTTAAATATGAAAAGCAAAATGATTTTAAATGGACAAGCGAATTTGGCATTAAGAATGGAAAAATAACCTATAAACCAACATCTACAACCGCACAAAACGTAAATATTGACGGAAAACTGCTTTATTCAAACGCAGCATCACAGCTGGATCTTACAAACGTTTATTTAAAAATAAATAGCGATGAATTAAAAGGAAACTTTTCATTGAAGGATTTTTCAAAACCATTTATTCATTTTTTAATAGATGCAAATGCTAACCTTGAGAACCTTCAGAATTTTTGGCCAATTGATACTTTAACAAAACTAAAAGGCAACCTTAAAATCAATTCAGAAGTTGAAGGTTTATTAAGCGATCTGAAGAATGAAACTTTTTCTAATAAAGTAAAATTAAATCTTGATGCAAGTGTTACCAACCTTGAAGCCCAGTTTAAAAACGATGAAACCGTTTTTGCTGTTGAGAATTGTTCAATCACCGCAAAAGACAGAGAAGTTGAGGTGAAGGACCTTAAACTAAAACGCGGAAGCTCGGATATATCTTTAAACGCAAAGATCCCGGGGATATTTAACTACCTCTCTGATAAATCGGCGCCACTTATTATTACAGGAAATCTATTTTCTAATTATTTAAAGCTTGAAGATTTTATGATGAAGTATAAAGCATCAGATGATAAAACCGCGCCGCTTATACCAAAAAACATTCAGTTTAAATTAAACGCGGCTATTGCAAAATTCAGTTATGCAAAATTTGAAGCACAATCTATAACCGGCGAAATTGAGATCAAAGATCAAAAAGCAATTGTAAGCGAAATGAAATTAAACACTATGGACGGCGAAGCGGAAATTGATGCCTTTGCCGATAATTCAGGAAATAAATTGGATGTTGTACTGCAAAGTAAATTAAAGAACATTAACATCAGCAATATGTTCTCGCAATTCAATAATTTTGGCCAAACTACTTTACAGGAAAAAAACTTAAAGGGGTTTGCCACCGCAACTGTTGAGTTTTCTGGTACGTGGAGCAACGCCCTGGATCCGGACCTAAACTCTGTTAAGTCAAATATTGACCTTGCAATTGATCGCGGCGAGCTTATAGACTTTAAACCATTATTGAGCCTGTCAAAATTTGTAGATATTCAAGACCTCCAAAAAATTAAATTCTCAAGTCTTAAAAGTGTTGTTGAGATAAAAAACAAAACCATTTATTTGCCAAGTACTTCTTTAAAAAACTCTGCATTAAATATTATTTTTTGGGGTTCGCATACGTTTGATAATGCTATTGATTACCATATTGAATTATTGATAAGTGAACTGCTTGCAAAAAAGCGAAAACACAAAGCAGACGAAGAATTTGGGCCAGTTGAAAACGACCCGGACAATAAACGCAGTGCCTTTATTTTAATGACCGGCACAGTTGATAAACCAATTATTAAATATGATAGAAAAGGATTAAAGGAGAATATTAAGAAAGATCTTAAAGAAGAAAAACAAAATTTAAAACAATTGCTTAAAGAAGAATTCGGGCTATTTAAAAAAGACTCTGTTTCTTTAAAAAAGAAGGAAAAGGCCGAACAGAACTTTGAATTAGAAAAGCCTAACAATAATACGCCTAAAAAAACGTTAGAGCCTAAGAAGAAAAAAGAGGATGACGAAGATTTTTAGCCCAGGTTACAAGCCACAGATTTCACAAATTTTCACAGATCTTTTTATAGCGTTTAAAGAAGGTATTAATTAAAAATCCGTGTTATCTGCGAAATCTGCGGCAAAACATTTATCTTTATAAAAGATGAGTATCTACAATCAAAAACAACGGTGGAAATTAGGCTTGGCAGCCTTTGCTTTACTTATTATCATTGCTTCGTTATGGTATACACGTAACCTGGTTAAAAAGATCTCACATAACGAAAAAGAAAAAGTAGAACTTTGGGCAAAGGCCGTTCAAAAAAAAGCAAACCTCGTAAAATTTACCAACGAGCTGTTTGAGAAAATAAAAACCGGGGAAAGAAAAAAGGCAGAATTATATGCTGAAGCAACCAAACAACTTAGCGCCGATGCTCAGGACGTTTCTTTTGTTTTAAAAGTATTGCAGGAAAACACCTCAGTGCCTGTAATTTTAACGGATGAGAATGATGTTATTCAAATATCAAGAAATTTAGATTCCACAAAAGAAAAGGATGCTGTTTATTTAAAAGAACAATTACAGATCATGAAAGATCTTTACCAGCCGGTAGAGATAAATGTATACAAAGGCATTAAACAAAAATTGTATCATAAAGATAGCCGCGTGTTTACTGATATTAAATTGGTGTTTGATAGTTTAATAAAATCCTTTATCACCGAAGTGGTTGTTAATTCAGCCGCGGTACCAGTTATATATACAAACAATGCACAAGACACGGTAATTGCAAAAGGTGGAAAAATTGATACAACTGAAATTGACACCCCCGAAAAATTAAAACAAAAATTAGCCGAACTTTCTTCTGAGAACACACCCATAAAAGTTGATCTTGGTGAAGGCTCAAGCGATTATATTTTTTATGCACCATCCGAATTATTAACACAGCTCAAATATTATCCTTATGTACAATTTGGTGTAATTGGTTTGTTTTTAATAATTGCTTACATACTTTTTAGCACTGCGCGCAAGGCAGAGCAGGACCAGGTTTGGGTGGGCATGAGCAAAGAAACGGCACATCAATTAGGCACACCACTTTCATCTTTAATGGCCTGGAATGAACATTTAAGGTCAATGGGTGTTGATGAATCTATTATCAACGAAATGCAACAAGACGTAAAGCGTTTAAATACAATTACAGATCGCTTTAGTAAAATCGGGTCACAGCCAACATTGGTTCCTTCCAATATTAACCAGGTTTTAATTGATGCAGTAGAATATTTAAAGAATCGTACTTCTAAAAATACTATCTATGCTTTAAAATTGCCTGAAGAAACGTTGATGGTTCATTTATCCGTTCCTTTATTTGAATGGGTGATAGAAAACATTTGTAAAAATGCAGTTGATGCTATGGAAGGCAAAGGGGCAATAGAAGTGGCCTTGATAGATGTGCCCGAAGGGTTATTTGTAGATATTTCTGATACCGGAAAAGGAATCCCGAAATCAAAATTTAAAACCGTATTTGAGCCGGGTTACACTTCCAAACAAAGAGGCTGGGGCTTAGGATTGAGTTTGTGCAAACGAATTATCGAGATCTATCACAACGGAAAAATATTTGTTCTTAAAAGCGAAATAAATAAAGGCACAACATTTAGAATTGCTTTGAAACGCGAATAAGAAGTGTCACTTCGATCGGAGTTGAGAATTTTAACATCAAGAATCTAATGAATAAACAAAGAAAGATCATTGTAATAAGCATTTCTCTTTTTATAATTCTTGTACTCTTAGATTTTTCACCTATTGTCTATTATAAGATATTTCCACACAAGGGATCGTGGCCAAATTTTTACACCTATAAAAATACAAAGCCTGACAAATTATTAACTTCAGTTGAGAACCTTGGTAATGATAAACTCTCAGTTAATTTAGTAAAAGACACAAATGATCATTCTAGTTATATAAGAGTTGTTTTTATTGATAAATCCAATAATGACCATTATCATTCTTGGGTTTCAACTGACACCACATACGATACAAAATCTACATTAATCGTATTTGGCTATATAGATAAATCTATGAATTATGAAAGCGGCAAACGTATTAATACTGATTATGATTTCCTTACAAATTATTTTATTAAAAGGCAATTCGAAAATCTTGTTATAAAAAAACTAGACATCAAGGGTTAAGTTTTCAATCTATAAACCACCGCCTCCAAATATCTTTTTGTTTTTAATTCCCGTACAACTTCAAATTTATCTTTTGTAAAGGCGTCTTTATATTTTGGGTTCATATACACAAACCATGTTTCTGAATTTGTGGAAGAAATAATTCGCGCCAATACTTTTTTTAATACGTCTTCATTAAAGGGGTTGAACAAAAAATAAACCATTGGTGTATTTTTATAATTGTATTCTAAAGCATTCGCATGAATGAACTGTATGCTTGACGTTTTTCTTTTTAATAGATAGGTTTTTAAATTTTCGTTCGCGGCTTCTATTAATTCTTTATCAAGCTCAATACCCGTTAAATTATCATAACCAAACGATTCGGCCACAAACACCGGCCGCCCTTTTCCACAGCCAATATCTACAAAGTCAAAGGTTTTGGTTTGTGGAGCTATCTCTTCAAACACTCTATGTAATACCAAATAGCCCGCGCCCTGGTAATGAAAAAACTCATCCGAATTGCTTTTTTTAATAGATGAAGTCGTTATCCCATACTTTTTTTCGTTTGGCCCTTCGGCTCTGATAAGCCTGATAGCATTAATAAATCCACGCAATGCGGCAGAGCGGAAAAAGTAATAGATATAGATGAAAATTTTCAAAGCAAAGGCTTTTTAATGTTACACAAAATTAATACCTTCATAGACATATTTCTGAACAAATTATGAAATTGTCTGTCATTAGCATATATGGCGACTAAAATGGATATCTGCATATGAAAATTGATCTGGAAGCGGAGCGTAAGGAGATCTTAAACCGGTATAAAATTTTAATACAAGCCTGTAAAAGGCGTTTAGAAAAAGGCGATAAAGAGATTATTCGTAAAGCATTTGAGGTTGCCGTTGAAGCGCATAAAGAAATGCGCCGCAAAAGCGGTGAACCATATATTTACCATCCCATTGCTGTTGCACAAATTTGTGCCGAAGAAATTGGCCTTGGCGCTACCGGAATTGTTTGCGCATTATTACACGATACCGTTGAAGATACCGAGATCACTCTCGATGACGTAAAAGGATTATTTGGCGAAAAAGTTGCGCAGATCATTAACGGACTCACCAAAATTTCGGGTGTAATTGATAACACCTCTTCTATCCAGGCAGAGAATTTTAGAAAAGTTCTCTTAACCATGAGCGAAGATATTCGCGTTATTTTAATTAAGCTGGCCGATCGTTTGCACAACATGCGCACACTTGAACACATGAAGCGCGAGAAACAAATGAAAATAGCCAGTGAGACATTATTTCTTTACGCGCCATTAGCACATCGTTTGGGGCTAAATAATATTAAAACAGAGTTAGAAGACCTTGGTTTAAAATATACTAACGCTGAAGGTTACTACGATATTGCTGTAAAGTTACAGGAAACAGAGCCGCAGAGAAAACGTTTCGTTCAAAAATTTATTGAACCGTTAAAAGAAATTTTAGGTGAACAAGGATTTACTTTTAAAATATTTGGCCGGCCGAAATCTATTTTCAGTATTTATAATAAAACAAAAACAAAAGGTGTTGCCTTTGAAGAAATTTATGATCTCTTTGCTATCCGCATTGTTATTGATACCCCCCTGGAACAAGAAAAATCAGATTGCTGGAAAGTGTATTCTATTATCACTGATTTTTATCATCCGAGCCCGGAGCGTTTACGTGATTGGATAAGCACACCAAAAAGTAATGGTTATGAAAGCTTGCATACCACTGTTATGGGCCCTGAAGGTAAATGGGTGGAAGTACAAATTCGTACAGTGCGCATGGATGAATTAGCTGAAAAAGGTTATGCCGCGCATTGGAAGTATAAGGATAGCGCTGCAGATAAAGAAAGTAATTTAGAGAATTGGCTGCAACGTATTCGCGAGATGCTTGAAAACCCTGATCCAAACGCATTAGAGTTTATGGATGACTTTAAGCTGAATTTATTTAGCGATGAGTTATTTGCTTTTACACCAAAAGGCGATATGAAAACCTTACCGGTTGGCGCAACAGCACTGGATTTTGCTTTTGAAATTCACACTAAAGTTGGTGAGCAATGTATTGGTGCAAAAGTAAACTTTAAGCTAGTGCCCTTAAGTTACGAGATAAAAAGTGGCGACCAGATTGAGATCCTTACAAGCAACAAGCAAACGCCAAAAGAAGATTGGTTAGGCTATGTAATAACAGCCAAGGCAAAATCAAAAATAAAAAGCAGCTTAAAAGAACAGCGGAAAAAAATAGCAGAAGAAGGACGAGAGATTATAGAGAGAAAGTTCTATAAAAATAAATTAGATTTTACTTTACAAAATGTAAATGATTTTTGCCAGTTTTTAAAAATACCTTCTTCACAAGAATTATTTTATCGGGCAGCATTGGGAAATGTAGATGTAAAAGAAATTAAAGAATTTGTTCGCTTTAAAAATAACCCTGTAAAGCCTGGGCGTAAAACACCAACCCCAAAAATTGAGCAGTTAGTTACCAATGCCCGCGGAAGCAGCGATATGCTTGTTATTGGTGATGATATGCAGAAACTGGATTATAAATTATCGCCATGTTGTAATCCAATTCCGGGAGATGATGTATTTGGATTTATTACCGTAGGCGAAGGAATAAAAATTCACCGTGTTAATTGCCCTAATGCAATTAAATTACTTTCAAACTACGCGTATCGTGTAGTAAAAGCAAAATGGTTAAACGACCAAATGATATCGTTCCTGGCAGGAATTAAAATCATTGGTACCGATGAATTAGGTTTGGTAAATAACATCACCAAAATAATTTCTAACGAAAACAATATCAACATGCGTTCTATTAAATTTGATACAGACGATGGACTGTTTGAAGGAACGATCATGATCTACGTGCATGATACAAAACACTTAAATCATTTAATGGAAGTTCTTAAAAAAGTAAAAGGGGTAACAAAGGTTGACAGGATCGATGAAAAAGCTTAGCGGTTTGGTTTCATTTCCCTGAACTTTAATTTTTTTGCAGGATTTCCCTGGTAGATCCAGTTAGCTTCCAAAGAAGAAGTAGCAATACTGCCAACCGTTAGTAAGCTATGGCTTCCTAACCTAACACCCGGACAAATAACCGTTTTTGCACCCGCCCAGGCGCCTTCCTCTAAAGTAATTTCACCAACCAAGAGATCAAACGTGCTTCTTTTATAATTATGATTTCCACACAGCAACATGGCGCCCTGTGAAATACAGGAATGGTTTTTTAAGGTTACTTTCGCAAGATTGTCGATCCAGGCAAGCTCACCTATCCAAACATGATTGCCAACAACAAGGTGCCATGGATATTTAATAGAAACATGAGGCTTAATAATTACACCTTTGCCAACTTTAGCGCCAAACAAACGCAATAAAAAGCGTTTTGGTCCATAAAAAGGAAACGCCGATTTAAAGAATAAATAATTTATGAAATACCATAAAGCTCTAACAATTAAATTTTGCCCCGGCTTATACCAATCATTATCAAAAGTAGAAAGGTCAATTTTTGGCGAATCCATTAAATAAATTTTTGTAAAGGGTTATACTTTTATCCACTTCTATTTTACTGCTAATATAGCTATTTGCTGCATTGCTTTTTTGCAAAAATTCATCCTGGTTTAATTTTGCTAAAGTAATAATAGCCCCCACAAACTTTTGTTTATTTTCAAGCGCTATGGCATAGCCAGCATTATTTTTCTCAAGGTCGTTCCATGGCGTTTGGTCACTAATAATGGCCGGGCAACCAGATAAAAGGCTTTCAACGATAGAGTGGCCAAAATTCTCATTCAATGTTGGTAATAACAAAGCGTGGTATTTTGAAATTGTAGTTTGCACTTCATTAAAAGCTAATTCTCCCTTATACGTAACACTTATATTTTTAGGCAACTGTTTTATGATCTCAGAGCAACGGTTCCAGTAATCCTGGTCTTCGAGATTGCCATAAATATCATAAACAATAAAAGTTTCAGAAGGAATCTCTTTTAAAAGCTCTAAAGCAAAATGTAAATTTTTTACTTCAGAGATGCGTGATAAAAAAAACAGGTTTAATTGACCAGGATTTTTTAAGGTAGTATTTCTAACAAGCTTTCCCGAGTTTAAATTGGATGCAATTGTAATTTTTGCCGAACGAAAACGTGCTTTAATATCCTGCTCTTCTTGTTTATTGGTTGCATGAAAATGAACATGCTTATACCAGCCAAATGCCTTTGCAGATATAAGGTAAACGTTTTTTTTAAATGCCTTTAGGCTTAACGCTCCCTTACTCAGCATACCACGAGGCGCTAATAGAATGGGCGCCGAAATTAATTTTTTATTTTTTAGGCGAATAATATTAATTGAAAATGTAAATGACCAAAAACTGTTTAGGTAAATAAGGTCGGGATCTATCTTATTTAGTAGTACTAAAAGATGATCTACGGTATTATGCGCATCACTAAAATAATAATAATTAACGCCTTCTTTTTCGAAAACAATATTTGGTGTTATACCCGCATATTCAGTATTGCTACCAAGGTCTTTGTTGGAAGTAACAATATAAAAATCAAAATACGCTTTTAATAAGTTGATCATCGAAAACACTGAACGCACAGGTCCACCAGCTTTTGTGCCAGGTAAATACCAATGCATAAAAACAACTATTTTAGGCTTTTTCAATTTATACTACGATCTTATTTTCTTTTATCCAATTATTTAAAACTACTATGTGCCATATCCTGCTCCATGTTACACTGGTATCATTATTTAAAAAACGTTTCCATAAGTTGCGCACCTCATCAGTATTGCAAAGAGTATATTCAGAAAATTCGTTTATGTTTTTTTCGCAAAACGATCTGAGCTCGTTTTGCAACCAAAATTGCCAAGGCAATGTGAAACCCATTTTTGGCCGGTTTACTATTTCTCCTGGCAATAAGTCTCCTAAACTATCGGTCAATAATTTTTTTGGCGTGTGAGGGTATTTCATTTCATCATTTACGCCTAAAACAAAATCAATTAATTGGTAATCTAAAAAAGGCTCACGTACTTCTAACGCAACAGCCATGCTCATCTGGTCGGCGTCGCGCAATAAAATATTTTGCAAATAGGTGTTTGTCTCCGCTATTGATACCGCGCTTAGCAAATGATCCTTTATTTGTGGCACTTCTGAAATAATTTTATTAATTTGTTTGTACGGATCGATACTTTTTAATAATCGTGATAGCTCTTTTTGTGTAAAAACACTTCTGCTTAACGGATATGCAGAAGGAAAATTAATTTTTTCCTGGCCTAGTAGTTCTTCAATTTTATTGCCTGCAATTGTTTTTTTTCTTTTTTGTATGGCAAAACCAACGGCTTTTCTGCTAAATGTTGGAAGTGCGTTTAACCAGGATTTCTTTTGAAGCTCGGCCATACGTTTAAAAACATCGTAGCCTGCAAAAAGTTCATCGCCACCAATGCCGCTAAGCGCCATAGTTATACCGGCCTGTTTTGTGGCTTTTGAAACAACATAAGTATTTGGCCCATCACCACTGGGATGATCCATCGCGGAGAGCGCCTCGGGTAATTGTTTTAAAAAATCCTCTGGCGTTAATTTAATTTCGTGATGTTGCGTATTAAATTTTTGCGCAATTAGTTTTGCATATTTTGCTTCAGAGAATTCGCTTTCATCAAAACTGATATTAAATGTTTGAATTTTTTCGGAGCTAACTTTACCCATTAAACCTACTATGGCGCTTGAATCAATTCCACCTGAAAGAAAAGCGCCAAAAGGCACATCGGCTATAAGCCGGCGCTGAACAGATAATGTAAGCAGCTCATTTACTTTAGAGCAGGTTTCTGTATAAGAAAGTTCTGCCGCTGCCTGCGAAATTTTATTTAAGCTATAATATTCTGCAACGGTTGCTTTATTATTTTGATATTCTAAATAATGACCCGGCAATAATATTTTTATGCCTTTAATAATTGTGTTAGGCGCAAATACTGTTTGGTACATCATATACTCTGAAAGAACATCTTTATTTAATGTAAACTCTTTTATTTTAGAATGTATGATGGGTCGGATCTCACTTGAAAATAAAAAACCTTCATCGCCGTAATAATAATATAATGGCTTAACCCCAAGCCGATCCCTGGCAACAGTTAATTTTTTTTCTATAGTATCATAAATAGCAAAAGCGTACATGCCATTAAATAGCTGAAGGCATTTTGTACCATAGCGTATAAAAGCTGCCAATACAACTTCGGTATCGCTATCGGTCTTAAAAAAGTAAGGCTTATCGTTTGAGCCGTGAGAGGCTCTTTGTAATTCTAACTTTAATTCTTTATAATTATATAATTCGCCATTATAAATTATAACATAACGTTTGTCGGTAGAAAAAAAAGGTTGGTTTCCTTCAGCACTTAGGTCTATTATAGATAAACGACGGTGCCCAAGCGCAATTACATCTTCTGCCCAAATGCCATCATTATCCGGACCTCTGTGGCTGAGCGTTAAATTCATTTTCTGAACAAGATTCTTTTTTTGTTCAGTAGAATAAAGATCAGAGATAAAACCGTTTATACCGCACATAGATTACTTTAAACCAATTGCTCTTAAAAACCGCTCGTCATGCATCATTAATTTTATTCCCTCATCAATACTCACCAGTTTTTTATTCAGGATCTCTCGCATCTTTGTATTATCAGGTTGACGTCTTGTCATGTCTCCCTCTTTAAGCGGGGGAAGAAAAATTATCTTTGAAGTTGAATCTGTGATCTTTATAGTTAGTTCTGCAAGTTCTTTTATGGTCATTAATTTATCATTGCCAATATTGATAACATCATTTGTCAATAATTTTTCTTCAAATATTTTGGCGCAAACATTTACAGTATCATCTACATATGTAAACGTTCGTGTTTGCATGCCATCGCCATAAATAGTAATATCTTTATTTTTTAATGCAGAAGATAAAAAACGTGCTACAACAAAATCTGTACTTTGGTTTGGACCATAGGTATTAAAAAAGCGAAAAATGGTATAAGGTAAATGAAACGATTGCCAGTAACTTCTAAAAAAACACTCACCAACATTTTTTACTACAGCATACGGAACCCTTGAATTTAGTGGCGTACGATGTTCGTTTTGAGGTAATTCAACCGGCTCACCATAAACTTCGGAACTGGATGAAAAATAAACATGCTTAACAGAAGTGTTTTTTGAGAGGTTTAAAATATTTCTTATGCCTTCAATATCATTTAAAACATCAATAGGATTTTCCTGTGTTCTAATAACTCCAACAACTGCGGCAAAGTGAAAAACGTAATCAAAGTTATAAGAAAGCATTACTGACGAAAGATCGTTAAGGTAATTAACATCGCCTTTAATGAATTTCCAATTGGTTTTATCGGGGGAAGGTAATTTAGATAAAAAGCCGGTTGACAAATTATCCATGATCACCACAAAATTATTTGGATCGCTTATTAATTTTTCAGCTAAAGCACTGCCAATATTTCCGGCGCCACCGGTAACCAATATTTTAGTTTGATTTAAATTCATTATAAATTTCTAAAAGTGTATTTGTCCAGTTTTCAGGGTTGATTTTTTGCGCCAGGTCATGACTTTTTCTTGCCATATCAAGCAATTCTGTGTTGCTTAAAGTTATTATTTTTTTTAATACTTTCTTAAGGTCCTGTACATTTTTTGTTTCAAATAAAAATCCATTTTCACCTTCTGTCAAAAAAGCATCGTTAGCACCAACGCTTTGGCTGGTAATTAACGGAAAGCCTGACGCTGCGTATTCCTGTACTACCACACCCCAAGGCTCAAAATGACTTGGGAGAATAAATACACCGCAATTTTGAATGATCTCATCAAGTTTGTTTGGTTGAACAAAACCAAAGTGTTTTATTTTATCGTGCCTGATCGGGGTAATGCTTCCGGTTCCGAGGCACCATAATTCCCACTCGTTTGGGCTTTCTGCCTGCAACTGTATAAATGCACTCCAAAGATCCTTTATTCCTTTAAACTCGTAATACCTGCCAACAAATAAAAATACCTTAGGGAAATTGTTTTGTTTTATGTTTAGTTGTTTAGTGTAGATCTCATTAAATTTTTTGAGGTCGCAGCAATAAAATCCTTTTTTTATTTTTTTAAGATCAAAACCAAGCTTTTTTACATAATTTGCCTGGCTATTTCCTGGTACCCAGGCATGTGAAAATTTATTCAGTAAAAAAAAGCGGCTTAATATAATTGCAGCATATTGTTTAAGGGAGCCTGACCAATGTGTGTCGCATGTTAATACAGTAGGGATTTTTTTATAATACGGTTGTACCAGGCGTAAATAATCTTTATCTATCCAGCCACTGCAAACGATAAGATCGGGGCCGATCTCTCTGATCAATTTTTCAAGACCGTTATAATCGAATTTGTTTTTATCATACACGCGAAGGTTATCCGAAAAAGAAAATTCAAATGGAGCTTCTTTATTTACCGGCCATCTTATAATATGGACATTTGTTTTTTTCGAAAGCTCCTCGCAGCATTTGATAAAATACTCTGCAAGTTCAGTATATAAAAAAAGAACCGTCATTTGGAAACTAAAGTATCTGTATAGTTTTTATAGTTAAATGAGTTATAAAAATACATCCAGCCATACAGAAAAAAACCATTGTATGTGTAATTTCCCTGCCGTAAATATGTTAAAAGAATCAATACTAATAAACCATTACTCATTAGCCAAAACTCATCAGCTTCATTTCCGTTTATATCATGTGAAACAAAATATTTAAACACGAATAAAATTAAGAATATAGCGCCAAACAAACCAACTTCTGAAGTTGTTCTTAAAAAAAGTGAATTAGCATCACCCGTGTTGAATTCGTAGATGTTGCCGATTAAGTTATTTAAGGAATATTTCTCGTAAGCAAATTCGTGGGAGCCAATGCCTGTGCCAAAAAGCGGATTTTTAATAAAATTTTGTTTGGCAATATAATAGTTATTGTAAAACACGAAAGAAGAGCCATGCACACGGCTAAGAAAATCTTGTATCCTTTGAATTTTCGCCCCTTTTGTTTCATTTGCTTTTACTTCCCCTAAGATGTCATCAACAAATAATTCCTTAATACCATCAACCCGCACTTTAAATTCTGTTGCATTATTATAAGTTACAAAAAACAGGAACGTTGAAATTGGGATCGCGAAGAGGAAATAGCGAACAGCTCCAAAATTAAGAGTGATCAAAATAATAGCCAAAAAGATACCAAGGAATGCCAGGCTGGAAAAAGAAAGACAATAACATACCGAAATAACAAGGCATCTTTTTAAAGAGATGAAATCGGCCGTTCGTGTTATTAATTGATAGATACTCACAAAGAAGGCTGGTGCAATTGCAATTCCTAAAGAAGAAGGTTCGCTAAATAAACTATTGATTCGTATTCCTAAACCACCCAAATTGAGGCCCCATTTATTAAGAGGAAGAATTGAGCTCAGGTCTGATCCGTAAGAAAAACCTATCCAAAAACTGACCAATTGAAAAAGTCCGAGAGTACAAACAAAAAAAGAAATATTAATATATTTTTTAAAAATGAGTTTTACATCAAACGAATAATACTGCATTACATATTGATAAAAGATCAGGTTAACACAGATGTTAAGATAAATCTTTATAAATTTTGGAAAAGTATTATTATCTACTAAAACATTAAAAACACCAATGATCAATAAAGGAATAAGTATGTAAAGAACAGGGGTGTAGAACCGGTATTTAAGAATAAAGATGGGGAGTAAAATTAAAATGGGAATATAAGAAAAATAAAACTCGAACGGGTCTTTAAAAAAAACAAAGCCCGTGTAAAATAAGTTTGAGAAAATTCCCACATCAATTAAAAAACCAATCATCAGATAATATTTACCTCGCGCTCAAGCGTTACGCCAAATTTATCAAATACTTTTCGTAAAACATAATCAGATAATTCGAACACGGCCTTGCCCGTGCAATTATCTTTATTAATTAGCACTAATGCTTGTTTTGAGTGTACAGCGGCACCATTTTGTTCAATACCTTTAAGTCCGCACTGCTCAATTAACCAGCCGGCTGCTAATTTAAAATTACCGTTTGCAAGAGGATAAGATACTATTCCTTCAAAATCTTTTTTTAATAATGCGTGTTTTTCTTTTGATATTTCGGGGTTCTTAAAAAAACTACCGGCATTACCCGTAACTTTTGGGTCGGGCAATTTACTTTGGCGAATTGCGATCACCGCATCTGAAACATTTTTAATGGTTGGGGTAGTAACTCCCATGGCTTCAAGCTCTGCATTAATAGCACCGTAGGTTGTATTTAAATGTTGCTGTTTACTTAATTTAAAAGAAACAGATGTGATAAGAAATTGGTTTTTGTATTTTGTTTTAAAAATACTTTCGCGATAACCAAATTCGCAATCATTTTTTTTAAATAATTTTTTTTCGCCAGTTGCAGTACTAATGGCTTCCAATTCATAAAACACATCTTTTATCTCAACACCGTAGGCACCAATATTCTGCATTGGGCTTGCACCAACGCAACCGGGAATAAGCGATAAATTTTCTAAACCACAAAAATTATTTTTAATGCACCATTGTACAAACTCATGCCAGTTTTCGCCAGCTGCTGCTTTTACAATAACTTCATCTGTATTTTCGTTAATAAGCTCAATACCTTTTAAATTATTTTTAATAACCAGGCCATTAAAATTTTGAGTAAATAAAATGTTGCTGCCACCACCAATAATTAACTTCGAATTATTTTTATATATGCCGTTTTTAAGAAGCTCTAAAAAGTCGTCTATCGAATTTATTTCAACAAAATATGTTCCACTTGCTTCAATTCCAAAGGTATTAAAGGGTTTAAGGCTTATATTTTCTTTTATGTTTAACATACAAAACAAAAATAACTAATAAATTAGGGGTAATATTTCTATCTTTAGCCCAATATCAACAAAGTATTTGTTTACAACAAAAAAAATAGCAATTGTAAGTGTAATTAACGACCTGGTTACCGATAACCGCGTTAATAAAACCTGTTTAGCGCTTACGAATTGTGGTTTTGAAGTAGTTTTAATTGGAAGGGAACTGCCAGGATCTTTACCTCTTCCAAAATGGCCATTTAAGGCAATGCGCATGCGGTTATTGTTTTTAAAAGGACCTCTTTTTTACTTCTGCTTTAATCTTAGATTATTTTTTAAGCTTTTTTTCAAAAAAGCAGATCTTCTGTTTGCCAACGACCTGGACACGCTTTTGCCAAATTATTTGGTTTCAAAGCTTAAGTCAGTGCCCTTGATCTATGATAGTCACGAACTATTTTGCGAAGTACCGGAGCTTTTAGAAGCGCCATTTAAAAGAATGATCTGGCAAAAGCTGGAGAAGAGGATAGTTCCTAAACTAGAATATTGTATAACCGTAAACGAGAGTATCGCTAAAATATTTGAAGGAAAGTATAGGGTAAAATTTAATGTTATCAGGAATGTTTCCGATTTAGTTGAAAATTTTAAACCAAAAACAAAAGAAGAGTTGGGGCTGCCTCTGGATAAAAAAATTATTTTATTGCAGGGTGCAGGAATTAATATTGACAGGGGGGCAGAAGAATTAATTGATGCAATGCAGATGGTAAATAATGCACTGCTAATGGTTATTGGAAGCGGTGATGTTTGGCAGAGCCTTGAACAAAAGGTAAAAGATAAGGGTTTAGGCGAAAAGGTTAAACTAATTAAAAAGATCCCAAAAGCCGAGTTAATGAATTATACTTATAATGCTGACCTGGGATTAAGTATTGATAAGAATACCAATTTAAACTATTATAACAGCTTACCAAACAAAGTTTTTGACTACTTGCAAGCAGGTGTGCCAATACTTGCAAGCCGCTTACCAGAAATAGAAAGTATCATTACACAATTTAAAGTTGGCGATTTTATTGATAACCACAACCCAACAACAATCGCTTCAAAACTAAATGAATTACTCTTTTCATCAAGCCAGCTGCAAGAGTTTAAAAAGAATACAATAGTTGCGGCAAAGGAATTAAACTGGCAAAAAGAAAAAGAAAAACTAATATCAATAATTAAACAGGTTGCTTGATCGTTCACACATACCCTTTATTAATAACCTGCGCGGCCTTGCAGCGCTTTCTGTTTGCTTATTTCATTTTATTTATTCAACCGTTGATTACGTAAAAGATAAAACAATTTTAGATGTTGTTTTTTATGGCCAGTACGGAGTTTCACTGTTTTTTGTTATTTCTGGAATTGTTATTCCACTTTCGCTATTTAGGGCTGATTATAGTATTTATAACTGGCCCCAATTTTTTATGAAACGGATAATTCGTATTGAACCACCATACCTTGTTGCTTTAGTGCTTTCAATAACGATCATACTGGCACATAACTTTTTTTTAAGTGGCGATAAAATAAGAGTTAGTGTTACTCAATTTGCGCTGCATTTAGGATACCTGATACCTTTTTTTAAGGAATTTAAATGGCTTAACGAGGTTTTTTGGACATTGGCAATTGAGTTTCAATATTACTTAGTAATAAGTTTTTTAATTCTTCTGGTAATAAAAGGAAAGACAATAGGCCGTTTTATTTTTTATATGATCATGCTTACGCTACCTTTTTATTTTAGAGATACAAATTTTTTCCCAACCTATTCTGCTTTATTTTTAGCAGGCATAGTGTGGAGTTTTTATTATCTAAAGAAAATAAAAGCTATGGAATTTATAATTATTTTATTGGCTTCTGCAGCAATTGTCTACCTTAAACTTGCACATAACGAAGCAATCGTTGCGCTTTTCACAATTATTTCTATTCAATTTTTCAATGCCTATTCAAACAAGTTATTTGATTTTTTTGGCAATATTTCTTATTCACTTTATCTCATTCACCCCTTAATTGGCGCTAGTATTATAAATGTTTTAAGTCATACTTTCTTTTTAAGCTGGCAAAAGCCATTGATTATTTCATTAGGATTGGCAGTTACAATATTTTCTTCATACCTGATGTACAGGTTTGTAGAAAAACCAACCCAACTTATATCAAAACGAATTACTTATCAATAAAATACTTAAATTTAAAGGGTTAAATTGTATGGAATTTTCGGCACAACAAATAGCGCAACTTTTAAATGGAACTGTAGAAGGCGACGCGAATATTACTGTAAACAACCTTTCAAAAATAGAAGAAGGCAAAGAAAAGACATTGTCTTTTTTAGCCAACCCAATTTATACACATTTTATTTATACTACCGATGCCAGCATTGTTATTGTAAATAAAACATTGCACCTCGAAAAGCCTGTAAAGGCAAGCTGTACTTTAATTCGTGTAGATAACGCTTACGAATCATTCGCAAGATTATTAGAGATATATACACAAATAAGAGGACAAAAGGTTGGCATTGAACAGCCTTCCTTTATTTCTGAAAGCGCTAAAATGGGGACAGATTGCTACGTAGGCGCCTTTGCTTACATTGGGCAAAATGCAAAAATTGGCAACAATGTAAAATTATATCCAAATGTTTATGTGGGTGATAATTGCGAGGTAGGGGATAACACAACATTATTTCCAGGAGTAAAATTATATTATGATTGTAAGATCGGCGCTAATTGCACCGTACATGCCGGAACCGTTATAGGAAGTGATGGTTTTGGATTTGCTCCAAATACAGAAGGGCAAGCGTTTGTAAAAGTACCACAAATTGGTAATGTTGTTATTGAAGATAATGTGGAAATAGGTTCTAACTCTTCTATTGATAGAGCTACATTGGGATCTACCATCTTACGCAAAGGTGTTAAGCTGGATAATTTAGTACAGATAGCACATAATGCAGAAATTGGTGAGAACACGGTTATTGCCGGTTTATCAGGCGTTGCGGGCTCTACAAAAGTTGGTAAAAATTGTATGATTGGCGCGCAGGTTGGTATCGCGGGCCATTTAAAAATTGCTAATGGTGTTAAAATAGGCGGCCAATCGGGTATTGCAGCCAGTATCGAAAAAGAAGGAGAAATAGTACAAGGATCTCCGGCCTTTAATAGTGGTGAATTCAAACGTAGTTTTGTTCTTTTCCGCAACCTCCCAAAAATAAATGAAAAGCTCAACGACTTAATTAAAAAGTCAAATCAAAAGTAAAATGAAAGTT
This sequence comes from Chlorellidium tetrabotrys, assembly GCA_032273165.1. Classification (NCBI taxonomy): domain Eukaryota; class Xanthophyceae; order Mischococcales; family Botryochloridaceae; genus Chlorellidium; species Chlorellidium tetrabotrys. Next base: position 213,935 of record JAUKPS010110141.1, read on the forward strand.
GATATTTTAGCAATTGGTGTTCACCCGGATGATGTAGAATTAGGATGTAGTGGCACCATTGCAAAACACATAGCTTTAGGAAAAAAAGTTGGGATATTAGATCTTACCCTTGGGGAGCTTGGTACGCGCGGAAGCGCAGAGCTGCGAACCAAAGAAGCAAATGAAGCAGCGAAAATATTAGGCGTTTCTTTCCGCACACAATTAAAAATGAAAGACGGCTTTTTTGAAAATAACGAAGCGCATCAAAAACAAATAATTGAAGTAATTCGCAAACACCAACCCGAAATTATTTTATGCAATGCTGTAAATGATCGTCATCCCGATCATGGCAGGGCATCTAAACTAACGTCTGACGCTTGTTTTTACAGCGGTTTAATTAAGATAGAATCAACAGTTGATGGCAAAAAGCAAGATGCCTGGCGGCCAAAAGCAGTATATCATTATATCCAGGATCATTACATTCATCCCGACTTTGTTGTTGACGTTAGCGATTTTATGGAAGTGAAACACAAAGCTATCATGGCATTTTCTTCTCAATTTTATGACCCAAAATCAGGCGAGCCGGAAACACCTATCTCCAGCAAAGCATTTATTGAAAGCCTTGATGCTAAAATGTCTCTATGGGGCAGGGCAATGGGGGTGCCCTATGCAGAGGGTTTTACAGTTGACCGTTATCCGGGAGTGAATAATTTGTTTGATCTGAAATAAAAGGTTTCTTTGTGAACTTCGCGCTTAAATTATTTTTCTAAAAACGCCTTCACATATCCACACACTTCCGGCACATGCTCCAGGTTTAAGGTGTGGCCAGCGTTTACAACTACTTTAAATGTAGAATTTTTAATGTGTTTATGCACTTCATTCGCTAAATGCACCGGCAATAAAAGATCTTTTTCGCCTTGTATTATTAAAGTTGGCGCCGTAATTTTTTCAAGATTTTTTCTATAATCTTTTCTTTCTTTGGTGGCCTGCATTAAATGAAAGATGGCCTGTTTATTTTGCTGCGCATCCAAACGTGCTTCCTTCATCATTTGAATTGGGATGATTGGATTGGAAAAATAACCTTCACTCAATACACTTGGCAACATAATATCCAACATTAAATTATAACCACCAAACTCTAAAGCGCGCCACCAGCTTAATTCAATAGCGTCGTAATAGGGTGTTTTGTGTGCAAAGGTTGAAATTAAAACTAATTTATTGACCAAGGTTGGATGATTAACTGCAAAATGTTGGGCTACCAAACTGCCATACGATAAACCAATAATATTTGCTTTATTTATTTTTTCCTGCTCTAATATTTTTTTTACATCAGCTGCATGCTGGTCAAAATTCCTTGATGTTTCCGCCTTATCACTTTGTCCCTGGAAAATAAGATCTAATAAAACTATTTTGTATTTATCTTTAAAAAAAGGTAAAACAAAATACCAGGCAACGGTAGATTGCGTTAAACCATTAATAAATACAAGCGTTTCAGCGGCTTCTGTATTTCCCTGTATCTCGTAGTAAAGATTTAAATTATCTGTGGTTTTGCAAAACATTATATATAATTTAAGTTTACTTTATTTTTAGCGACTTCTAATTTTGCTTTTTTGCCTAAGTAAAGGGCCATGTTTTTTTCAATATGCCCGGCAGGAAAATTAAAACAAACCGGGTAATCGTATTCTTTAACGGCATCCATAACAATTTCTTCGGCTGTTTTTCCGAAGGGGATAGCGTTATCTTTCATATCACTCATACCACCAACAATCAAACCTTTTAAATGTTTTAGCTTACCACTGCGTTTTAATTGCAGCATCATGCGATCAATGTGATACAATTGTTCATCAAGATCTTCGATAAATAAAATTTTATTTTTACCGCTAACGTCATCCACACTTCCACTCAATGCATATAATAACGATAAATTGCCGCCAACAATTTCTCCTTCGGCAATTCCAACACGGTTTAATTTGTGTTTTGGAATGCTGTAATTAACCGCTTCTCCAAACAATAAATGTTTAATTGAATCGGTTGCTTCTTTATCTTTTGCAAATTGAAAAGCCATTGTGCCATGTATGGCCGCCATTTTTAAATGATACAAACGGTTATGTACAACAGTTGTATCACTATAACCAATAAACCATTTCGGATTTTTTAAAAGCGGCTTAAAATTGACCTGGTCAATAACCCGCATGGCACCATAACCTCCGCCACTTATTAAAATGGCTTTTGCCGTTTTGTGTTCAATAGCCCATTGAAGATCATTGGCGCGTTGTTGATCTGTTCCTGCAAATTGATGATGGACCTTAAATGTATTTGGGCCCGTTTGCACGTTTAAGCCCCAGCTTTTTAGAATAGCAATGGCAGGATCAACAGCCTCTTTTGACCTTGCCCGTGCAGTTGCAATAATTAAAATGGTGTCGCCTTTTTTTAAATAAGGAGGAGAGATCGCCATTATATTATTTCTTTTTTTTCTTTCCTGATTTAGATTTTTTGCCTTTTGCCTTTGAAGAAGATTTTTTAGAAGCGCTTTTTTTCGAAGAAGCTTCGCGTTTTTCTTTTTTAGCCATTTCAGCAGTTGATTTCTTTTCCTGGTATTCGATATTGCTCAGGTTTTGTTTGTATTTAGCGTGAACGGGCTCATTCTCAACCCTTACGTGATACCAGAACTGACCGGTCTTAATACGATAGATCTGCATTTCAGAAACACCAAATTTTTCTGCAATTTGTTTAAATGAAAGTTTTCTTTTTGGATCCCAGATCATTTTCTTTAAAGTAACTATACTCTTTTCGTTAAAAATTTGAGAGTGAGCGCTTTTTACGATTGCTTTTTTCTTGCGGGATAAAATGGCATTAGGACTGAAAGTCGTATGGGCGCGGTGTTCGGTTTGTGTAGCCCATTTTAAATTATCTACATGATCATTTAAGTAATTATGATCTTTATGAATTACAAATTTATGTTTTGGCGATGGTTTTTTTAAGAATGCCTTAGCAACTTCTTTATACAAAAAAATTGCAGCCGCCTTGCCATCTTGCCTTACATTAAAGCGATAGCTGCCTGCTGTTGGCTTAAAGTTTCTTTTCTCAACTTTGCCACTATTGTCTAATAAGACACCAAAATGGCCGTGATTTGAAATTACATATGGCACCGATGGTTTTTTGCCATTCACTGTAATTGTTTTCCAAATTTCTTTTTTATTGCTCATTCTTAATTATTTTAATAGTTATAGTTACTTTTGTATAAATATAACAAAAAAATGAGTGATTTGCATTTTCGACAAAAAAAGTCGAAAAAGGCATAACGGGTTGCACTTTAGGAGATAAAAATGAATTCAAAATTTAAAAGAACATTAGTTACCGCGGCGTTACCGTATGCAAATGGTCCCGTTCACATTGGCCATTTGGCGGGTTGTTACCTGCCTGCAGATATTTATGTAAGGTATTTAAGAAGCATAGGCCATGATGTTAAATTCATTTGTGGAAGCGATGAACACGGCGTGCCTATTACTATTAAAGCAAAAAAAGAACATACTACGCCCCAGGCAATAGTTGATAAGTACCATGCTATTATGGGCACGGCCTTTAAAGACTTTGGAATTTCGTTTGATATATATTCACGCACATCCTCAAAGGTTCACCACCAAACAGCTTCAGATTTTTTTAAAGTACTGTACGATAAACATGTTTTTACTGAAGAAGTTACCGAGCAGTATTATGATGAAACTGCAAAACAATTTTTAGCAGACCGGTATATTGTTGGCACCTGTCCTAAATGCGCTAATCCAAATGCGTATGGCGATCAATGTGAACGATGCGGCTCAACGTTAAATGCAACCGATCTTATTGATCCAAAATCTACTTTGTCAGGAAGCAAACCCGTTTTAAAAGAAACCAAGAACTGGTTTTTACCGCTTGATAAATTACAGCCGAAGATAAAAGCATATATCGAAAAACACGCAGATTGGAAAGCCAATGTTTATGGCCAATGCAAGAGCTGGATGGATAGTGGTGATGGTTTGCAACCAAGAGCAATGACACGCGACCTTGATTGGGGCGTGCCCGTACCGGTTAAAGGTGCAGAAGGTAAGGTGCTATACGTTTGGTTTGATGCGCCTATTGGATATATATCTGCTACTAAAGAATTATTGCCAAACAATTGGGAAGATTACTGGAAAAAAGATGATTCGCGATTGATACATTTTATTGGAAAAGATAACATTGTTTTTCATTGCATTATTTTTCCGGCCATGTTAATGGAACACGGTGAATTTATTTTACCCGATAATGTTCCTGCCAATGAGTTTTTAAATTTAGAAGGTGATAAGATTTCAACCTCCCGTAACTGGGCAGTTTGGCTGCATGAATATTTACAAGACTTTCAAAACATGCAGGATGTGCTGCGTTATACTTTATGCTCAAACGCGCCTGAAACAAAGGATAACGATTTTACCTGGAAAGACTTTCAAACAAAAAATAACAGTGAGCTGGTTGCTATTTTCGGAAACTTTATAAACAGAACCTTAGTGTTAACGCACAAGTTTTACGAAGGAAAAGTACCTGAAGCGAAAACATATAATAAAGAGGATTTGATTGTTTTAGAAGAATTAGCCGGCGCGCCTGCAAAAATTTCTAAGGCAATTGAGCAATTTAAATTCCGCGAAGCAGTTAGTGAATGGATGAATGTTGCCAGGTTAGGGAATAAATATTTAGCAGAAACAGAACCTTGGAAATTAATTAAAACGGATGAACAACGTGTAAAAACAATTATGAATGTTGCTTTACAAATATCTTGTAACCTTGCCATTTTAGCAGAACCATTCTTGCCTTTTACCTCAAAAAAACTATTCGATCTTTTAAATATAAAACCATTACGTTGGGCCGCGGCTAACCAAACATCCAATGTGGCGCATGGCCATAAAATAAATAAAGACGAATTATTATTTTCTAAAGTAGAAGATGAGCAAATTCAAATGCAATTGAACCGTCTTCAAAAAAGCAAAGAAGATAATTTGGTGAATGCCGGCCCGGTTGAGTTTAAAGGTGAAACAACATTTGACGATTTTAATAAAATGGATATTCGCACAGCAACAATTGTTGCAGCAGAAGCGGTTCCGAAAACAGATAAGTTATTAAAATTGACAGTAGATACCGGAATTGATACGCGCACAGTTGTAAGCGGCATTGCAGCTTTTTTTAAGCCTGAAGACATTATCGGGCATAAAGTTTGCCTTTTGGTTAACCTGGCACCACGTAAAATAAAAGGTATTGAAAGCCGCGGAATGATATTAATGGCAGAAAATGCAAAGGGAGAACTAAGCTTTGTTTCACCTGTAAAAGACAACATAGAAAATGGATCAATTATTAAATAAAAAAACAGCAATTATATTTTTTTTCCTGCTAGCAGGAATGATAGGTTTTGCACAAAAAGTGGAAGAGCCTTTTCATGATACACAGGATTATAAAGATCCTAAACAATTTGAAAAATTCAGAAAAAGACGTATTATAATTGGTGCCTGGCAGGTAAATCAATTAAAAAGCGGGGCTATGGTTGTGAGATTAAAGACCAATCAAAAGCTGATTGACGCATTAAAAAAGCAAGGTAATCAAAGTTTAGCGCTGCAAAAAGAAAAAGAACAATTTGCAATCGATCAAAATACGATGTACGCGTATAGAAAAAAATTTACGTTTTGTAAAGTGTATTTCATTTACAGCAACAGCAGTGACACTTTATTAAGAGGCGCTCGTAGTGGCATTTTTTTAGATACTAATTTGGTTGTAGACCCATCTATTACCCTGTCGGAAAAATTTTATTTGATAGCCGAAAGAGACTACGCTTACAACTCATCTATTGGCTTCGTAAAAGAAGATTCAGCCAGGTTTGTTACAGAGGGCGGAAACCCGATAAAAGAAATGGCAATGGTGGTGAAGAATAAATATGGTCATCAATTAAAGGGACCATTTCCATATTTTGTAAAAGATAAAACATACGCAGGAACAAATGCAGGTGTTGAAGAAAAAATAATATTTAAAGGAAAACCAACCAAAGTATTTATTGGAAAACAGTTTAGCAAAGAAAAACTAATGTTATTTGTTGAAATACTTAATGACAACATAATTCAATTTCATCAATCGTCTCCGCCGCCAGACCTAAGCAGGATAGACCCGATCATTTTGCCTTTTTTATACTAAATAAAGTTTATTGTTAGATATTTATTTTTTATATCTTTAATAAAACATCAACAATGAAAAAGGCTGTAGTACTTTTTTTTACTTTTGTTACCGCGTTCTGCTTTTCCCAGTCAGACACACTTTATATACTTTTAAACAAGAAAATTACCTGTAAGATACTTGAGATAAACGACCTTGAAATTAAATATAAACCAGGATCAAATGGCGACGGCCCATTATATACTGTTGAAAAAACTACTGTTCTTAAATATACTTTAGCAAATGGTTTTACAGAATTAATACCAAAAAAAGTAACTGAGTTAAATAACATACAGTCCACAGAAGTAATACGTAAAGAGATTGAAAGTAACTGGCAGGTAATAAAGCTAAGTCCTTTTTCCTTTGCGTTTAGCCACGTTTCATTTGCGTATGAAAAAGTAATAAAAAAGGGCATGAACCTTGAGGTAGCTTTGGGCTATTCAAATTCAGGAATAAACCCGGATGAATCGAAATTATTTAAAACAGGTTATAGCAAGGGCTCGCAGTATGAAGGAGCCTTTGTTAAACCCGGCATAAAACTCTTTTTAGGCGAAGATTTTTCAGATAAAAATATAAAATACGCACATCCTTTAAGTGGGCGTTTTGTAAAGTTAGATTTTGGAGTATCTTATCTTAATGCCAAAAACCTTACCGCAACATATAGTATGTATACATCTACTACAGGTGTTGTATCACAAACAACAAAAAGCGATCTTATAACAATTGCATATGGTGGCTTTGTTAATTATGGGCGCCAGGTTATTTTAGGCAACACATTAACAATGGAGTGTTACTTTGGAGCAGGGTTTACCGGTAAATCGGAAACCTTTTCAAATCCGGATTTTTTTACGAACCCTTTTCCTCAAAGCGTTTATACCGAAGATAAGGATAGCTACACCTCCAATTATCACGGGTTTTTAAGAGTGCCAACGTTAGGCCTTTCTTTTACTGCTGGCTTTAATATAGGTTATATTATCCCTCAAAAAGGTAAGAGCAAAAAAGAGGCGAAAGAATAATACAAAATACCAGGTAACAAAAAAGCCAATTGTTTTTTACAATTGGCTTTTTAATTTCTTGTGTATCCTATTAATTTTTTGAGATCACTAACTCATCAATAATGTTTTTTGCACCACCCAGTTTATCAATTATAAATAATACAAAACGCGCATCTACACAAATGGTGCGGTTTAAATTTTTATCAAAGGCTATTTTGTGGCTTAATGCTTCGTAATTACCATCAAAGGCAAGGCCTATTAACTCTCCTTTGGCGTTAATAACAGGCGAGCCAGAATTTCCGCCTGTAATATCATCAGTTGTAATAAATGTTACTACAATATCATTTGTTGCTTTATCAATATATTGACCGTAATCTTTATTTTTTATTAACTCCAATAATTTTGCAGGCGCATCAAACTCATAATCTCCTGGTTTGTATTTTTCCATCAATCCATTTAATGTACAAACATAATTATAGTTAACACCATCTTTTGGACTGTACGATTTTACATTACCGTAAGAAACGCGCATGGTTTGATTGGCATCAGGATATAGGGCTTGTCCCTTCTTCATCTCTAAAACACCTTTTAAATATTTTTTATTTAAGGCATAAGTGGTTCCTGTAAATTCAGTAAAATATTTACCGTAATTATTATTAAAATTATCTAAAAAGTCAGTTGCTGTTTTATAAGCAGGATCTTTATGTAACGAAGCTGTATCGGGTTTTGCAATAAAGGCACCCCACTTTTCTTTATTCAAAATAAAAGTGTTAGCGAAAATATCTTTAGAGAATTTCTCATATGTTTCATCTTTTTCTAAAGCACCATAGGTGTTTTTAAGCATAGTATAAAAATCCTGAGGTCTTTGACTCGGGTCAATATCCGTATAAAACAGCTTGGTAACAATGCCTAAGATATTTCTATCTGAAACAATATTCTCGCTTTTAATAAAACGATCTTGTGCTGTTTTTGCAGCAGAAATAGCTTTGTTTAAATTTTCAGGAGTTATGTTTTTATCTGTTAAAGCAACATCCAACGCTTTTAAAGTTGCCGCAAAAGCCATTAATGGCGAACCCATAATGCCTTCGGCAATATAAACACGGTGCTTAGCATAAGGTCTCCAGTTATCGTAGGCAGTTTTAATGTTCGCGAATAAATTATCATATTCCGGTTTTCCTTTTGCCCATGCTTCAAAAGCGGCTTCGTCTTTTTGTTTTTGTGCAATGGTATTGTATTTAACAAGCTGTTTTGTTTCTCCATCAAAAAACTTCCAGTAGTTAGCAACCTGCGCATAATAGCTTGCTAACTGAATTTTATTTGCAGGATCTTTTAACATTTCGGTCATCATTAATTTTAAACGGGCATCACGTAAACTAACTGTGAATGGGTTTTCAATATCGATCTTTAGTTTAACACCGTAAGATGTTTCGTAACGGTTTGTACCACCAGGGTAACCATAGATCATTGAAAAATCACCATCCTTTAATCCTTTGATCGATACGGGTAAAAAATGTTTCGGCACATAAGGAATGTTATCAGCACTATAATCGGCGGGCTTACCATCTTTGCTCATATAAACGCGGAAGATCGAAAAATCTCCTGTATGGCGCGGCCATTCCCAGTTATCAGTATCTCCACCAAATTTTCCAATACTCTCAGGCGGTGTGCCAACCAAACGTACATCGGTATAACGCTGGTAAGTGAATTGTAAGAACTGGTTGCCTTTAAAAAAGCTTCCAATTCTAATTTCATGTCCGGTGCCTTCAGCCGCTTTGGCCGACATGGCTGCCAAAATACCCGGAAGTTTTGCTGCCAGATCATTTGCCGGAATATCTTTAATTTTTTCGTTTACTTTATCGCTAACGTCTTCAATACTCAATAAAAATTGAACACTAAGGCCTGGGCTTGCAATTTCTTCTTGTTTTGATTTTGCCCAAAAACCATCTCTTAAGTAATTATGAGAAACTGAACTTGCCGCCGCAATACTTTGATAACCGCAGTGGTGGTTGGTAAACACTAAACCTTCTTTACTAACTATTTCGGCAGTACAACCGCCACCAAATAAAACAATAGCATCTTTGATGCTGTTCTTGTTAGCGCTATAAAGCTGCTCTTTGGTTAATTTTAAACCTTTTTTAACCATATCGGCATACGTTTTTTCACCAATAAGCTGCACCAGCCACATGCCTTCGTCTGCTTTTACAGAAGAAAGACCAAGGCTGATAATTAAAATACAAAGTAATTTTTTCATAGAAATTAAAAATAGAGCACAAAATTAACAATGTAAGTGATACTAAATTAAATTTTAGATGAATAGCCTAAAATATAGATGGTTGTACTTATATTCTCTATAAAGAAATAAGCAAAAAACGGATGGGAATTTATTGGCCAAAATACTCACCCCAAAAGGGGGATGCCATCATAGAGAGAAAACCGTGATGCCTTAATAGGGTTTTTCCCCATCTCAATATCATCAGTTTAAAATCTATAAAACGATCTCAAATTAGTATGTATGTGTACAACACTTGTGACCTCGAAGGGAGTCGAACCCATAACCTTCGGCTCCGGAAACCGACACTCTATCCAGTTGAGCTACGAGGCCAGATAGAGCACAAATATAACACCATATTTTATGGTTTTTAATATAATAATGTTGTAATTTTAGCGTTATATATGTGTTTTTAGACCAAAACTCAATAATGAATCGCATTTTTTCAGGTATTTTTTGTTTCACATTTTTATCCTTTTTTTCACAAACAGGCCCTCGTTCATGGCAAGACCATTTGAGCTTGAATAATTGCAATACAATTACAAAATTCAATAACAAAATCTATGCTTCAAATTATAATGGCATAATTAAAATTGACGAAAGTGATTTTAGCAGTGAAAAACTAAATAAGATCAATGGATTGCATGATGTAGGAGTGCGTCTCCTGCGTACAAATCCCAACAACAATAAGCTCTTGGTTATTTATGATAATTGCAACATTGATGTAATTAATGCAGATGGTGAGGTCAAAAATTATTCTGAGATAAAATCAAAAGTTTTAAGTGGCAAAAAGATAATTAACGAAGTTACTTTTAAAGGCCAGTTTGCTTATTTAGCAAGTGGCATCGGAATTATTGTTTTTGATACGGAAAAACTGGAAGTAAAAGAAACTTTTATAATTGGCCCCAATGGATCTAACCTTGAAGTATATCAGATAGCATTAAACGACTCACTTATTTTTGCGGCAACCCCAAACGGGTTATATAGAGCAAATTACAAAACAAAAATTTTAAATAACTATAATAATTGGGTATTAGTACCTGCAAATAGCATTCCTACTGGGCCTGTGGGAAGTGTAGTAAACGTTAATGAAAAAATTATTGCCGCCTATTCGCCATGGAAAACAAATGCAAATGATATATTAAAAGATACGTTATATGTTTTATCAAATAATGCCTGGGCAAAACTTTATGCTAATCAAACGCCTATTATAACGGTAAAAAAATTTGGACATGTTTATGGAAGTTATTTTTCAACGATCGATCAAAACGGTGTGTCAATAACGGATGTTAATACACTTGCCCTTAAGGCTTATATTACTCAGGTAACCGGCGCAACAAATTACAGGCCAAATGATGCGTATTTTGATATTTACAATGGAAATTACAGCTATTGGGTAGCCGATCAGTTTAATGGTGCGGTTCAGGCAGTAAGTAGTTTTACATTCGACCCTCAACACACCGTAAAATCCTTTGGAACAAACACGAACCTGGTTAGTAATATTGATATTTTCGACGGCAAAATTGCCGTTTCACCATCGTCTCCAGATCAGGCCGGCGGATCACTTGTAACCTCAGAAGGAATTAATATTTACAAGGATAATGATTGGTCGTATATTGTATCTCAAAACCCAAATTCGTATAATCCCGGAACTATTGTGGATATTAACGCTGTATATTTTGACAGGAAAGACAGAACAAAATTCTACGCCAGTTCATGGTTTGCCGGGTTACTGGAATATAAAGATAATCAATTAGTAGCTGTTTACGATCACACAAATACACCTGTAATACCACAGGTATATGACAAAGCGGCGCGCGCCAGCGGCATGTGTATGGATGATGACGGTAATTTATGGTTCGCATCAAGCGATTCAAAAAACTTCATTAATGTAAAAAAAGCAAATGGCACTTTTCAATCGTTTTATTTTGATGCAGGAAGGTTTACAAGAAAACTTTTTGTAGATAAGAATAATTATGTTTGGGCATTGCATGAAAGGCAGGGCGGCATTACAGTGTTTAATCATAATAATTTTTCAACGCCTGTTCAAAATATTAATTATAGAGTGCTTACAAAAGATGTGGGAACCGGAAACCTTGAATCAAATTCTGTTTATTCTATTGCCGAAGATAAGGATGGTAAAATATGGATAGGTACCGGGGCGGGCATAAAAGTTATTTATAATCCTAAAACAATTTTTAGCGGAGGAGATTATGATGCGCAACCCATAAAGATAGTGCAGGATGGAAATGTGGAACTGCTACTTGAAAAGGATGTTGTTACCAGCATTGTTGTAGATGGGGCCAATAATAAGTGGGTAGGCACACAAGACGGAGGTTTGTATTGTTTTAGTCCCGATGGTTTAACACAACTATACCATTTCACAAAAGAAAACAGCCCTTTATATTCAAATACGATCATTGATATCAATTATGAAAAAGTTACAGGCGATATTTATATAGGAACGTTATTAGGAGTGCAATCTTTTAGAAGTATTGTAATTGAAGGCGATGATAAATATGAGAATGTTTTTGCTTATCCAAACCCGGTAAGACCAAATTATGGCGGCACGGTTTTGGTTAGAGGCCTGATCGATAATTCAATTGTAAAAATAGTTGATCAAAGCGGCAATATAGTTTGGGAAACAAAATCTCAGGGGGGCCAAATAGAATGGTCACTTAAAAACCTGGCAGGCAACCGGGTAGCCTCCGGCGCCTATGTTGTTTACGCCACAACTACAAACGCCGAACAAAAGGCGGTCTCAAAAATCCTTGTAATAAATTAATGCGCGTTTCAGATAAAGCCATTGTTTTGCAAGCCATAAAACATGGCGACAAAAAATTTATTTTAAAACTTTACACACATCATAACGGCTTAGTAACTGCCGCAGTAGCGCTAAATAAGAACATTAGGTCAAGTAATATTTTTCCTTTAAGCTTAATTAATGTAGAGCTTATTTTAAAACAAAATAAAGAAGTTCACCAGGTTACAGAGGCAAGCAGCTATTATATTTTATCTAATATTTCAAATTCCCTGGCAAAGCTTAGTATTGCGCAGTTTATTAATGAGATCTTAATTAAGGCTATAAAAGAAAGCGCCACTAACCAACACTTATATGAATTTATTGAATCGTGCCTTGTTTATTTAAACGATACCGAAACTGAATTTATAAACCTGCATTTGTATTTTTTAGCTGAGTTTACAAAATTTTTTGGTGTTGAGCCCCAAAATAATTATTCAGTACAAACCCCTTATTTTGATTGCCGTGACGGCCAGTTCTCTTCTATGAGCATGGCATTTCCTTTAGGTTTGGGCAAAGAAGATTCTGTTTTATTCTCCGAATTCTTAAAAATAAATGCGCTTAAATCAAAAATATCTAATGAGCAAAGGCAGGTAATTTTAGATATTTTGTTAGCCTATTACCGTTTGCATTTCCCTGGGTTTAATACCATTAAAAGCTTGGAAGTTTTAAAAGAAGTAAGCTCTGCTTAAAGATCGCGATAACGGTTCCAAAAGCTGGTTTTAAATCCTAAATAAATAAAAGGGTTTTGTAATACATACCCCAAACCGTTAGATTCGGAACGCTGAATGTATCCTAGTTCCAGGCGCATATTCATGTCTGCAATTAAATAATAGGTGAATTTTAAATTACTTTGCATGACAGTTGTTTTAACTCCTTGCGTTGTTTTATGGCCATATTCATAAGGGCGTGTTGTATAACTTAAAAAAATATTTTGCCCTAAATTCGATTTACCATTTAAAGAATCTTTACCTACTATAACATACATGCCTTGCCAGTTAAGCTCCCAATTATTTTTTCGGTAAGATAAAAACCCAAGGTACTCTTTAAAGTTAGCGCCAAACGGATGCGCAAGGGCCATACCATAATGCGCGTAGTTTTGTTGTACCACGCCATGCGAATAGGTATAAGGCCTTACCTGGTTATATTCAACCTGCAGGCTTAAACCTTTTACGTTAAATGCATTAATATATTTAGCTCCAAACTGCCAGGCTTGTTTGTTGGCCCACCATCCATTACGCGCACGGATCTCTTTCAGAAAAAATTCATCAAGTGCGAGCTGGCTATATAGTTTTAAGCGATTAAATAATTTATAATTCATATTCAACCCAATACCGGCGTTATCTGGTGAGCCTACTGAATATTCCTGCGGCCTGAAAAAGATAATAGGATTTAAATAATTAACATCAAAACCCCGTGTTTGATTTGTATCAGATCCCCTGAAAATAATATTTTCAAAAAGACCTACATTTAATTCTTTAATAATATTATAACTTAAATAATGAAAGGTGCCGAATTTATTGGTGTATTTTTTTTGAAAACCATTAGCCGTACTTACATCGTACATCCAACTATACCAAACGTTGTATTGAAAGCGCCAGATATTTGTATTGATTCTAAAGTAAGGATAGGCCGGGGCATAATCACTTAACAATAAACTTCTGTATCCATCACCAATAAAATGTTTATCGCGCCCTAACTGAAAATTAAAGATCTTATTGTTGTTTGGCGAATAGGAGGCGTAACCGGTATAATCCATAAAAGAATAGCCGCTTTTGTTAGTGCCATAAGCCTGACCATAGGTTGGTATTATTTTTTGAGTAGATAGAATGGTATCCATATAAAACGGCAACATACTTTTACCACCAATAATAGTTGCCGCAAATGTAAAATCGTTATTAATATTTACTTTTAAATGAGTGCCACCAACAAAATCGGTTAAAGGTTTTTTTGTAAGGCCGTCGTAACCAACTTCAGCATCCAGAATAGGGTGTAGCTGAATGTTATACCAGATTCTTTTTTCAGGTTTTTCGTTTAATGTTTTGCTGAGAAAATAATTTTTAAAAGCATAAAATTTAAATGGTATTGTTGAATCCGAAGCTTCATTAAATGTACTGCTTAAATAAGGTTTAAACGAAGAGTGAAAGGTTAAGTTAGGTTTTGAAATATTCCAATAATCAAAAGCGGGATCTATGTTTTCTGAAATAAAAGCGTTACGCGCCATTTGGTTATCTTGCGCAGATAAAAATAACGAGCATATAATAAATACAAGCGTAAATAATTTTTTCATTTCTACGGTAAAAATAAGCAAAAACAATACAAGGTTTTTATAAATAAAAAAGCCGTTTCAAAAACTGAAACGGCTTTTAAAATATAATTAAATTCAATTAAGCAGTTTTCATATCTGCTAAAACCTGGTTCATTGCTCTTACAGCATCAGCACTTTTATTAAAAGCAGCCTGCTCTTCAGCATTTAATTTGTAATCAACAATTTTTTCCCAACCATTCTTACCAATAATTACCGGCACGCCTAAACAAATATCTTTTTGTCCGTATTCGCCATCTAAAGCTACGCAGCAAGGAAATAATTTTTTCTGATCATTAATGATACTGTTCACTAATTGGGCAACTGCAGCTCCCGGAGCATACCATGCGCTGGTTCCAAGCATACCTGTTAATGTAGCGCCACCAACCATTGTATCTGCCGAAACTTTTTTCAATGCTTCCGCATCCAAAAATTGAGAAACCGGAACACCAGTATAAGAAGCTAAACGCGTTAAAGGTATCATAGTTGTATCACCATGCCCACCAATAACAACACCGCTAATATCACTTGCAGGTGAATTTAACGCTAAAGATAAATAGGTTTTAAAACGTGCGCTATCTAATATGCCGCCCATTCCAATAATTCTGTTCTTAGGAATTTTGCTTTCTTTTAAAGCTAAATACGTCATTGTATCCATTGGATTACTTACTACAATGATAATAGCTTCAGGTGAATGCTTTAAAACATTTTCAGTTACTGTTTTTACGATCCCTGCATTAATGCCAATTAATTCTTCACGTGTCATTCCTGGTTTGCGGGGAATACCGCTGGTTATAACAACTACTTTACTTCCTGCAGTTTTCGCATAATCGTTAGTGCTGCCACTAATACGCGTATTAAAGCCATTAAGGGTGGCAGTTTGCATAAGATCTAACGCTTTACCTTCGGCAAAATTTTCTTTAATATCTAAAATAACTACTTCGCTTGCAATGCGATTAAGCGCAATGTATTCTGCACATGTTGCTCCTACATTTCCTGCACCAATAACGGATACTTTCATAAGATTGAGTTTTAAAATTCAGGTAAATTTAAAAGATTTAAGCACACTAAGCTAATCTGTTGATAATTTTTATTTCAGAAAAACAATAACGATTTAGACTTTTATTTTAGAAGCAAGATTTAGCAATTTAGCGTCTTCAAAGTAACCGGCCATTAGCTGTAAACCCATTGGTAAACCATTACTATGCACACCACAAGGCACTGATATAGCAGGAATTCCGGCAATATTGGCCTGCACGGTAAAAATATCTTCCAGATACATTTTAATAGGATCGGCGCTGTTCTTACCAAATTCAAAAGCTGTGCCAGGAGTAGAGGGGGTTAAAATAAAATCAAAATCCTTTAAGATCTCATTTGTTTTTTCGTGAATGACACGGCGCACTTTTTGCCCTTTACTATAATAAGCATCGTAATACCCTGCGCTTAAAACAAAAGTACCTAGCATGATCCGGCGTTGTACTTCTTTACCAAAACCTTCGCTGCGTGATTTTTTATAAGTGCTTTCTAGGTCGGTTGCGTTTTTGCTTCTGTAACCAAAATGCATTCCGTCAAACCGCGAAAGGTTAGAGGATGCTTCGGCTGTTGTTAAAACATAATAAGTTGGCACCAGGTATTCTAAATATGGAAAGCTCACTGCTTCTACTATATGTCCCTGGCTTTTCAACCAATCCATTTGTTTTAAAACGGCTGCTTTCACTTCAGGATCAAGGCCTTCAGCCTCAACACATTCTTTTAAATATGCAATTTTATATTTTTTATTCTCTAATAAAGCTTTGCTGTAATCCTCTACTTTTTTTGATGATGAGGTATTATCATTTTTATCCTGCCCGGCAATTACTTCTAAAATAATAGCGGCATCATCAACGGTTTTTGTGATCGGACCAATTTGATCGAATGAAGAAGCATAAGCAATTAAACCATAACGCGAAACTCTTCCATAAGTTGGTTTATAGCCAACAGTACCTGTGAATGAAGCGGGTTGGCGAATGGAGCCACCGGTATCGGAACCTAAAGTAACATGGCATAAATTAGCAGCCACCGCTACCGCTGATCCTCCGGACGATCCGCCCGGAACAAATTTTTCGTTCAAGGGGTTTAATACATTTCCAAAAGCAGAATTCTCGTTACTGCTTCCCATCGCAAACTCATCACAATTTAATCTGCCAATGATAATTGCATCTTCTGCTAATAATTTTTCTACAACAGTAGCTGAGTAAAGCGATTCAAAACCTTCTAATATTTTTGATGAGGCCGATACTTTATGGCCTTTATAACAAATGTTATCTTTCAGTCCAATAACAACACCGGCAAGCTTTCCGGCTGTTCCCATTTTTATTTTTTCATCTGTTTTTTTTGCCAGCTCTCTTGCAGAGGCTTCAAATACTTCTAAAAAAGCATTTAATTGTTTTTTTTCTGCAATAGCTGTAATGGCTTGCTCTACAAGGGCTGCGCAGGTTGTCTTACCGCCCTTAAGATCGGCTTGCAAGGTATTTATATTAGAAAATGAATACACGTAATTGGGTTTTTAAAAACAACAAAAGCGTTACTCTTTGTTGAATAACGCTTTAAATCTACAAATAAATAAATTATTTTTTCTCTATTTCAGAGTTATCGGTAGTGCCCTTGCTGGCATCTTTAAAATCTTTTATTCCTCTTCCAAGGCCTTTCATTAATTCCGGAATTTTTTTACCTCCGAACATTAATAAAACAATTACTAAAATGATGATGATCTCCGGTGCGCCTAAGCCCCCTAAAATACCTAAAATGAATGTTGGTGTCATGTTTTAAATTATTGACCACAAAGGTATTAAATATTGAATGAAAAGCAAAATAAACATAGATTTAAAGCGATTCTCCACAAAAAATGAATTATTTGGCGGATAAAATCGTGTATTCATCCATAAACGGCTTGAATTTGCGATGAAACACCATGATCTTTAACTTTAATACCTTAACTTTATTTTCTCAATTATTTATTCCTGGTTAAATATGAAAAAATTTATATCTCTTTTTGCAATCGTATTTTTTTGCAATAACATTTTTGGTCAAAAATGGACCGAAATGATGAGCGATTCTAATGCAAATTTTTATGATATTGTTAAAGAATTTGATAATTACTGGAAAGATAAACCCTATGAAAGAGGCAAAGGATACAAAGCTTTTAGGCGCTGGCAGTGGTTTATAGAGCCACGCGTGTATCCAACAGGGAATATGAGGTTTGCGTCGCGTGGCTATGCTTTTGAACAGTATCAAAAACATTTAAACGAAAATCCTGCTCAAAAAATAATGAGCAATGCCGCGGTTAGCGCTACTACAGCTAATTGGGTGCCATTGGGGCCTTTTGGTTCACCAAGTGGTGGCGATGCAGGAAGAATTCAAACCATACAAATAAAACCCGGAGACCCTAATACAATTTATGTTGGCACAGCAGCTGGTGGATTTTGGATGAGTAATAACAGTGGTGTAAGTTATACTACAACTACCGATCAGTTCGCATCTTGTGGTATCTCAGATATTGCTATAAATCCATTCAATACAGGCATTATTTATGTTTCTACAGGTGATAAAGACGCCGGAGATACGCATTCAACAGGCGTCTTAAGATCAGGCGATGGCGGTTTAACATGGGGAACAACGGGCTTAAGCTGGCAAACTTCGCAATTACGAAGGATCTATCGTTTATTAATTAATCCAATAAACCCAAATACATTAATAGTTGCATCAAATGTTGGAATGTTCCGTTCTTTAGATGCCGGTAATACCTGGAGTTTAGTTGCTAATGGCGGGTATGTTGATGCCGAATACAGACCCGGTGATACAACTACTATTTATGCAGTTACAAATGGTGGTTTTGTTAGATCAACAAATGGTGGCAGCTCGTTCGTTGGCGTTTCTCTTTCAGCGAGTTCTTTAAACAGCTCACGTTTATCAATTGCTGTTACACCGGCAAATAACAATTACGTATACATTATGGTAGGCGCCACTAATAATGGTTTTGGAGGCCTTTACCGCTCAACAAATACAGGCAGTTCATGGACATTAATGAGCTCTTCTCCTAACGTTATGGGTTGGAGTACAAATGGTTCGGATGTTGGTGGCCAGGCGTGGTATGATATTGCAATTGACGCTTCACCGGCTAACGCAAACGAAATTACGGTTGGGGGTGTTAACAGTTGGAAATCAACAAACGGTGGCACAACCTGGACGCTTAATACGCATTGGTATGGCGGCGGTGGAAAACCATATGTACACGCCGACCTGCATTATGTAATGTACACATCAGGTACAACCTGCTATTTGGGAACAGATGGTGGTATTGCAAGAACTACAAATAGCGGTACTTCATGGACAACAATAAACGGAAACATGAATATTGCCCAGATATATAAAATGGGCCAGTCTACAAATAATCCGGCAAGAATTGTTACAGGCCATCAGGATAATGGTACTAATTTATCAAATGGTACTGCGTGGAGCGAGATATATGGAGGAGATGGTATGGACTGTTTTATTGATTGGAATAATAATAATTTAATTATTGCTTCTTATGTTAATGGTGATTTTCAAAGATCAACAAACGGTGGTGCATCATGGGCAAACATTGTTAATGGCTTAACTGGCAATGCAGCGTGGGTTGCTCCAATAGTACAGGATCCGCTAACGCAAAACACATTTTATTGCGGGTATCAGCATGTTTACAAATCTACAAATCAAGGTACCATCTGGACGCAGTTGGGGAATATAGGCGCGTCTTTAGATGAAATTAAAGTTTCACCTTTAAACCCAAACTATATATATGCAACCGCTCCGGGAGGTATATGGAAAACCTCTAACGGCGGTACCACCTGGTCAAATATTTCAACAGGCTTGCCAATAGGTACCAATCAAATAACCGATTTAACAATGGATAATTTAAATCCTAATCAAATTTATGTTACCGTTTCGGGATATTTAGCAGGTACAAAAGTATTTTCTTCAAGTAATGGTGGTGCTACATGGACAAACTATTCTGCAGGCTTGCCAAATATTCCTGCCAATTGTATTGTTTACACAAATAATTCACCGCAGGCATTATATGTTGGAACCGATGTTGGTGTTTATTACCGTGAGGCTAGTATGACGGCTTGGATCCCTTATATGGCAGGCCTTCCAAATGTTGTAGTAAATGACATGGAAATTTATTACCCAACAGGCAAATTAAGAGCCGCAACTTACGCAAGAGGTGTTTGGGAAAGCGATCTGTATAGTAACCCAACAGCCGCGCCATTTGCAGCTTTCAGCAACGCGTTTTCGCCGGGCTGTGTGAATACTGCCTTACAATTTAACGACGTTTCTGCAAATACACCTACATCCTGGAGCTGGAATTTTCCGGGAGGAACCCCTTCTGCATCAAGTGCTCAAAACCCTTTGGTAACATATACCGCAACGGGTGTTTACACAATTGCATTGGTAGCTACAAATGGTAACGGCCCAAGCGCCCCTTATTTTGGAACAGTTTCTATTGTTAATGCACCAACAGTTACGCCCATAACAG
Source organism: Chlorellidium tetrabotrys (assembly GCA_032273165.1). Lineage (NCBI taxonomy): Eukaryota > Xanthophyceae > Mischococcales > Botryochloridaceae > Chlorellidium > Chlorellidium tetrabotrys. The sequence goes on from JAUKPS010110141.1 coordinate 234,044, forward strand.
CGTCGGTATGTATTGGGCAAACCGGAAATATAAGTGTAAACACAAACGCTAATTTGGTTAACTGGGACACAGGCCAGCAGGGCCTTTCAATCGCTGTATCCAACACGGTTGATGCGATATATAATTTTACTGCTGCGCTTGGAGCCTGCAATGTTACAGGTAACTCAACTTTATTTGTAAATGCACCCCCGCAATCCCCTATTGTTATTGCAATGCCGGGTTATTTAACCACAACGGTTACAGCCGGCACTTATCAATGGTATTTAAATGGCAGCCCAGTTTCCGGCGCCACTTCAAATACATTTGTACCATTAACAGATGGTTATTATAGTGTTTGGGTTGCCAATGGCAATTGCGTTGTGTCTTCACAGCCTTTACAAATAACGGGTGTAGGTTTAGCTGAATTTTCTTCTGTTTTTTCAAACATCATTATTGGCCCAAATCCGGTAAAGGATGAACTAAAACTTGTTTTTACAAGCGAAATTTTAGAGGAAGCCACTTACGAGATCCAAAATAATTTAGGTCAAACTGTTTTTAGATCAGGGATAAAATCAGGGCACGGAAAAGAGGCTAAAATAGCTACAAATAGTCTTGCCAACGGTGTTTATTTTTTAAATTTAAAGCAAGGAAATAAACAGGCGGTTTACAAGTTTATCAAACAATAAATTTACCCCGAAATAAATCTCATTTTTTAGACAGAATTGTTTGATGATTTATATAAAAATCGTTAATCTTACAGTCTAAAACAATAAAGCTTTATGACTACCGACTCTTCACCTACCGCGTATATTCCTATTGTATTGATGTTTTTAGTGGCTATGGGTTTTGTGGTTACAACCATGGTTGCAACTCATCTTTTGGGTCCAAAACGTAAAACAAAAATTAAGCTCGATTCTTTTGAGTGTGGTATAGAGGCGCAGGGTAACGCGCGTATGCCGTTCTCCATCAAATACTTTTTAGTCGCCATTTTATTTGTACTTTTTGATATAGAAGTGATCTTTATGTATCCGTGGGCAGTAAATTTTAAAGAATTAGGAATGCTTGGCGTAATAGAAGTATTCAGCTTTGTAGCCTTATTACTTGTTGGATTTTATTACATGCTTTCTAAAAAAGCGTTAAAGTGGGAAGAGTAATTAAATGTTAGATGATCAATGTTAAATTTTAAATGAAATAATTCAACATTTAAAATTCAACATTTAAAATTTTAAGAAGATGGCAAAGGAAATAATAAAAAGAACAAAATTAGAAATTGCTAAAAGCCCTGAAGGTCTTGAAGGTCCTGGTTTTTTTGCTTCTAAATTAGAAGATGTAATTGGTCTTGCACGTGCAAACTCTTTGTGGCCATTACCTTTTGCAACATCTTGCTGTGGTATTGAATTTATGGCCACCATGGCCTCTAATTACGACTTAGGCCGTTTTGGAGCTGAGCGTTTAAGCTTCTCTCCACGCCAGGCCGATCTTTTAATGGTTATGGGCACTATTGCAAAAAAAATGGGCCCAACATTACGCCAGGTTTACGATCAAATGGCAGAACCAAAATGGGTGCTTTCAGTTGGTGCCTGCGCCAGCAGTGGGGGCATTTTTGACACTTACAGCGTTTTACAAGGTATTGACAGAATTATTCCGGTTGATGTGTATGTGCCGGGTTGCCCGCCGCGTCCGGAACAGATCATTGAAGGTATTTTAAAGATTCAGGAATTAGCTAAGAACGAATCGTTTAGAAGACGTAATAGCGATGAATACAAACGCCTGCTTAACAGTTACGGTTTAGAATAAATTTTATATGAACGAAGAGCTTTTTAAAAAACTAAGCGAAAAGATCAGCGCTAAATTTCCTGATGCTATTGAGGCATCAGATCTTACGTATGATTTTCCTGCATTTACAATTAAGAAAGATATTATTCACGACGTGTTGGAATTTTTAAAGAACGATGAAGAATTAAATTTTCATTTCTTAACGGATCTTACCGGATTTCAAACTGCTGATGAAAAACAATTAGGCGTTATTTATCACTTACACAATATGATGAAAAATTACCGTGTAAGAATAAGAACATATTTTGATATCAATAAGCCGGAGATACCTACAGCTACTGATCTTTGGCCTGGAGCTAACTGGATGGAGCGTGAAACGTTTGATTTTTATGGTGTACGATTTAAAGGACATCCAAAATTAAAACGCATTTTAAATGTTGATGAAATGGATATCTTTCCGATGAGAAAAGAATATCCTTTAGAAGATCAGGCGCGTGATGATAAAGATGATAAAATGTTTGGACGTTAAAATTTTTTACGATGAGCAAAAAAGATAATATTATTCCTGAGTCGGAAGAAACCATTGAAAAAGAATATTCCATTCTTAATCTGGGGCCTACGCATCCTGCAACACACGGTATCTTCCAAAACATTTTAAAGATGGATGGAGAAATTATTCATGAAGCAGAACCAACTGTTGGATACATTCACCGTGCATTTGAAAAATTAGCAGAACGCCGTCCGTACAATCAAATTACACCAATTACCGATCGTTTAAATTATTGTTCATCACCTATCAATAACATGGGTTGGCATATGACGGTTGAAAAACTGATTGGTTGCACAGTTCCAAAACGTGTAGATTATATGCGCGTTATTATTATGGAATTGGCCCGTATTGCCGATCATTTAATTTGTAACTCCGTTGTTGGTGTTGATACGGGTGCTATGACCGGTTTCCTTTACATCTTTCAATGGCGTGAAAAAATTTACGATATCTACGAAGGCATTTGTGGTGCGCGCTTAACAACTAACATTGGCCGTATTGGCGGTTTTGAACGTGAGTGGAGTAAAGATGTTTGGGATAAGATCCATGACTTTTTAAAAGGATACCCAAAAGCATTAAAAGAATTTGCGAATTTATTAGAGCGCAATAAAATTTTTATGGACCGTACAGTTAATTGCGGACCAATAAGCGCGAAGATGGCATTGGATTATAGTTTTACCGGGCCAAACTTACGCGCGGCAGGTGTAGATTATGATGTGCGTGTTGCAACGCCATATTCATCTTACCAGGATTTTGATTTTATAATTCCTATTGGTCAAAGCGGCGATACATACGATCGTTTTATGGTGCGCCAGGAAGAAATGTGGCAAAGCTTAAAAATTATTGAACAGGCCATTAAAAACATGCCTAAGGATGAACCATTCCATGCTGACATTCCTGAATTTTACTTACCACCAAAAGAAGAAGTTTACAATAACATGGAAGCGTTGATCTATCACTTTAAAATTGTGATGGGCGAAACGGAAGTTCCAAAAGGAGAAGTTTACCACGCGGTTGAAGGTGGCAATGGAGAGTTAGGATATTATTTAGTAAGTGATGGCGGCAGAACACCGTATCGTTTGCATTTTAGAAGACCATGTTTTATTTACTACCAGGCTTATCCTGAAATGGTAAAGGGCATTATGCTTTCTGATGCGATCATTACAATGAGTAGCATGAATGTTATTGCGGGAGAGTTAGACGCTTAAGAAATGTTGAATGATAAATTTTAAATGAAAAATTAAGTATAAGATGATCTATCATTTAAAATTCAAAATTTATAATTATTAAAAATGGGAGCACAATTACACGGAACACAAACTTTTGATAAAGCCAAACGCGCTGAAATAAAATTCAGTGAAGGGGCTATGAAAACCGTTCAAACGATTATTTCGCACTATCCTGAAGGAAAACAAAAATCTGCTTTATTGCCTGTATTACATGTTGCGCAAGCAGAATTTAACGGATGGTTAAGCCCCGAGGTGATGGATTACGTTGCTTCTATATTAAAAATAAAACCTATCGAGGTGTTTGAAGTGGCTTCATTTTATACCATGTATAATTTAAAGCCAATGGGCAAATGTGTGTTGGAAGTTTGTCAAACAAGTTCTTGCTGGTTAAATGGTGCAGAAGATATTGTAAAATACATCGAGAAGAAATTAAATATTAAAGTTGGTGAAACAACTTCCGACGGCATGTTCTCTTTAAAAGTAGCTGAGTGTTTGGGCTCTTGCGGTACAGCTCCTATGCTGCAATGCGGGGCCAGTTATCATGAAAATTTAACTTATGATAAAGTAGATAAGATCATTAGTGATTATAAAAGCGAAGGTAAATTAAAAAGTTATACTGACTTAGATTATAAAAACACGTTGTAATTAATATGGGCAAAAAATTATTGATACATAATGATAAAGTTCCGGGAATTGCAACCCTTGAAGTTTATCGTGCGCACGGTGGTTATGCCTCTGTAGAAAAAGCATTAAAAACAATGACGCCTGACCAGGTTACCGATGAGGTAAAAAAATCTGGTCTGCGTGGCCGTGGTGGGGCGGGTTTCCCAACAGGGATGAAATGGAGCTTTTTGGCAAAGCCCGAAGGTGTGCCCCGTTATTTGGTTTGTAATGCAGATGAATCAGAACCGGGAACTTTTAAAGATCGTTATTTAATGGAAGTAATTCCTCATGCATTAATTGAAGGCATGATCACCTCTTCATATGCACTCGGCGCAAAAACTTCTTATATCTATATTCGCGGAGAATATTTTTATGTTGCGCGTATTGTAGAAAAAGCTTTAGCTGAAGCATACGCTGCAGGTTTATTAGGAAAAAATATTTTAGGAACAGATTTTTCACATGATTGTTACGTACAAGTTGGTGGCGGAGCATACATTTGCGGCGAAGAAACAGCATTATTAGAATCATTGGAAGGTAAGCGCGGTAACCCTCGTATTAAGCCACCATTTCCTGCGGTAGCGGGTTTATGGGGTTGCCCTACGGTTGTAAATAATGTTGAAACAATTGCAGCCGTTTGCCCTATTGTTATGATGGGTGGAGAAGAGTATGCAAAAATTGGTATTGGTAAATCTACCGGTACAAAATTAATTTCTGCTTCAGGGCATATTAATAAACCTGGCGTTTACGAAATTGAATTAGGAATTCCGGTAGAGGAATTTATTTATAGCGAAGAATATTGTGGCGGTATTCGCAACGGAAAAAAAATGAAAGCTGTTGTTGCGGGCGGATCGTCAGTTCCAATTCTTCCAACAGAATTAATTTTAAAGACCGCAAAAGGGGAGTCTCGTTTAATGACCTACGAAAGTCTTGCTGATGGCGGATTTCAAACAGGCACCATGTTAGGCTCTGGAGGCTTTATTGTAATGGATGAAGACACCAGCATCGTAAAAAATCTTTTCACCTTCACGCGTTTTTATCATCACGAAAGCTGCGGACAATGTTCGCCGTGCCGCGAAGGAACAGGTTGGATGGAAAAGATCTTAAAGAAATTTTTAAATGGCACAGCAAACGAAAGCGATGTGGAATTGCTTTGGGATATTCAAAGTAAAATAGAAGGAAAAACTATTTGCCCTTTAGGTGAAGCAGCGGCGTGGCCTGTTGCAGCAGCTATCCGTCATTTTAAACATGAATTTTTAGAGATCGCGAAAAGCAAAAAATTTGTGGATGTTAGTCATTATGATAGATTAAACTTAATAAGAAGATAAAACATGAAAACTTCAATTAAAATAATTACTCTTTTCTTTTTTATGAGCATTTCATTAATGGCTCAAAAAGATAAAAAAGGAAAAGAAAAAGTTGACCAAACGATCTATACAACTGTTGACCAAAAAGCAGTATACGCTGAAGGAGAAAATGCAATGAAAGATCTTCTTAAGAAGAACGCATCGGTTCCCGCTTCTATGAAAGAAAGCAAAACAGTTTTAAAATCAAATGTAAAATTAACCATCGATGAAACCGGAAAAGTAACTGATGCTGTAACAGATGGGTCAAGTTCTTGTGCTGATTGCGATAAAGAAGCAGTAAGAGTTACAAAAATGTTAGGTGCTTTTACACCTGCAAAATTAAAAGGAAAAAACGTTAAAAGTTATCTTACAGTTAATGTTGAGTTTTTAAAAGAACCTGCCGCGGAAAATTCAGGAGAAGGATCTACAAGCAGGAAGAAAAAAATGGTTTGGGGCGACTAATAATTTGAAAAAATTACTTTACATATTAACTATTGTGATTGTTTGCTACAATGCGCAAAACGTTGTGGCGCAAAACGCCCTTTCTGTTTCACAGGCAACCTGTTATTCTAATAGCAATGTATCTGCGTTCATTCATAACGGACATTATTATAATGTTGTAAAAGAAGCAAAAACATGGACGCTTGCAGCAGCTTGCGCTTCAAGTGATGGTGGCTATCTTGTAGAAATTAATGACCAGGCAGAACAAACCGCAGTTTATAATGGCATTGTTGCTTCAGGCATAGCTTCAAATTACAGCCCTGTTGGTGATGGTGGCGGCGCATCTTATATTTGGTTAGGAGGAAATGATTTTTTTGTAGAAGGCGAATGGTGGTGGGATGGAGATAATAATGGTATTGGAGTAAAATTCTGGGTAGGCCAGGGTGCAGCCGGAACAAATAATGGCTTACCATTTAATAGCAATTATAATAACTGGGGAGGAAAAAGCACAAGTACTATCCAGGAGCCTGACGATTTTGGGTCGAACCAGGACGCTGTTGCAATGGCTTTAGGAACATGGCCTTATGGCATTGCGGGTGAGTGGAATGACATCTCTAAAACGAATTCTATTTATTATGTGATCGAATACAATACAATTCCAACATTTATAAAACAAAATATCAATAAAGAAATTTCTTTAGAAATTTACCCAAATCCTTCTAATGATAAATTAAAAATAAAAAGTACTTCTGAAATAAAAGAAATAACAATTACATCTGTTGATGGAAAATTTTTACAAACGATCTCGTCTTCTCAAAAAGAACAAATAATTGATATCAGCAGTTTAAACAAAGGAATTTATTTTTTAAATATTACAAGCGTAAACGGTGAAGTGATCGCGAAAAAAATTATAAAGAACTAAAACATTACTGAACAGATAATGAAAGTAACAATAGACGGAATAGAAATAGATGTACCAAAGGGTACTACTATTCTTCAGGCAGCACGAATGATAGGTCCGCAAGTTGCGCCACCTGCCATGTGCTATTACACTAAACTAAAAACCAGCGGTGGATATTGCCGTACCTGCATTGTAAAAGTTACACAAGGCAGCACTGCAAACCCTAACCCAATGCCTAAGCCGGTTGCTTCTTGCAGAACAGAAGTAATGGATGGTATGGTGGTACAAAATTTTACCAGCCCCGAAATTTTAGAAGCACGTAAAGGCGTTGTAGAATTTTTATTGATCAATCATCCTTTGGATTGCCCCGTTTGTGACCAAGCCGGCGAATGTAAATTGCAGGATCTTGGTTATGAGAATGGCTCTGCAAAAACACGTTACGAATTTAAACGTCGAGAATACGAGATGATCGATATTGGTGATAAGATAAAATTACATATGACGCGTTGCATACTTTGCTACCGTTGCGTAAAAACTGCCGAACAATTTACAGACGAGCGTATGCATGGTGTTGTGCACCGTGGTGATGCCGGTGAAATTTCTACATACATTGAAAAGGTAATTGATAACGATTTTTCCGGGAATGTAATTGATGTTTGCCCCGTTGGCGCATTAACTGATAAAACATTTAGGTTTAAACAACGTGTTTGGTTTACTAAGCCCGTTGACGCGCACCGCAAGTGTGATAAGTGCTGCGGGAAAACACGCGTGTGGTTAAAAGGCGAAGAAGTGGTGCGTGTTACTGCGCGTAAAGATCAGTGGGATGAGGTTGAAGAATTTATCTGCAACTCTTGCCGTTATGATCACAAAAAAACAAGTGATTGGGTAATCGAAGGCCCTTCACCAATTCACAGAAACTCAGTGATCTCGCAAAATCATTACCAACATTTAAATGAATTAAAAGTGCAGGTAATGAAGCAACAAAAAGCTTTAGGATTTATGCCGATCGATAAAAAACCTTAATAAAGAAAAGATATGTTGACTTTTATTATTTATAAATTAATTGTTTGCGTTGCTGTTTTCGCGCTCTCTTTGGCGGTTGCAGCATACTCTACATTATGGGAACGTAAACTTTCTGCTTTATTGCAAGATCGTGTTGGCCCGGATAGAGCAGGGCCGTTTGGTTTACTGCAACCATTAGCCGATGGTGGAAAAATGTTCTTTAAAGAAGAGATCATTCCAAATGTATCAAACAAATTTTTATTTATTCTTGGCCCGAGTTTATTTATGCTTACTGCATTAATGACAGGCTCAGTAATTCCGTGGTGTAAAGATGTTTACATTAGTGGCACATTATACAGCGTACAAATTACAGACATTAATATTGGTGTTTTATTTTTATTCGGCGTTGTTTCAATTGGTGTTTATGGAATTATGATAGGCGGTTGGGCATCTAATAATAAGTATGCTTTATTAGGAGCAATTCGCGCATCGAGCCAAATGATCAGTTACGAAATTGCAATGGGTATTGCCGTTATTGCTTTAATTATTACTTCCGGTGGTACTTTAAGCTTACGTGAGATTGTTGAACAGCAAGACGCGGGTTTTGCAAATGTTGTTTGGCAGCCGCTTGGTTTTATTATCTTTTTTGTTTGCGCATTGGCTGAAACAAACCGCGCGCCATTTGATTTACCAGAATGTGAAGCTGAATTAGTTGGCGGGTATCATACAGAGTATTCATCAATGAAATTAGGTTTATTTTTATTTGCAGAGTACATTAACATGTTCATCTCATCTGCAGTAATGGCCGCGTTTTATTTTGGCGGATATAATTTTCCATTCGCACAGGAATTGTATCATTCTTTAGGATTAGCTGATGGCTCTAAATGGATCGCTATTATTGGTTTTGGAGCATACTTTACAAAAATTTTCCTTTTCATTTCTGTTTTCATGTGGATCCGTTGGACATTGCCACGTTTTCGCTACGATCAGTTAATGAATTTAGGCTGGAGATATTTATTACCGCTTTCTCTTTTAAATTTGGCAATAACAGTTGTTGTAGAATTTTTTAGAGGACATATTACTTTTTAAGAATGAAAAAGGGGATTAAAATATTAGCAGGGATAATTGAGAGCGTAGAAATTTACGCGATCATTATTATTGCAATAGTATCAATATTTAAATAAAAAGAAATGCAGTTAACTAACAGAAGCAAAGTAGTATCAAATAAAGTGCAAACCGGAATGGAGAAGCTTTATTTGCCCGGCATTTTAAAAGGCATGCTTATTACAGGAAGTCACTTGTTCAAACGCAGGGCTACCGTAAAATATCCTGAAGAAACCCGCCCAATGGCCGGCGTGTATCGTGGCTGGCATGTATTAAAGCGTGACGAGAATGGCGCAGAGCGTTGTACGGCTTGTGGTTTATGTGCGGTTGCTTGTCCTGCAGAAGCAATTACAATGGAGAGTGCTGAAAGGAAAAAAGGAGAAGAGAGCTTATACAGAGAAGAGAAGTATGCAAAAATATACGAAATAAATATGTTACGTTGCATCTTCTGCGGTTTATGCGAAGAGGCTTGTCCGAAGGAAGCAATTTTCTTAACGGATCGTTTGGTAGATACAGAATATGAAAGAGAAGATTTTGTTTACGGTAAAAGTAAACTGGTAGAGAAAGTTGATAAACGTATTGATGTAACAAAGCGCCAAACGTTAGAAGTGGCAGCATTTAAAAAACTTCCGGGCTTAAAACATAACGAAGTTTGGACAGGTAAAAATTTAAATAAAGGAGATAAACATTAGTCAATTAGACAATGTGACAATTGGATAATTAAATTGACGCATTAACTAATTGCCGAATTAAATAATTAAAAATTAATATGTTAGGATACACAATTACACAATGGCTTTTCGGAATACTTTCATTCCTCTCCATCATGTTTGGTTTAATGGTAGTGTTTAGCCGCAATCCAGTTAACTCTGTATTATATTTGGTTATGACCTTCTTTTGCATTGCCGGCCATTATTTATTATTGAACGCGCAATTTTTAGCAGTAGTACATATTGTTGTATATGCCGGAGCGATTATGGTTCTCTTTTTATTCGTTATTATGTTAATGGATCTTAACCAGGAGAACGAACCGCAAAAAGCCTGGATCACTAAATTAATTGCAGGTATTGCCGGTGGTATGTTGTTATTTGTTTTAGTGGGTTCTTTAAAAGGCACAGAGCAGTTAGGCATTGCACAATACGGTTCTTCGCAAATAGGCACAGTAAAAAATTTAGGTAAAGTATTATTCAGCGAATTTTTATTCCCTTTCGAAATTGCAAGTATATTATTGCTTGCAGCTTTAGTGGGTTCAATTATGATAGGTAAAAAAGAAATTAAATAAGAAAAAATGATAAACGGAATTTCAATAAACTATTATTTACTGTTAAGCACGGTATTATTTATTATTGGTGCAGTAGGCGTAATGGCACGTCGTAACTCTATTATTATTTTTATGTGCATTGAGCTAATGCTTAACGCTGTGAATTTATTATTGGTTGCATTTAGCACTTTGCATGGCGATGCCAGCGGACAGGTATTTGTATTTTTTATTATGGCTGTTGCCGCCGCAGAGGTAGCTGTGGGACTTGCTATTTTAAGTATGATATACAGAAATGTAAAAAGTATTGATACGGATTTATTAAGTAATTTAAAAAACTAGGTTTCGTTTTATGATTAAGTTGATCGGTTTAGTTCCATTATTTCCTTTATTAGGATTTTTAATAAATGGATTTTTTGGTAAGAAAATGAGCAAAGGCTTAAGCGGCATTACTGCCTCTGTAAGTATTTTAGCTTCATTTATTTTATCTGTTTTAATTTTTGTTGAACTAAATGGTTCAACAGAAAAATCACACATCGTTAATTTGTTTTCATGGATCAATTCAGGTTCACTGATTATTCCTTTCGAATTATTGGTTGATCCTCTCTCCGCTTTATTTTTATTGATCATTACAGGTATTGGCTTTTTAATACATGTTTACTCTGTTGGTTACATGCACGATGATGAGGGCTTCTCGCGCTTCTTCACCTATTTAAATTTATTTATCTTCTTTATGTTGTTGCTTGTTTTAGGAAACAACTACCTGATCATGTTTGTAGGTTGGGAAGGAGTAGGTCTATGTTCTTATTTATTAATTGGTTTCTGGTTTAAGAATACGGCATACAATAATGCAGCGAGAAAAGCGTTCGTTATGAACCGCATTGGCGACCTTGGCTTTTTATTAGGAATTATTTTAGTGTTCGTTACTTTCGGAAGTATTTCATATAACGAAATTTTCGAAAAAGCCGGCACTGTTCCAACTAGCACAATTACATGCATAGCCTTATTATTATTTGTTGGCGCCATGGGTAAATCGGCACAAATACCTTTATATACGTGGTTGCCTGATGCGATGGCTGGCCCAACGCCTGTATCAGCGTTAATTCATGCGGCTACCATGGTTACCGCTGGTATTTATATGATCGTTCGTTCTAATGTGTTTTATTCTATTAGTGAGGTGGCAAGTGAAACTGTTGCCATTGTTGGTGTTATAACGGCCCTCTTTGCTGCAACCATCGGCTTGTTTCAAAACGATATTAAAAAGATCCTTGCTTATTCTACCGTATCACAATTAGGTTTAATGTTCTTAGGTTTAGGTGTTGGCGCTTACAGTTCTTCAGTATTTCACGTAACAACACATGCATTCTTTAAAGCATTATTATTCTTAGGTGCAGGATCTGTAATTCACGCAATGGGTGGCGAACAAGATATCCGTAAAATGGGGGGCCTAAGCGGAAAGATAAAAATTACATTTATTACAATGATGCTTGGAACCATAGCTATCAGCGGATTGCCACCGTTCAGTGGTTTCTTTTCTAAAGATGAGATCTTAGCACATGCATATGAACATAGTCCTTTATTATGGATGTTAGGAATGATCACTTCCATGTTAACTGCTTTCTATATGTTCCGTTTAATGTTCTTAACCTTCTTCGGAAAATTCAGGGGAACCCATGAGCAAGAACATCATTTACATGAATCTCCTCCATCCATGACTTTCCCATTAGTTGTTTTAGCCATTCTTTCTGTAGCCGGCGGTGCTTTAGGACTACCTGAGTTTTGGCATATGCCAAACTGGATGGAGCATAATTTAGAAAGCATTATCGTTCGTAAAAACCCAAGCACGTTAACTCACGATACAGAGTGGATGTTAATGGGTATTGCTGTTCTTGGGGCAGCTGCAACTATTTATTTTGCATACATTGTTTACCGCCAAAAAAGCACACTTCCAATTAAAGAAGGTGATAAAATGCCGGGCTTTCAAAAATTGGTTTATAATAAATATTATGTTGACGAAATTTACGATGCGGTAATTCGAAAACCGTTAGACGTTTTGTCTGTTGCTTTTCATAAATTTTTTGATATACAAATTATTGATGGTATTGTAAATGGCGTTGGCGCCGCGGTTAAAGGAATTGGTTCGGGTATCCGTTTAATTCAAACCGGCAACATTGGTTTTTATATCATCAGTATGGTAATAGGCATTGTGTTTATTGTATTATTAACTTTTTTAATCAAATAGGATCCAGGAATTTATGTTGACAGCTTTATTAATTTTATTTCCGTTGCTTGCAGGCCTTTTGGTATTCTTTGTAAAAGGAAACATGGCCCGCAACCTCGCGCTCGGTTTTTCGATCATCGAATTCGGGCTTGCCATTGGTGCGTATTTTTTATTTAAACACAATCCCGATGCCTGTATGTTAACCTTCGATCATGTGTGGGTTAAATCTCTCGGCATTCATTTTTCTGTTGGAGTTGATGGTATGGGCCTTTTAATGGTTCTGTTAACAACGTTCTTAGTTCCCATTATTATTTTATCTTCATTTAAAAATGAATATAGTAATCCACAAAATTTTTATGGCTTGATCTTATTAATGCAAATGGCATTGGTTGGTGTATTTACGGCTAACGATGGATTTTTATTTTATGTGTTCTGGGAGTTAGCATTAATTCCAATTTATTTTATTTGCTTGTTATGGGGTGGAGAAGATCGCGGAAGAATCACTTTCAAATTTTTCGTGTACACTTTATTTGGTTCGTTATTTATGTTAGTGGGTTTAATTTATTTATACAATCACACAAACGTTGAAGGATTAAAATCATGGGCTGTACAAGATCTTTATAATGCCGGAAGAGCTTTAACCGAAACGCAACAAAGCGCAGTTTTCTGGATGATCTTTATTGCTTTCGCCATTAAAATGCCGGTATTTCCTTTACACACATGGCAACCTGATACTTATGTAACGGCACCAACACAAGGCACCATGCTACTTTCCGGTATCATGCTAAAAATGGGAACCTTTGGGCTTATTAAATGGTTATTACCCATCGTTCCTTTAGGTTTAGAGAAATGGGGCTTTACCGCCATAGCACTTTCTGTTGTTGGAATTGTTTATGCGTCCATCATTGCTATCAGTCAAAAAGATTTTAAACGTTTAATTGCATACTCTTCTATCGCACACGTTGGTTTAATTAGTGCCGGAATTTTATCATGTAATCAACAAGGTATACAAGGCGCTATTATGCAAATGTTAGCACACGGCGTAAACGTGGTTGGTTTATTTTTTATTGCCGATATTTTATTCCGTCATACCGGCACCCGAGAGATGGATAAATTAGGAGGCATTCGTGGCATGAACGGAAACTTTGCAGTATTGTTCTTAATTATTTTATTAGGCTCCGTTGCATTGCCATTAACGAACGGATTTGTTGGAGAGTTTTTATTGATCAACGGCGTGTATCAATTCAACGCTACATTGGCGGCCTTTGCGGGTTTAACCGTAATCCTTGGTGCAGTTTATATGCTACGCGCTTATCAAAAAATTATGTTGGGCGAGCGTAACGATTCTAATGTTGCATTTGGATCGTTAGCAGGAACAGATAAACTTGTATTAGGCATTATTTGCCTTGTTGTTGTTGCTTTTGGGGTGTATCCAAAACCATTAAATGATATTGCAGAAGAAGCTGTTAAAACTATAATGTTAAACTTAAAATAAAATTAATTATTGATTCAGGATCTGATCTTTGATCCTCAATCTTTAATCTTTAATCAAGAAATATGAAAGGACTGTTGATCATAAGTGGACTGGGAATTTTAGCAATGCTTGCTGAGATCTTCAAGTTTAAAAAATTATTGTTACCAATGGTGTTACTTGGCATTGTTGCCGCTTACGCCTTTAATTTCATGGAATGGAAAACAGGCATGAGCATTCCGTACTTTGATAACATGATCGGTTTTGATAAACTGGCCATTGCCTTTTCAGGAATTATTATTGCCACTGCTTTTTTCTGGTTCATTCTTGCAAATGATTATTTTGAAGAAGAGTCTAATCTTGTTGATCACACCGCCCTTGTTTTATTTGCTTTAGTTGGTGCGCTAATGTTAACAGCATTTAAAAACATGACCACTTTATTTTTAGGTGTAGAGATCATGAGCATACCTCTTTATGTTTTAGCGGCAAGTAAAAAGCGTGATATAAAAAGTAACGAAGCCGGATTTAAATATTTGATCATGGGCTCATTTGCCAGTGGTTTTTTATTATTTGGTATTGCTTTGGTTTACGGTGCTACCGGAAGTTTTGATATGATGCAGATCCGCTCATTTATTTCTGAACACGGAGCTGATATGCCTTTATTCTTTTATGTAGGCGTGGTAATGATGTTAATTGCCATGTGTTTTAAAGTTTCTGCCGCGCCATTTCATTTTTGGGCGCCCGATGTTTACCAGGGCTCTCCAACTTTAATTACAGCTTTAATGAGTACCGTTGTAAAAACTGCGGCCTTTGCAGCTTTCATGCGTTTGTTCATGGTTGGCTTTGCAGAAATAAGCAGTGTGTGGACAGGCATTTTAGCTGGCGTAATTGCATTATCATTAGTCATAGCTAACTTCTCTGCAGCTATGCAAAATAACGTAAAACGTATTTTAGCATATTCAAGTATCAGTCATGCTGCGTTTATGTTAATGGTAATTTTGGCAAACGTTAGAAGCAACTTATCGGTTAACGCTTTAATTTATTATTCGCTTGCCTATTCATTAGGAAGCATTGCCGCTTTTGGAATTGTATACAACGTTACCAAAAAAGGAAACGAGAATGTAGATGCATTCAATGGTTTGGCAAAACGCAATCCAAGTTTAGCATTGTGTATGACCATTGCTATGTTATCATTAGCGGGTATTCCAATTACATCAGGTTTCTTTGCAAAATATTTTGTGTTCACCGCAATGATAGGCACCCAATACAAATGGTTGTTGATTGTGGCGATCTTAACTTCGGCAGTTGGTGTTTATTATTACTTACGTGTTGTAATTGCCATGTATTTCAAAAAGCAAGATACACACGAGCCTTTGCCAATTGAGAGATCAAATGTTTTGGTGATTGTTTTGACAACCGCTGCAACTATTGCTATTGGTATAGTTCCGGGCATTGTTGCCGAGATGTTTGCTTTTTAGAAAGTAGTTGCTGCTTTTACAAGATGATTCCGCTCTCTGCTCAACATGATAAAATTATAATCTTCTGAACAGATCTTTAATATAATCCATAGTGGCAATTTCTTTATAGTTATCACCAAAAGCATGGTTCCACATAAAGGGTAAATTGTAACTAACGGTTGCCATCTTGTTCAAAATTTCTTCGTCCCACTCTTTACTTAAATTTTGCGGCAACTCAATTTTGTGTTTTTTGATCATCTGCATAAATTCACCATGACCTTCAGGATAGATATCACCAAGGTGCTGAAAAATGATGCAGTTTGCATAACAATGGCGTGTACCGTGAATTTTAGAAAGTCCGTAACTTAAAGCATGACAAACTCCAACCTCGCTATAGGTTAGACTCAGGCCACCCATTAAAGACGCCACCATTAATTTATCATCGTTCTCAGGAGTTTGGCCCGCTTTTTCATTTAAATAAATTTCACGGCATAAGCTTAACGATTGATCGCCGTATGCTAAACTAAACGCATTGTTGCGAATGCCGCCATGCGATTCGATACAATGAATGTAAGTATCCATACCAGTATAAAACCACCAATCGGTTGGCACGCTCGCAATTAATTCAGGATCTAAAATAACCTGATTAAAAACGGTCCAATCACATTTTAATCCTAATTTTTTTTCAGGTCCGGTAAGTACTGCCGTCATGGATACTTCAGCACCCGTACCGCTAATTGTTGGCACTCCCAAATGATAAACGCCCGGTTTCTTAATTAAATTTAAGCCCTGGTATAAAGTTGAAGAACCTTCATTGGTTAACATTAACGACAATGCTTTTGCAATATCCATAATGCTTCCGCCGCCAATTCCAATTACACCGCTTGGCAATCCTTTTTTAGAAAGGATCTCATCGCGCAATGCGTCTATTTGTTCTGTTGTTGGTTCATGAGGATCAACATCAATAAAATAAACAAGATCTTCAGTTTTATTTTGGAGCTTGTTGCTTAACGACTTTCCTTTAAAATAATTATCAACGATGAAAACAAAATAATTTTTATTCTCTTTTCTTATTGGTTCAATGGTTTCAGTTAATTGCGCAAACGATCCTCTGCCGTAAGTAACTTTATCAATGTTCTTAAAATTTTTGTGTGTCATACTTTATTGTGAAGAGAATAGATTCGTATCTATTTGTATTAATTTGTAGCTAAGGTTTTTATGCGGACAGATTTGTTCTTATTCGTAAGTAATTCGTTTTTATTTCGTAGAAAAAAGTTTTTCTGAAGTTTCCCAATTTACTATGTTCCACCAACTACTGATATAATCGGCGCGCTTGTTTTGATATTTTAAATAATAAGCGTGTTCCCAAATATCCAAAGCTAAAACAGGAGTGCCGCGCTCGCCATCTAATTTCATTAATGGATTATCCTGGTTGGTTGTTGTAACAATTTTTAATTTACCATCATCGGCCAAAATTAACCAGCACCAACCACTGCCAAATATTTTTATAGCGGCTTCGCTAAATTGTTTTTTAAGATCGTCGAACGAATTAAAATTTTTCTTTATGGCTTCATTCAAAGTTCCGATTGGTAAATTTGTATCACCTTTTGAATTTGGTTTTAATAAGGTCCAGAATAATGAATGGTTATAATGTCCACCTAAATTATTCCTGATCACGGCTGATGTATATTTATCTATGTGCGAACATTTAACCGTGTCACTTGATGAATAATCAATATTGGTAGATGGCGTATCGTTTAATTTATTTACGTAAGCTGCATGGTGCTTTGTGTAATGGATCTCCATGGTTTGCTTATCAATAAAAGGCTCCAGGGCATCATAAGCATAAGGTAATTTTGGAAGACTGAATGCAGGCATACGATCTAATTTAGTTGTTATCTCTTCAATATTATCGATCTTATCTTTACCGATCAAAGCACTTGCCAAGCCAGAGAGGCCAAGCAATGCCCCTTTCTTTAAAAAATCTCTTCTGTTATCGCTCATTTTAAAATTGTATTAGTATTTGGTTTTTTTCTACAGCGGTACCTTTATTAATGGCTATCTTTTTAATTATTCCGTGGCTCGGACTTTTTAAAATGTTCTCCATCTTCATTGCTTCTAAAACAATTAAAGCATCACCTTTGTTTACTTCATCACCTTCTTTTACTAATATATTTAACACCATACCCGGCATTGGCGCTTTTATTTCGTTTACTTTTTTGGTTGCTAAATTATCCAAACCTAAGCTGTGTAATAATTCATCATACTTATCTTTTAACTGAAGATTAAAACGTATCGAGTTTATTTTTACAACTAATGTTTTTTCTTCAGCATTAACTTTTATCACATCAACATTGTATGACTTGTTGTTTAAGATGAAATGATATTGGTATGGATTTATTTTTTCAAAATCACCTTTCACTATTGCATCATTTAAGGTGCCTTCAAATGTTTTGCTTGAAGTGTTTAAATTAGTTTTAAGCGTTTGGTTTCCGTTTATAGTTATTGAATACATATTACAAATTTAGCTTTATTATTATTGAATAAAAAAACCCTCTTCGTTTTGGAAAAGGGTTTTTTAAAATTTCTTTGTGTGTGAATTATTTTTTTACGAATTCACCCATTTTATTATCGAAGTTAAGGAAGTAACCACCTTTAGGAAGATTGCTTACATCCAACTTACTGCCGAATCCTTTTTTAACGATATTACCATACTGATCATAGATCTCGTACATGGTCTCAATTTGTTTATCTGATTTTCCTTTTTGGAAGAATGTAATGTCTTTACTTGCTTTCATTGGAGCGTAATCAATTTCAGGAACCTCGCTCATATACTCAGTTGGTTTGCTTAAACGTGGTTGGCCACTATAATCTGTTTGGCGAACACGCACCTGGTTTTTACCGCTATGAGGCACAACTTTAAAAGAATATTCATTGCTTGTAGGCGTTCCAACACCATCAACTTCTCCAACTTTTACCCATTTGTTCCAACGGAACTGTTCAACAGCAAAAGCCAGCTTCCCGGTTTCTGATTTGGTTGTCCACTTAATATTACCATCCTTATCGGCCGTCATGCTAACAACTTCATAAGTGCTTTTTGGTTTTAAAACTTCAGGATTTAATACTTTAGGCTTGCAGTCTTCTTTGTGGAAAATTTTGATCTCTACTTTATCGCCTATGTTAAGCTTGTGGGGCTTCATATCGATCTCAAAAGCGCTTGAGTTGATCTCATCTGTAGTAATATTTCCGTTTACCTTTACCTCAGTAACGCAAAAACCTACGCCACCGCTTCCGAATGGATTTTGTACATAAATGTTTTTGCCCTGGTAGTTACCCTCTAATATTATGACGCCGCCTTGAGCCTTAGCAAAGTTTATGCCAGTAAAACAAATAAGTAAGTAAAGTATAAATTTTTTCATCGAAAATAGTTCAATTCTTAACGTTGCAATATTATAATCAATTTTTTGAATTACAAAATATATTTTAGATAAAAATGCACTTTATTTCATTTTTATCTAAACTAATTTAATTAAATTTGTTAATTAAACAGGATAAATATGAGAATTTCGCTATTTGGCTCAATTTCACTGGCATTTGCGCTCTTTTTAGGGGCATGTAAAAGTGACGGTACAAGCTCTGAGGGCAGTGAATTTAAGGGAGGAGATAAGGTTGTTAGAATTGCAGAGGTTATAACGCCTGTAAGCATTTTTCCACATCGTATCACTAATGTAGTTGAAGGCCTCATAGCTTCTCAAATTCATGAAGGCCTTGTTCGTATAAACCCTAAAGACCTCACTCTAACGCCGGGTTTGGCCGAAAAGTGGGAAATAAGCGCCGATGGCAAAACTATTACTTTTCACCTTCGTAAAGGGCTTAAATTTCAAAATAACGAAGAAATTACCAGCAAAGATGTAAAATTCACATTTGAGCTCTTATGCACCGATAGGGTTGGAAACGTTCAATTTGAAACGGTTTGTAAAGACCGGATAGTTGGCGCGAACGAGTATTACCTCGCAAGCTCTAAAGGCCCTAAAGGAGAACTAAAAGGCTTTAAAATAATAGATGATCTGAGTTTTTCTATTGAGCTTTTAAACTCACCAAATATTTTCCTTGAGATCCTTGCAAATCCTGTAGCATCGATCATTAGCGAAGAAGCTTACAAGCTTAAGAAAGAAGACTCTTTTGTTGGCGCAGGCCCATTCATATTAGACGAAAAAACATCTACAAAAACGCATTATGCCCTTTATAAGAATAATAATTATTATGCTAAAGATAAAGATGGCAAATCCTTACCATACATAGATTCGGTGATAGTTGATATTGTTTCATCCACAGAGGTGGCATTACAGCGCTTTCAAAACGGAAATGTTGATTTTATTGGCTCAGTGCCCAGCAACCAGCTAAAACAGGTGGTTGAAGAGAACATAAAATCATTTAAAGGCAGCCCACCTGTATTTATCTTAGATCAGCGCCCTGAAATGGGCACTTCATATTATGTTTTTAATGTAAACCGTGCGCCATTCAACAATCTTAAGCTTAGACAAGCCATTAATTACGGTATCGACAGGGGTAAGATCATTGACCGTGTGCTTAACGGACAGGCTTATGGCCCGGCCATAAACGGTATTGTGCCTCCAACTTTTGAATTTTATAAATCATATACCATAAAAGGCTATGATATAGATATTGAAAAAGCTAAAAAACTATTGGCAGAGGCCGGGTATCCTAACGGTAAAGGGCTTAAAGAAGTTCAACTAATCGTTAACTCAGGTAATAGCCGCAATAATACGGTTGCTGCTGAGATCCAAAAACAATTAAAGAACAACCTCAATATTAATATAACGTTTGAGTCATTGCCAAATCCCGAAAAATTTGAATTACAACAACAGGGCAAAGGCGATATTTTCAGGGACGGCTGGGTGGCCGATTATCCAAGCCCGGAATCATTCTTATCTATCTTTTATGGTGAACCTGTAACGGCAGACATGACAAGAATGACCTACCCAAATACGATAAAATATAAGAACGCAGAATACGATAAATATTATAAAATGGGCCGTGATGCCGTTGACAGAGATTCGGCAGCTGTTTATTTTTTAAGGGCTGAGCAAATTTTAATGGATGATGCCCCGTTGCTTGCGCTTTGGTACGAAAGTAATTGCAGGCTTATAAAAACCCGCTTAAAGAATTTTCATGTGAACCCAATAAGGTATTTTGATTTTACACAGGTAATTATTGACGATCAAAAACCTGCAGAAAAAAAGTAACAATAAACCTGCATGAAAATTAAAACTCTTACAAAGAGCTTATTTTTTTTATTCTTCCTTCCGTTTGTTTTAAACGCGCAATACACTATTCGCGGTAAAGTTTTTTCTACAGAAAATAAAGAGGCGTTGCCTTTTGTGCCTGTATTGATAAAGGGCACAACTATTGGCGCCCAGGCCGATTTTGACGGTAATTATATCATTAAAACATCAAAGCTTGGCGATTCAATTGTCGCGTCTTATGTTGGCTATAAAAGATTGGCCCGCCCAATAAATAAAAATTTAACCGAACAGGATATTAATTTTCCCTTAGAAAGTATTGGTGGACTTGCGTTAGATGAAGTTGTTGTAAAAGCCGGTGATAATCCAGCGCATCGCATTATCCGTAATTGTGTAAAAGCAAAAGTAAAGAACGATAGAAATAATTTAGAATCGTACGAATACGAAACGTATAATAAATTAGAGTTCGATCTTAACCGCATTCCGAAAGAAATGCGTGAAAAAAAAATACTTAAACCCATTGCTTTTGTTTTTGATAATGTAGATAGCAGCTTTAGTGGTGAAAAACCCTCGCTTCCATTTTTTATTATCGAAAACCTTTCGCAATTCTATTATAAAAAAACACCAACACGTAAAAAAGAAATTGTTATCGCCAGTAAAATTACAGGCATTGAGAATGCAAGCGTATCGCAGGTTTTGGGCGATATGTATCAAAACATAAATATTTATGATAATAATATTTTAGTATTCAATAAACAATTACCAAGCCCTGTAAGTGAGAACGGTTTATTTTATTACAAGTATTTTTTAGAAGATAGTGCTTTTGAAAACAATCAATATATCTACCATATTCGCTTTAAACCAAAACGTGTACAAGAATTAAGCTTTAGCGGCAACATGTGGATAGCCGATACTACCTGGGGTATAAAGCGTTTAGAAATGAGCCTGCCAAAAGATGCCAACATAAATTTTATTAATAGCGTTGGTGTTATACAGGAATTTTCTTACACCGATAGTGTTTGGATGTTGAGCAAAGACAGGCTGGTGATAGATTTTGCGCCAACAAAAAAAGCCATTGGTTTTTATGGAAGAAAAACAACATCTTACAAAAAAATAAAATTAAATCAACCAAAAGACGATAAGTTTTATGAGTTTGCCGATAAGATCATTGTTGAAGAGGGCGCCACAAAAAAATCGGATGAGTTTTGGGCTGAGAACCGCCACGACAGCTTAACACAGCGTGAACTCAAGATCTTTAAAATGATAGATACAATTCAATCACTACCCATTTATCGTACCTGGGTAGATGTGTTTTATTTATTAGTGGCTGGCTATAAGAAAATAAATAATTTTGAGATCGGCCCTTATTCAAATTTAGTTTCATATAATAAAGTAGAAGGTCTGCGTTTAAGATTTGGTGGGCGTACCAGCGAGATGTTCAGTAAATGGTATGAGTTGAATGGTTTTGTTGCTTACGGTTTGCAGGATGAGAAATTTAAATATGCTATTGGTTTTAAAAGCTTTTTAACCAAAAAACCCGTCCGCCAAATTGTGGGAGCCAACTATAAAAGTGATTATGAGATCCTCGGCCAAAGCACCAATGGTTTCTCCCAGGATAACGTGTTAGCTTCTTTCTTCAGAACAAATCCACTTACCAATTTAACGCGGGTAGATCATGCTGAAGGGTATTACGAACGTGAATGGTTTCCTGGTTTGATTACGCGTACAACAATTGTTGGTAGAAAGTTTACACCGCTTGGTGAGAATAAATATTTGTACCTGAAAAGAGATGGTGCCATTGGCGAACGCGAATACATTAATAATACAGAGGCTCGCATCAATATTCGTTTTGGTTGGAAAGAAAAATTTGTGGGTGAAGGATTCTCGCGTTTATCTATTGGTACGCACTATCCCGTGTTGCAATTAAATTACGCAAAATCATTACAAAACGCATTTAAAGGTGAATACGATTATCATAAATTAGTTTTAAATGTTAGTGATAGAATTCGTATAACACCAATTTTAGGTTATACCGATTACGTTTTAGAG
Source organism: Chlorellidium tetrabotrys (assembly GCA_032273165.1). Taxonomy (NCBI): domain Eukaryota; class Xanthophyceae; order Mischococcales; family Botryochloridaceae; genus Chlorellidium; species Chlorellidium tetrabotrys. The sequence continues at coordinate 256,749 of JAUKPS010110141.1, forward strand.
GGTGGTAAGATTTGGGGTGCAGTGCCATATCCTATTATGCAATTGCATGGTGGTAACGAAACCTATTTATACGATTACATGGCGTTTAATATGATGAAGTATTATGAGTTTGCAAGCGATCAGTTTGTTTCTGCAGCTTTATATCATCACTTCGAAGGTTTGTTTTTAAATAAAATCCCGTTACTGCGTAAATTAAAATGGCGCGAAGTGGCTACCATTAAAACAGTTTGGGGCACTGTGAATGATCAGAATAGAAAAACGCTTTTGTTTCCTTCAACACTTAAAGCCCTGGATAAAGGCCCTTATGCAGAGGCTAGTCTTGGTGTAGAGAACATTTTTAAAGTATTCAGGATAGATGCTTTTTGGCGTTTGAATTACCAGCTGCCAAGAGCTATTGATAATTTCGGATTCAAATTCGGATTCCAGCTGGCATTGTAAAAATGAAAACGCTGCAGGAAGTAACGGTATTTACAAATGGAGATTCTTCTAAATTAAGCACCTGGTCAAACGTACCCTATTTATTTACTGAAACACTTATTACAAAAGGGATTAAGGTAAACCGTATTGATCTTACACCCGACCCATCGCTTAAAAACTTTTGGGATAAGACCATGGGACGTGTAGCCCGCAGGCTTATTAACAAGAATACGAATTTTGAATATTTCAGATCGCGTTTACATTTTATGAATGTAAGGTCGCGCATTAAAAAAGCGATCAAGTCTTATCCTCAAACCGACGTTTTTATTTTTCTGACCTTTAGTTTTTCTGCTTCAGGGCTTACTAAAACACCTGTTGTGCTTTTTGGAGACTGGACCTATGATTATTATTTAGATTACTATGAGAACCGTAAGCCAGACCTTTTAGAACAGCGAAGTATCAGGCGCGAAAATTCAGGAATAGAAGCGGCCAACCTTGTACTGCCCTTATTTCCTGGCATTGCAGCTCATATGAAAAAAATGTACAGCAATAAGAACATTCATTATTTAGGCAATGTAATAAATGCTGTAAACACGATCTCTGAAACAGAAGCATTAAAAGCAAAAAAAAATTCGCAGGAATTGCTTTTTGTTGGTAGTCCAAAATATCTTGCAGGAGCATTAAATCTTATAAGTGCTTTTGAAATATTAAAAAAACAATTTCCTTTTTTGAAACTGCACATTGTTGGTATGAATGAATCAGAAATAGGAAGAACATTACCAGCCGATGTATCTTGTTATGGCTATATCGATAAAGAAAATGAGAAGGAACGCGGGTTATATTATGATCTTTTTAAAAGGGCAAAAGTATTCATCAATACTACGCCCAAATGGGGAGGCTTTTCCGCCATGATAGAGGCCATGTATTTTTATAATCCTGTAATTGTAATGCCGTACTACGAATTTGTAGAAACTTTTGGAAAGCAAATTGATTTTGGGGTTTATTGTGAAGAGAATACACTGGAAGCAATTGAAAAAAGTATAAAAGCCGTGTTTGAGCACCCGGCTTACAATTCGCTTTGCATTAAGGCCAATGAGGCTGTAAAAGAGTATAGCTGGAACGCTTACATTGATAAAGTGATAGCGCAAATAAACGCCTTGCCGCAGATAAGTTAACTTTTTTTAGAAATAAATTACCCGGTTAATGAGCAAGCACTCTGCATTCTTCAAAAATCTCATTACCTTTGGTTGAAATGATCTTACGCAGCGAAAATTTAGTTAAGAAGTATAAGAACCGCACGGTTGCCAATAATGTTTCTGTGCAGGTACAGCAAGGGGAGATCGTTGGTTTGCTTGGCCCTAACGGTGCCGGTAAAACAACTTCTTTTTATATGATCGTTGGTATGGTAAAGCCAAACAGCGGTAAGATATTCCTGGATGATCTTGATATTACCAAAGAACCCATGTATCGTAGGGCGCAGTTGGGTGTTGGTTATTTACCGCAAGAAGCATCTGTATTTCGTAAACTAAGCATCGAAGATAATTTACGTGCTGTTCTTGAAATGACAAAGCTCACAAAAAAAGAACAGGAATTAAAAGTTGAAAGTTTGCTCGACGAATTTGCTTTGCATCACGTACGCAAAAATCTTGGCGATCAGTTAAGTGGTGGTGAACGTCGTAGAACAGAAATAGCGAGGGCATTAGCCACAGACCCAAAATTTATTTTATTGGATGAGCCTTTTGCAGGCGTTGATCCTATTGCTGTTGAAGACATTCAAAACGTTGTGCGTAAATTAAAAGATAAAAATATTGGCATTTTAATTACCGATCATAATGTACACGAAACATTAAATATTACCGATCGTTCTTACCTGCTTTATTCCGGAAGTGTTATTAAAAGTGGCAGTGCCGAAGATCTTGCCAATGATGAGCAGGTACGTAAAGTTTACCTTGGACAGAATTTTGAGCTAAGAAAATAATTTCATTATCCTTTAACACCCCACCTTTCGTTACCTAGGTTTTTTTATCTACTTTTAGTGTTCAATAAATTGAACCACGCTAAAAAATATTTAATTTTTGTTTTTGTTTTAGTCGCGATTAAATTTTACGCGCAAACAGGCGAATTTTTTATTAATAATTATTTGCCTAAAGAATATAAAGGCGGCAATATAAATTTTGGTATTGTTCAAAATAAAGAAGGATTAATTTTTTCAGCGAACAGCTCGGGTGTTTTAATTTATGATGGCTATAGCTGGAAGAACACTAAGATCCAGGGTGAGCCAACCATTACAAGCATTTCTATCTCTAACAATAACGAGGTCTTTATTGGTTGTGATAATGGCGACTTTGGTGTTTTTAACCAGGATAAAAGAGGCATTTATCAATTCTTCTCTTTCAGAAATAATATTCCGGGCAATTTTAAACCAGGAGAGCCAATAAAATTTATCTGCTCATTAAATGATAAAACTTATTTTTTATCAGAAGAGGTTTTAATAGAATATGCTAACGGAGAATTTAAAACATTTCTCCCGGTTAACCGTTTTCACATTCGCCCAATGGTTATGGGCAAACACCTTTTTATTGAAGATATGGATAACGGCCTTTTAGTTTTAAGCGCCGGCGTATTAAAACCGGTAGTTAAGAGCGAAGAACTATCAACGCATAAATATTATTTTACTTACAAACTTTCTGATACCGAATATGCTATTGGCTTTAGAGGTTTAGGAGTATATAAAGCTACTTACAACGCTTCAAGCCCTGAACTTTCAGAGTTTAAACAAATAAATGATGCTCCTTGTAACGCAGAGTTAATTGACGCCGAGATCGTAAATGGCTTTACACTTAATAATGGCAATTTTGTGGTCACGTCTAACAAAGCAGGCGCTTTTATTTTAGATAAAGAGCTCAAAATAATTAACCGGTTAAATAGTAAGACAGGTGTTTACGATGAGAATATTAAAGGTGGTTATGAAGATGTAAATGGTAATATTTGGCTGGCACTTAATTATGGCATCTCTTTTGTTGAGGTTAAATCTCCACTAAGAAAATTTACCAGGAAGAATGGCATCAACGGAGTAGTACAATCATCTACCATTTATAACAACGTTTTGTACATTGCCACAGATAAAGGTGTTTTTTATTTCGACTCCAGAGATTATTTATTTAAGCAGCTCGCTGATTTTAACGAACAAAGCTGGTACATTTTAAATTATCAGAATAAACTTTTCTTTTCATCTAACAGCGGCCTTTACGTGTACAATGGTAAAACTATTAAAACGGCGCATCAAAGTGAATATGGTACTATTTATTTTATGTTGAATGATCCGTACCAACCCAATGTTTTGTATTGCGGGCACGATAATGGGGTGGATGTCTTAAATATTTCGGGAGAGAATACGAGTTACATAAAAAGTTATATTCTTAATACAGACGTTAGAAGTTTAGCGAGCGATGATAATAAGAATATTTATTTTGGAACAAGTGATAAAGGTATTTACTTTTTAAATTATAAAAACTCGTATTTACTCGATTCGCTGCAGTTAAAGGATGGCTTGCCCGACCTGAAAGAGAATTATGTATTTAGCTACAATAAAAAATTATTGATCGGTACTGATGCCGGAATTTATTCTTTAGAAGAAAAACCCGGAAATAAATATACATGCATAAAAGATCCGCAGCTTTGGAATTTAACGAACGATGGACAGATCTTTAGGGCCGCGGAATTTAAAGGTGATGTTATTTGTAATCAAACCGCGAAATCTCAAAATGGCGAATATTTAAATCAAAGCATCTATTTAAAAAAACAGGATAATGGTTTTAGCAAGATCAACAGTAGCTTAAACCATTTAAAATATATAAAAGCTAATTTAATAAGTTACGATACGCTTGGTAAACAATTATTTATTTCGTGTGATGAAGGGCTTTTTCTTTTGAACGGAGAATTAAATGAGGTAAAAAAAGATTACAGATTATTTATCAGCAGTATTGAAGCCAAAATAGATACAGTTATTCAAAATATTTTTGAAACCGGTAAAACACTGGATCTTAAAATAAGTTACTCAAAAAATGATATTAAGATCTTTCCGGGATTTACAAGTTTTGAGGATAATAATTTAACCGAGTTTAGTTATTATTTAAAGGGCAAAGAAGATAAATTTACAGATTGGAAAAAAGGCAAAGAATTTAAATACGATAATTTACAGGAAGGCGACTACACTTTTTATTTAAAAGCACGTAACGCTTTTTCAAACGACATAAAAGAAATTAATTTTTCGTTTACCATTCTGCCGCCCTGGTATCGTACTTATTGGGCGTATGCTGTTTATTTTATTTTATTTTGCTTATTTATTTACATTGTTGTAAGGCTTTATACTAAACGTTTAAAGAACCAAAATATTAAACTGGAAGAAACGGTTAAATTGCGTACCGCAACGATTGAAGAACAAGTTCATTTGTTAGCCGATCAAAAAAAGGAAATTACTGATAGTATCAATTACGCTCAACGCATCCAGGAATCTGTTCTGCCATCTTTAAAAGAAATTGATAGTACTTATCACGATGGTTTTATTTTCTTTCAGCCAAAAGATATTGTAAGTGGCGATTTTTATTGGTTCTATAAAATAAATGACAACGAGTTTTTAATTGCGTGTGCCGATTGTACCGGTCATGGTGTGCCGGGAGCATTTATGAGCATGATCTGTTCTAACAAATTATCTGAAGCTTGTTTTGAGACTATTGAGCCCGCTAAAATTTTATTTTTAGCGAACAACGCTATTAAAGATGTTTTAAAACAAAATGTAGAAACGATCGGGAAATCGAAAGACGGAATGGAAATTGCCTTGATAAGATATAATATTCAAACCAAGAAAGTAACTTATACAGGTGCGCATCGTCCGCTATGGATCATTAAAGCAGGTACAAAAGAGTTTGTTGAAATTAAACCAACTAAAGCAAGTGTGGCCAGTTTTACCGAGTATAATTTTGAATACCAGCAACAAGAAATTATTCTGGAGGCAAACGATTCTATCTTTATGACGAGTGATGGTTTTCCTGATCAGTTTGGTGGCGCAGATGGCAAAAAATTCATGGCTAAGAACATGAAAGCATTCTTACAGGAAATTTCAACACTTCCAACTGATAAACAAAAAACCCTGGTTGCCGATAAAATAAACAGGTGGATGGGTCCGCATGAACAAGTGGATGATCTTCTTGTTATTGGACTAAAAGTAAAAGATCTTTAAATGAAAATCATTTTCGCTTCTGCAAACAAAAATAAAATTAAAGAAATAAAAGCTTTATTGCCGTCTCATTTCGAAATATTGGGATTAGAGGATATTGGTATTACTGAAGATATTCCTGAACCCGGAATAACAATAAAAGAAAATTCTTTTTTAAAAGCGCAATATGTTTTGGATTTCTTGAAAAAGAAAAATGAAACTAATGCCGTATTTGCAGATGATAGTGGCCTGGAAGTTTTAGCATTGAACAATGCACCAGGTGTTTATAGTGCGCGATATGCAGGCACTCCAAAAAACGATGATACCAACAATAAAAAATTAATGGAAGAGCTAAAGCTGGTAACTGATCGCAAAGCAAGGTTTGTAACAGTTATTACATTAATTTTAAATGGCGAGATCCATTATTTTGAAGGAGAAATTAAAGGAACGATCTCTTACGAAAAAAGAGGCACTAACGGTTTTGGCTATGACCCATTATTTATTCCGCAAGGCTACAGGAGCACATTTGCTGAACTGAGTGCAGAAACAAAAAATACGATCAGTCACAGGGCTTTAGCAGTAAAAAAATTAATTGAGTTTTTGAAAACACAAAACTAGAAACTTCAAAGAAGAAACTGGAAATGCGAAGTTATTTTATCTCCCATTCCTTCCAGTCCATTTCTTCACCGTTTAAAATGCCAAGATAACTCTGGTAACGCTCTTCACTTATCTCGCCATCTTCAACAGCTTTCATCACTGCGCATTTGGGTTCATTTACATGTAAACAATTATTGAATTTACAATCATTCATGCGATCACGAATTTCAGGAAAGTAATGACCAACTTCTTCTTTTTTCATTTCAACAAGTCCGAGTTCTTTTATGCCCGGACTATCAATAATATTTCCGCCAAAATCTAATGGATGTAATTCTGCAAAGGTAGTGGTGTGCATTCCTTTTGCATGCGCAGAAGAAATTTCGCCGGTCTTAAGATCTAATCCCGGTTGCAAGGCATTTATAAAAGTAGATTTTCCAACACCCGAGTGGCCTGCAATTAAAGTAGTTTTATCTTTAAATATTTTTTGTAAAGCTTCAATTTGTTTTGGATCGTAACTGCTTACTTCAAAACATTCGTAACCTACTTTTGTGTAAATATCAATTGTTTGTTTCTGAATTTCCAAAAGCTCTTCATTCAACAGATCACATTTATTAAAAATAATTTTTGCAGGAATGCGGTATGCTTCGGCGGTAATTAAAAACCTATCCATAAAACCTAAACTTGTTCTGGGCGAAACCAAAGTGGCAATTAAAACGGCCTGGTCTAAATTACTTGCTAAAATTTGAGATTGTTTGCTAAGGTTTATCGATTTACGAATGATGTAATTTTTGCGGGGATGAATTTTTACAATGTTTGCCTCGTCATTATCTTCTAATACAATATCCACAATATCGCCAACAGCAATAGGATTGGTGGTTTTTCTGCCTTCCATCCTAATTTTTCCTTTTAATCTGCATAAATGTACCTCGCCATTTACTTTAACTAAATAGTTGCTACCTGTTGATTTTATTACTGTTCCCTGCATCATTTAACTGGGGCGAAAATACTTAAAAATCCTTTAAAAACTGTTTACAACATTTAACGTAATTCTTATAATTAAAATGCTAATTTAGGCCCGTTCAAAAAAACTAAAACGATTAAATAAAATGAAAGAAGTATATATAGTTTCTGCTGTAAGAACTGCAATGGGTTCTTTTGGTGGTACATTAGCCGGTGTATCGGCAACACAATTAGGCGCTACAGCAATTAAAGGCGCATTGGCAAAAATTAATTTAGATCCTAAATTAGTGAATGAGGTTTATATGGGTTCTGTATTGCAGGCTAACCTTGGCCAGGCTCCGGCCCGCCAGGCTGCTAAGTTTGCAGGTTTGCCCGATGGTGTAATTTGCACAACTGTAAATAAAGTTTGCGCTAGTGGTATGAAATCAATTATGCTTGCAGCTCAAAGTATTATGTTGGGCGATAATGATATTGTTGTTGCCGGTGGTATGGAAAATATGAGCGCTGTTCCTTTTTATTCAGACAGTACACGTTGGGGAGCTAAGTATGGCGATGCGAAATTAATTGATGGCTTGGCAAAAGACGGTTTAACAGATGTTTATAATAATTTTCCAATGGGAAATTGTGCAGAGCTTTGCGCAAAAGATCATAAATTTTCCCGCGAAGAGCAGGATGCTTTTGCCATTGAATCTTACAAACGTTCGGCAGCAGCCTGGGCCGCAGGAAAATTTAGGGAAGAAGTAGTGCCTGTAACTGTAAAAACAAAAAAAGGCGATGTTGAATTTGCAGAAGACGAAGAATATAAAAATGTAAATTTTGAAAAGATCCCGACTTTAAAACCGGTGTTTCAAAAAGACGGAACAGTTACCGCGGCTAACGCAAGTACTATGAATGATGGCGCTGCAGCTTTAGTATTAATGAGCAAAGAAAAAGCAGATGCTTTAGGCATTAAGCCTCTTGCAAAAATTAAAGGTTTTGCAGATGCTGAACAAGCTCCTGAGTGGTTCACTACAACACCAAGCTTAGCGGTGCCAAAAGCAGTTGAAAAAGCAGGCTTAAAAATGGGCGAGATCAATTATTTTGAATTGAATGAAGCTTTTAGTGTGGTTGGTTTGGCAAATATTAAAATGATGAATTTAGATGCATCTAAAGTAAATGTTAATGGTGGCGCGGTTTCTCTCGGCCATCCTTTAGGAGCTAGCGGGGCACGTATAATTGTTACGCTTTTAAACGTACTAAAACAAAATAAAGCAAAATACGGTGCAGCTGGTATTTGTAACGGTGGCGGTGGTGCCAGCGCAATGGTTATTGAAAATGTAGATTAATAATACCTCTTTATATAAAGCCCTTCCGGAATTCCGGAAGGGCTTTTTTTATTTTGTAGGAAAATGTTTTTTTATACATTTTTGTTTACATTTAGTCCCTTATATAAATGACAGAATCTCCAAATACTATGAAATCAACAGCTTTAACAAATACGCACATTGCCTTAGGGGCAAAAATGGTGCCTTTTGCAGGATACAATATGCCGGTATCATATGCCGGCTTAAATGAAGAACATGCTACAGTGCGTAATGGCGTTGGTGTTTTTGATGTTAGCCATATGGGCGAATTTATTTTAAAAGGGCCACATGCTTTAGATCTTATTCAAAAAGTAACCAGTAATGATGCTTCTGTTTTAACAGATGGTAAAGCGCAGTATTCTTGTTTACCAAATGCAGATGGTGGAATTGTGGATGATCTTTTGGTTTATAGAATTAGCTCTGAAAGCTATTTATTAGTAGTAAATGCCAGCAATATTGAAAAAGACTGGAACTGGATAAAAAGCCACGACACCTGGGGTGTGGACATGAAGAATATTTCTGAAGACACTTCACTTTTAGCAGTACAAGGGCCTAAAGCTATTGATGTGCTTCAAAAATTAACAGATATTAAACTGGCCGATATTCCTTATTATTCATTTGTAAAAGGCAAATTCAATGGCCTTGACAATATTGTAATAAGCAATACAGGTTATACAGGCGCAGGGGGTTTTGAGCTTTATTTTGATAATAAGGATGCGCAAGCTATGTGGGACGGGATATTTAAAGCGGGAGCAGAATTTGGCATTAAGCCTATTGGCCTGGGCGCACGTGATACACTTCGTTTGGAAATGGGTTTTTGTTTATATGGAAATGATATTGATGATACAACCTCGCCAATAGAAGCAGGCTTAGGGTGGATAACAAAATTTAACAAAGACTTCACTAACAAGGCAAACATCGAACAACATAAATTGCAAGGTGTTAAAAAGAAACTGGTTGGTTTTGAAATGATCGACCGCGGCATCCCCCGCCACGATTATTCTATAGCTGATGCAAGTGGTGCCATTATTGGAAAAGTTACTTCCGGCACGCAATCCCCAACTTTAAATAAAGCTATCGGATTAGGCTATGTTAAAACTGAATTTTCTAAGCCGGATAGTGAGATTTTTATCATAATTCGTGATAAGCCGATCAAAGCTAAGGTTTGTAAAATCCCATTCCTCAAAAAGTAATTTTTTTCTACATTTTGATGAAACTTTTTGTGTTTTGCCACGTAAAAATTAGCGGACTAAACACATAAAAGGCAGTAATAATGGGATTTGGCGTTTAAATTATGTTTTTGAACCTTTTATCGAACATTTTCTGTTTTTAATCTAAAAAGTATTGAATTAACCAGAATTATTAATAAATTTGATATACCCATGAAAAAATTTATACTCTTTTTAATTTTTATTTCTTCTATCGGAGTCGCACAATCTCAATCCTGGGAAGTAAATCCTGCAAATGGTAAGGATACAATAAATAAAATTGATGTTGAAGGCAAAAAACAGGGTAAATGGATCTTGTTTGGAAAACACAAGCCAGGAACTTGTTACGCACCTGAAGCTAAAGTAGAAGAAGGTAAATACCAGGATAATAGAAAAGCGGGTATTTGGGTTGAGTTCTTTTGCAATGGTAACATGCGCAATAAATTAACTTTCACAAATGGCCGTCCAGATGGTTATGCTATTATGTATCATGAAAATGGTAAGATCAGTGAAGAAGGAAACTGGAAAAATAACCGTTGGGTGGGTAACTACAAATTATATTACGATAACGGACAAGTACAACACGAATTCGTTTTTAATCCAAGCGGAAAACGCGACGGACAACAAAAATATTATTACGATAATGGTCAGTTAGCTATTGAAGGTAACTTCGCTAACGGTAAAGAAAGTGGATTAATTAAAGAATACTACGAAACAGGTGATGTAAAAGCAGAAAAGAATTTTGCTGATGGAAATGTGGATGTAGCTTCTATTAAAGAATACGAACCTAAAAAACCTTTGATCGCGAAATCAGATGTGCCTGCTGACAATGCTCCAAAAGTTACTGTTAAGCCGGATGAAAAACCAAACGAGGCAGTTAAAAAAGGCGCTGGTCCGATGGTATTAAATGGCCAACAAACTTTGTATAACAAGAATAAGCAAATAACAAAAGACGGTGTGTTTAAAGACAATCGTTTTATGGATGGTAAAGCTTATATCTACGATGATAATGGAATTTTAACGCGAATAGCTGTGTATAAGGGCGGCATTTACGTGGGTGATACCCAGGTGGAGAACTAAAAAATTGAAAGGCGCTTTTAAAGCGCCTTTTTTATTTCCATTTTTTTAGCGAATTAATTAAGACCTGAATAAGAAATTAATCTTATTTTTGTGCTTTATTAAAACCGGGGGATTAGCTCATTTGGCTAGAGCGCTTCGCTGGCAGTGAAGAGGTGATCGGTTCGAATCCGATATTCTCCACCCCAAAATTTTATCAAAAGCCCAATTAAAACTTGGGCTTTTTTATTTTTATACTATGAGCTTTACAAAAATACTTTCGCTTTTTAAAATAGATGCGTTAAACGAAATGCAGCTCGCAACAATTGAAGCGATCTCAAAACCAAACGATGTTGTTTTAATTTCGCCAACAGGTTCAGGCAAAACCCTGGCGTTCTTACTTCCGCTTTTAGAGATCTTTGATAAAGAAAAAGAAGGTGTACAGGTTTTAATTTTAGTGCCTACGCGTGAATTAGCTTTGCAAATAGAACAAGTGTTTAAACAAATGAGCACAGGGTTTAAAGTAAATACCTGTTACGGCGGACATGATGTAAAGACTGAAAAAAACAATTTACTACATCCGCCGGCCTTGCTAATAGGCACTCCCGGAAGGATCGCACATCATTTAAGAAAACAAAATCTAACAACAAAAGATGTTCACACTTTAATTTTAGATGAGTTTGATAAATCACTGGAAGCGGGATTTCATGAAGAGATGTCGTTCATTATTAAAAGCAGCGCAAGAATAAAAAAACGCATTTTAACTTCGGCAACACCTTTAAAAGAAATTCCTGATTTTGTTGGATTAAAAAAACACGAAGAATTAGATTACACAAATAATAATAAGCAGGAAGTAAAAGAAGCACTGCAAATAAGATCAGTAAGGGTTGCGGGCGATGATAAATTAGAAGCATTAATGTTGTTGATCGGAAAGATAGGAAATAGATCAACAATGGTTTTCTGCAATCACCGCGATGCAGTAAACAGAATAAGTGAGCAATTAGAATTTTATAAAGTAGAGCATGGTATTTACCATGGAGGCCTGGAACAAGTTGACAGAGAGAAAACACTAATTAAATTACGTAACGGCAGTATTAATTTATTAATTACAACCGATCTTGCAGCCAGGGGATTAGATATACCTGAGATTGAAGCGGTGATACATTACCAGTTACCAACTACTGAAGATACTATGATCCACCGTAATGGCAGAACCGCGCGGATGCATGCAACAGGCACTGTCTATTTTTTGCTGGATGTGGAAGATCACTTGCCGCCATTTTTAGAGATCGAACCAAAAGAAGAAACATTGCCTTCTAAATTTGTAGCACCAAAACCGGGTAAATGGAAAACGCTTTATATTGGCGCAGGAAAAAAAGATAAAATAAACAAAATGGATATAGTAGGAATGCTTTTACAAAAAGGCGATCTGCAAAAAGATGATGTGGGTAAGATAGAAGTGTTGGACTATATGGCTTATGCGGCCATCAGGGCAGATAAAATTGCAAATACAATAAAATTAATTCGCGAAGAAAAAATAAAGAACAAAAAAGTAAAGATGCAGATCTCAACATAATAAAAAAAGCCGAAGATAATTTCTTCGGCTTTTTAATTTACTGAAAATGTAATATTAAGCACCGCAGTTGATTACTGAAGTAGCAGTAATAGTAACTTTCCTTATTTTATCTACTGTAATAGAACCTGTAATTGTTCCACCGCCGTTGTCATTTCCTACGATCAAACGATTTGCAGAAACAACGTTAATATTGCCTTTAATATTCCCCTTGTTTACTACTTTGCATGCACTTCCCTGAAGTACGTTAATGTTGCCTTTTATCATCCCCCCTTTGCGAATGACAAAGCTACCCTGGGCATTTACTTCAACATCTCCTTCTACAGAACCGGTATCCTCAACAATTAAATTCGCATTCATAACATTAATGTTTCCTTTCACCATTCCACCACGTTTAATATTTAATGTTTCGCCGGTATTAACTGTTATGGGTCCGTCAACTACTGTTGTAATATCTCTGGTTGTTGGTATATAAGCTTTTAAATTTGTTGCAATAGGTTTCCCACTTGAATAATCAATATCGTAAGTGCATGGACTTCCAACTTCCAAGCCGGAAGCTTTAAAATTAGGATCGTTGTAAGGATATACCTGTTGTGTTTCATCCTCTTTTATTGTGCCAATACTACTGTCTTTTGGGTCAATAGACTCTACTTTACCTAATGCCATAAAATTTGTTTTAAATTGTTTATACAAAACAAGTATAATAATTATAATCTTAAATAAAAAATATTTGTATATATTTATACTGCAAGCAAAGCTATGCGTAACCTCTTCTTAACATTAATAACTAGTTTAAGTTTCAGTACTGCATTTTCACAAAATGTAGATTCCTTGCTTAAAGTGATTGATACTACAAGAAGCGACTCAGTAAAACTTTCCATTTATATTGATAACATTATTATTCCTTTTAATGATGCCGGTAATTTCAAAAAAGCCAGAGAGTATTACTATAAAGCTCAACAAGTAACGAAGAATGAAAAAAGGTTTCAAATAAATCTCGCACTTCAATATGTAAATATTTTAATAAGTGAAGAGAATTATTCCTTAGCGATTGACTCGGTAAATAAATTAATGGTTCAAGCAATTAAAGCTAAAGACCTGTCTGGCCAGGCAAAATGCCTTAGAAGTAAAGCGTTGATTCAGGTCTATTCGGGTGAATATGAAATAGCAGCAGGGCTTTATTATGAAGCATTAAAAGTATGGGAACAAACAAAATCACCACAAAAAATCGCAATAGGTTACAGCGATCTTGGCATGATCAATTATTACCTGGCACATTTTGATAAAGCAGCAATATATTGGGAGAAGAGTGTTGAAATTTATGAGTTGAATAATTTAAAACCTGAATTATCAAGTAACTTGGGAAATTTAGGCTTAGCATATATTGAACTTGGAAATTATTACAAAGCAGAAGTTGCGATCAAACGCTCAATTGAAATAAATAAAGAACTTAAAAAGCCAATAGCTATTGCAAATGCGTATACTAATTATTGCAAATTAGAGTATCATAAAAAAAACATTCTCAAAGCAATTGAATATAATAATATAGCGCTTGAATATTTCAAAAGTATAAATGATGCTAATCATTTAAGTAACAGCTATTCTAACGGCGCAGAGCTTGCCAGAAGTATAAAAAAATACGATGAAGCTTTAGGGTATATTAATAAAGCTTTTGAATATGAAGATCAAAGGGCAAATAAAAACAATTTAGGAAACTTATATTTAAACCGTGCAGCAGTATATTATGACATTGGTAGGATGCAGGAAGCATATGACGATCTACAACGGCATATAGTCATTAAAGATTCTCTTGTTAATTCTGATAATCAAAAAGCAATCGCCGAGCTTGAAAAAAAATATGAGCTCAATGAAAAAGAAAAAGAGAACCAAATACTAAACGAAAAATTAAAAGTAAACGAAGTGGAAAGTAGTCGCCAACAAATAACTATTTTTTTAATTGGCATTATTTTACTGATCGTTGCTATTGTTGCTTTTGTATTGATCCGTCAAAACCGTCAAAAAAACAAGATCAATCTTGAGTTGGGCGAGAAGAATAAAATAATTGAAGTAAAAAACAAATTAGTTGAAGCCCAGCATAAAGATATTACCGATAGTATAAAATATGCAGAGCGTATTCAGCACGCAATCCTTCCACCTGATAAATTAGTGCAATCTACGTTACCTAATTCATTCGTATTCTTTAAACCAAAAGATATTTTGAGCGGTGATTTTTATTGGATGGAAGAAACGGCTAATCATATTTTTATTGCTGTTGCAGATTGCACCGGGCATGGTGTTCCCGGCGCTTTGATCTCTATTATAAATTATAATCTTTTAAATAAGGCGGTGCTCGAAAAAAACCTAAGGGATCCCGCAGATATTTTAAACGCTGTTAACGGTTGGCTAACACAGGCCCTTCACCAAAGCTTTAACAGTAATACTGTAAAAGACGGAATGGATGTAACGCTTTTAGCTATTAATAAAAACAAAAAAGAAATTCTTTTTGCCGGGGCTATGAATTCTATTTACGTGATTTCAAACTCTGTTTTAAGCGAACACCGCGGTAACAAATTCCCGGTTGGCGCTTTTATTGAAGATAAACCGCAGCATTTTACTTCTCAAAAGATCACTTTAAAACCAAACGATATTATTTACTTATATACCGATGGTTTTGCCGACCAATTTGGCGGCCCGCAGGGTAAAAAATTAAAGTATAAATTACTTAAAGAGATCCTTGTAGATATTTCGGGTCTACCGGTAGCCCAACAAAAAGAGCGTGTTACTAATTCTTTCATGTCCTGGAAAGGAGACTATGAGCAAGTTGACGATGTTTGTCTTATTGGAATAAGGGTTTGATCTAAACTCTCGTTAAAACCCTTTCAGAAAGCCCAAACTAAGCCTCTTTTATGAACAAATGTTAAAAAAATTTAGCATAAAATGCAGGCTTTTTTGTGTAACTTTAATGTCTCTAAAACTTACTTATGACTACTGATAAATTCGCTTCCCGTCACAACGGGCCACGCAAAAATGAGATTAAAGAAATGTTGGCAAAAATTGGCGTTTCATCTGTTGATGAACTGATCAACCAAACAGTGCCGGCGAACATTCGTTTAAAACAACCTTTGCGTATAGCGCCTGCTATGAGCGAGTTCCAATACACCAAGCATTTGAAAGCGCTTGGTAAAAAGAATAAAGTATTTCGTTCTTATATTGGTTTAGGCTATTATAACAATATTTTACCTGCTGTTATTCAGCGTAACGTTTTAGAAAATCCAGGTTGGTACACAGCCTACACACCTTACCAGGCTGAGATCGCACAAGGTCGTTTGGAAGCCATCTTAAATTTCCAAACGATGGTTATGGATCTTACGTCTATGCCAATAGCAAACGCATCTTTATTAGATGAAGCAACTGCATCTGCAGAAGCATTATTCATGTTCTATAGCAATCGAAGCAAAGACAAAGTAAAAAACAATTCAAATAAATTCTTCATTAGTAATACCTGTTTTCCTCAAACTATTGATGTGGTGAAAACCCGCGCTGTACCATATGGTATTGAGCTGGTGATAGGCGATGTAAACACCGCAAAATTAGATGATTCTTATTTTGGTGTTTTAATTCAATATCCTGATATTAATGGCGAAGTAAATAATTATAAAGAGTTTGCGGCAAAGGCAAAAGCGTTAGACATACAAGTTGCCGTTGCAACTGATCTTTTAGCTTTAGCTTTATTAACGCCCCCGGGTGAGTGGGGTGCAGATTGTGTAGTTGGTAACTCACAGCGTTTTGGTGTGCCATTAGGATATGGCGGGCCGCATGCGGCATTTTTTACTTGCCGCGAAGATTACAAACGTTTAATTCCTGGCCGTATCATTGGTGTATCTATTGATGCTGAGGGTAACCAGGCATTACGAATGGCTTTACAAACACGTGAGCAACATATTAAACGTGATAAAGCAACTTCTAACATCTGTACAGCACAGGCATTATTGGCTATCATGGCAAGCATGTACGCAGTATATCACGGGCAAAGCGGGATTAAAGCCATTGCCGAAGGCGTGCACAGTGCAACGGTTTTTGTTGCTTCAGAATTAAAAGCTTTAGGCTACGAAATAAAAACAAAATTATTTTTTGATACGATTGTTGTTGCAGCTGACTCTAAAAAAGTTCGTGCATTAGCGGAGAAAAAAGAAATTAATTTTCGTTACATAGATGATAAACATGTTGGTATTTCAATTGATCAAACAGTTGAAGAAAATGATGTAACAGATATCCTTTCAATTTTTGCAGAAGCAAGCGGCAAATCTTACAAAGATAAAGGCTGCGACCCTCAAAATTTAATTAAAGGAACTTTTGCAGGAAGAACTTCTCCTTACTTAACGCACCCGGTATTTAATTCGTATCACAGCGAAAGCGAAATGATGCGTTACATTAAGCGTTTAGAGAATAAAGATCTTTCATTAGTTCATTCAATGATCTCTTTAGGCTCTTGTACTATGAAATTAAACGCAGCTTCAGAATTGCTGCCCATCACATGGCCTGAGTTTGCAAGCATTCATCCTTTCGTTCCTGTTGATCAGGCACAAGGTTATGCAGAGCTGATAGAACAATTAAATAAAGACCTTTCGGAAATTACAGGTTTTGCCCGTATGAGCTTTCAGCCTAATTCGGGCGCTCAAGGTGAATACGCGGGCTTAATGGTTATTCGTGCATACCACATCGCAAATGGAAACCCTAACCGTAACGTAGCATTAATTCCTTCATCTGCTCATGGTACAAATCCTGCGAGTGCCGCAATGGCAGGCATGACCATTGTTGTAACCAAATGTGATGATAAAGGAAATATCGATCTTGCTGATCTAAAAGAGAAAGCAGAAAAACATAAAGATAATTTATCATGCTTGATGGTAACGTATCCTTCTACTCACGGGGTTTATGAAGAATCGATCATGGACATTACAAAATTAATTCACGATAATGGCGGATTGGTTTATATGGATGGCGCAAATATGAATGCACAGGTTGGATTAACGTCTCCCGGAAACATCGGTGCAGATGTTTGTCACTTAAATCTTCATAAAACATTTGCCATCCCTCACGGTGGTGGTGGTCCTGGCATGGGCCCAATTGGCGTGGTTGAAAAATTAGTACCATTCTTACCTTCACACACTATTGTAAACACAAGTGGCGATAAAGGCATTACTGCTGTTTCTGCGGCACCATATGGCAGCGCATTAATTTTGCTGATCTCTTACGGTTATATTAAAATGCTTGGTAACGAAGGTGTAAAAGAAGCTACAGAAACAGCGATCTTAAATGCTAACTACATTAAAGAATGTTTAAAAGGCCATTACAAAATTTTATATACCGGTAAGAACGGACGTTGTGCCCATGAAATGATCTTAGATTGTAACGAGTTTAAAATGGCAAGTGGTGTTGAGGTTGCTGATATGGCAAAACGTTTGATGGATTATGGGTTTCATGCACCAACAGTGGCTTTCCCGGTTGTAAATACATTAATGGTAGAGCCCACAGAATCGGAAGGTAAAGCAGAGCTGGATCGTTTTTGCGAAGCAATGATCTCTATTCGTAAGGAAATTAAAGAAATAGAAGAAGGCAAATACGACAAAGCCGATAACGTTATTAAAAATGCACCACACACTTGTAAATTAGTAGTGAGTGATGATTGGAAAAAATCTTATACGCGCCAAAAGGCAGCATTCCCGTTAAGTTGGGTACGTGATAATAAATTCTGGCCAAGTGTTGCAAAAGTTGATAACGCATATGGGGATAGAAACCTTGTTTGCTCGTGTGCCCCAATTGAAGCGTACATGGAAGAATCAGTTGATGCGTAATTAATTCAGATTTTAGTTAAAAAACCCTTGTTAATCAACAAGGGTTTTTTTGTTATATTTAGGTTACAAAATAAAAGCACAAAACAGTTTTGATCAAAAAATGCCGGTAAAAAAAAACATACTCATTTTTAGTTTTTTATTTTTTGCTTGTAATCTTTTTTCGCAACAAAGAAAAGTAGATAGTCTTATAAAAGTAGCTCAGCAGCATTCAAATGATACTGTTGGTGCAAGAGCTTATGTTGGCATTAGCATTAGTTATCTGGGTAAGGGAATGGTTGATACTGCCTGGATTTTTATTAAAAAGGGATACGATGTTTCTAAAAAAATCAAATATAAAAGAGGTATTGCCGCATCCTCAAATCATATAGGACAGTATTATAATTATCATGGCAATCTCGATTCTTCAGTTTACTATTTTTCAAAGGCAAAAGTGTTGTATGGTGAAATAGGTGATTTTTCGCGCATGTCCGGAATGCTTAATAATATTGGTGTAGCGTACAAATCAAGAGGCAATGTTTCGCGGGCAATGGATTTTTATTTTCAGGCTTTAAAAATAAAAGAACAGCTCCATGATAGTGAAGGAATGGCAAGTTCTTATACAAATATTGGTCACTTGTTCCAGGAAAACCGCGTCAGTGTAAATACATTAAAGTATCACAGGCTGGGCCTTGCGCTCAGAAAAAGAATGAAAGATAAATGGGGCATTAGTAATTCTTATATGTCCCTTGGTTTATATTATCAAACCTATAATGTATTTGATAGCGCTTTATATTATCTTAAATCCGGCCTGAATATCGCGGAGAAATTAGGTGATGAAGAAATGATAGCTATTGGTTGTTATAATCTTGCTAATGTATATCAAAAGCAAAACAAGATACCTGAATGCGTTGCGCTTTATGAACGGTCACTTGAACTTTCAAAGAAAAACAGTAATTCGGAAGGCATTGCTACTTGTCTTGAAGCTCTTGGTCAGATTGCCTTTGAAAAAAAGGAAACTGCAAAAGCAATAAGTATGTTTGAAGAAGCTTTTAAAACAGCAACCGAAAATAATAATAAAGAATTAATTCAAAGTATTGCGGATAAATTAAGCCCTGTCTATGAGCTTTCCGGCGATTTTAAAAAGGCACTATTTTATCATAAAATATGGGTGTCGGTAAAAGATAGCTTGCATAACCAGGCCAATACCCGCAAGCTAACAAGCGAGATCCTTAAATTTGAACACGATAAAGAAAAAATAATCCTTCAAAAAGAACAGGAAAAGAAAGAAGCCATTGCAAGATCAGAAGCTTTTAAAAAAGATCTTATCTTAATTGCATCCATACTTTTTTTGATCGTCGTCTCTGTTTTCTCATTCATTATTTTTAAACGTTTAAAAGAAAATAAAAAACAAAAAGACATCATTGAACAACAGCGTAATGAAATGATCGATTCTATCAATTACGCTAAACGGATACAATTTGCATTACTTGCCCACACCGACTTTTTAAAAAGCAATTTGCCAGATCATTTTGTTTTATTTAAGCCAAAAGATATTGTAAGTGGAGATTTTTATTGGGCAACACAAAAAAATGGTTTCTTTTATCTAGCGGTTTGCGATAGTACGGGGCATGGGGTACCCGGCGCTTTTATGAGCTTGTTGAACATAAGCTTTTTGAATGAAGCCATTAACGAAAAAAACATTTTAGCGCCAAACGAAGTCTTAAACCATGTTCGCAAACGTTTATTAGAAAATATGAGCGAAGGCCGAGATGGCATGGATGCCGCCATTATTAAAATTCCGTTAAGCGGTGAAACTTTAAAAGTTGAATATGCCGCGGCAAATAATTCACCAATACTAATTCGTAACAATGAAGTAATAGAATTATCAAAAGATAAAATGCCGGTTGGCAAAGGAGAAATATTGGATGATTTTAAATTACAACATATACAATTACAAAAAGGGGATCTTCTTTATTTATATACCGATGGTTTTGCCGACCAGTTTGGCGGACCAAAAGGAAAGAAATTTAAATACAAACAGTTGAATCAATTATTGTTAGAACACAGTAAAGATGCAATGGAAAAACAAAAGGAAACACTGGAAACAACTATTCAAAAATGGAAAGGAAACTTAGAACAGGTTGACGATGTTTGCGTAATAGGAATAAAAATATAGAGATGCAAACGATTCAGCTTGTCCGGAGCGGAGACGAAGGAATGTGTATCCTCGGAATTCGTATTTAGAATTAATGTATAGATCAATTTATATTAGCTTTGTTTTTGTTTTCTCACTGTTTTCAATGCAGGCACAACATGCTGAGAATATTGAGAAGCTTAAGAAAAAGCTTTCAGAGAATATCCCTGATTCAACCCGTGCAAAAGTATTTTGCAAACTTGGGTCTGAACTCGAACGTCAAGGCGATCTTAAACAGGCGCTTGAATACACTCAAAGATCTTTTAACCTTGCTCAAAAAATAAACTATGAAATAATACTATGGGATATATATAATCAGTTTGGTAATATATATTCCTCGCTTTCAGATTACCCAAAAGGAATAGAAAATCATCAGAAAGCATTGCAGATAGGGATCGCAAAAAACAATAAAAACATGTGTTCGGGTTCTTATAATAATATTGCAATTGTGTATTATAACCTGGCCGAATTTCCAAAAACAATAGAATATTTTCAAAAAGCATTAAAGATACAAGAGGAATTAAAAAATCAAATGCAAATAGCCGCTTGTATTGGAAATATTGCGGTTGTTTACGGCGAGTTACATGAAGATAGCTTATCATTGGTTTACCAGCAGCGCAGTTTTGATATGCACGAGAAGATGAATAACCGTAGAGATATGGCCGCTTCACTAAATAATCTTGGTTCGCTGTATCTTAAAAAGAAACAATATGAAAAAGCGTTGCAGTTTAATGAAAGGGCTTTGAAAATTGCAACGGAGCTTGACGAAAAAGAATCTATGAAACTTACTTATTCTAACTTAGGAGATATATATTCTGCTACCGGTAAACACGAAGAAGCATTAGAGATGTACCTTAAAGGAAAAAAATTGGCCGAAGAGATAAGTGATAAAAAAGAGATAGCGAATATTTACGTGCAAATTGCTAATGCTTACGAAATAGCTGGAGAAAGAAAAGAAGCTGCATCTTATCTTCATCAGGCTTTTGACCTGGCAAAAAGTGTTGGAAGTTTGAATGAACAAAAAAACGCCGCGCAAGGTCTTTATAATAATTACAAAAAAGCAAATGATTTTAAAAACGCATTACTCTATCACGAAATTGCAAGATCATTAAACGATAGTATTTTTAATACCTCAAAAAACGAATCGCTTAATAGTTTAAAAACTCAATTTGCTTTAGATAGGCAGGAAACAGATCTTAAGGCAAAAGCCGATGCTGAGCTCCAAAAAAAGGAAGAAGAAAAAACAAGACAACGTACAATTATCTATATTGGAATGGGGGTGTTAGTTTTGGTTCTGATATTTTCATATGCGCTTTTACAACGCTTCCGCCTAACTAAAAAACAAAACAAAATTATTGAACAACAAAAGGCCATTGTTGAAGCTAAAAACAAAGAAATTACTGACAGTATCCATTACGCCAAACGCATTCAACAAGCTTTAATGCCCAGCGAGACCTATCTTACAAGGACCATCAACGAATTAAAAAACAAAAAGTCTTAATTTCCCCATATTTTAAAGAAGCACCACACTATTTAACAAAAAAATAACAGCTTCCTGTCTTATCTTTGCCTGTGCAATTTAAGAAAGTTATTCTCTTTATTTTAATAGTATTTACAACGCTTTTTGTAAGCGGCTGTTTTATGCTTAATAAATATATTTATACAGATACAGAACTGGCACAGCATTACAAAAACAAAAAAACAAAACCCAGTTATAAAAAAACTCCCTTTCTTGACAAAAGTGTGCATTACGTTGTAATGTGTAATAACGATTCATTGCCTCTGCTCATACTGATTCACGGCGCGCCGGGTGCCTGGTACGGTTACATGAATTTAATGGATGATACCTTATTGCAAAAAAATTATAAGATCATTGCTATTGATCGTTTGGGTTATGGCAAGTCAAATTATGGCAATGCCGAAACATCAACACAAATACAGGCTTTAGCCGTTAAAGAAATTATTGATAAAGAAAATCATACGGGCCACAAAGTAGTATTGCTGGGCCGCTCTTATGGTGCGCCGGTTGCGGCCTGGCTTTCTATTCATTACCCTCAGCAAGTGGATAAATTATTTATGATATCCCCGGTAATTGATCCTGAAAAAGAAAAATTTTATTGGTTTAGTAATATCGCCACCTGGAAACCCGTACAATGGATGTTACCAAAAATGCTGAACGTTGCAACAAAGGAAAAATACTCACACCAGGCCGAAATGAAATTGATGTTACCGGAATGGAAAAAATTGTATACCCCAACTTATGTTATTACCGGCGCTAACGATCAGATTGCCGATACATGTAACTATAGTTTTGCAAAAGCACACCTTAATAATTGCCAATCTGTTTTTTTAAAATTGCAAAACACTGGGCATTTGGTTACCTACGAACAGCCTGAATTAGTAAGAAATTTATTGTTGCAAAAACTGTAATTATTTTGCCTTTATTCTTCCCTTAACGATAAAAGAATTTGGAAATTCAGATTGAATTTTTTTTAAAGACTCAAATGCTTCAAGTTTAGTTTTAAAATCACCGATCAAAACCACAAAATTTGGCTGTTGGTATTCGTCGTACGTATTGTATTCGCTAAACTTTGCTGAAAATTTTGTTTTAACCGATCGTGCATTCTCTCTGTCACCGCCAAAGTGAATTTTAATGCGGTACCCATCCATTTCGCCGTTTGTTAAACGGTTATATTCAGCCTTTTTATCTATCAGTTGTTTTACCTTTAATTGGGTCTGAACCTGGCTGTTTTGGCCAAAAAATGAGCCGGAAACCAACAAAATGGAAAAAATCAAAAAAAGTATTTTAAAAGGGCTTTTCATCCCTACAAAAGTAAGGTAAAATTAGCTCATATCTTGCAAAATTTGTTAATTTTACGTTCTATTCTAATTCAAAAAAATGGACAAATTTTCATACGTTGGCACAAGCGATGTAAACGCTATCGAGCAACTGTTTTTACAGTATAAGCAGGACGAGAATTCAGTAGATGCTTCCTGGAAAGATTTTTTTAAAGGGTTTGAGTTTGCAAAAACCTCGTACGATGCTGATGGCGGGGCTATTCCTGAAAATGTAAGTAAAGAATTTAAAGTAATTGGCCTTATAAATGGTTACCGTCAACGCGGGCATTTATTCACTAAAACAAACCCTGTTCGTCAACGCCGCACTTATGAGCCATCTTTAGCTTTAGAGAATTTTGGCCTTTCCGAAAACGACAACGATAGTATTTTCCAGGCCGGGAGCATTATTGGAATTGGCGCTGCAAAACTTAAAGATATTGTTGCTCATTTAGAACAAACTTATTGCCAAAGTATTGGTGTTGAATATTTATACATGCGCGAACCAAAAGTTTTAAAATGGTTGCAGGAGCGAATGGAAAAGAACCGCAATACACCAGCATTTAATAAACAAGAGAAAAAAACAATTCTTAAAAAATTAACGCAGGCTGTTGTTTTTGAGAACTATTTGCATACAAAATTTGTTGGCCAAAAACGTTTCTCCTTAGAGGGCGCAGAGGCTGTAATTCCCGCTATTAATGCCTTAATGGAGCATGGTGTTAATTTAGGTATTGAAGATTATGTTATTGGAATGGCACATCGCGGCCGTTTAAATGTGCTTACAAACATTATGAATAAAACATACAAAGATGTTTTTACAGAGTTTGAAGGCAGGCCAAGCGAAGATTCTTTATTTGATGGTGATGTAAAATATCACATGGGCTACTCTTCCGATCAAACAAGTGATACAGGAAAAAAAGTGCACATCAGCTTAACACCAAATCCTTCTCATTTAGAAACTGTTGCACCGGTTGTTGAAGGCATTGTTCGTGCAAAAATTGATAATTTACATAAAGGCGATAACTCAAAAGCATGTCCTGTAATTTTACATGGTGATGCTGCAGTTGCAGGGCAGGGGATCGTTTACGAAGTTTTACAAATGAGCCAGTTAGATGGTTACAAAACAGGTGGCACCGTTCACTTTGTAATTAATAACCAGGTTGGTTTTACGACTAATTTTATTGATGCGCGTTCATCCACCTATTGTACGGATATTGCAAAAGTTGTTTTGTGCCCGGTGTTTCACGTAAACGGTGATGATGTGGAGGCTTTATGTTTCATTTCTAAATTAGCGATGGAATTCCGTCAAACATTTAACCGCGATGTTTTTATTGATGTATTATGCTACCGTAAATATGGTCACAACGAAGGCGATGAACCGCGTTTCACACAACCATTGCTATACAAAGCAATTGCTTCACATCCAAACCCAAAAGATATTTATGTTAAGAAATTAGCGACAGAAGGTTCGGAATTAGCAGATGAAGCAAAAGAAATTGAAGCGGCGTTTAAAGCAGAGCTGGATAATAATTTAGATGAAGCAAAGAAAACAGACAAGGCAAAAATTACATCTTTCTTAGAAGGAAACTGGAAAGGCGTGAAAATGGCTACTGATAAGGATTTTGAAGAGTCGCCAAAAACAATGATCGATGAAAAATTATTTTTAGAGATCGCTAATAAAACTACCGAGCTTCCAAAAGATAAAAAATTCTTCAATAAGATCCAAAAAGTTTTTGATGATAGAAAAGCCATGATCACCAACGATAATTACGATTGGGCCATGGGAGAATTATTAGCTTATGCTTCTTTAATGAAAGAAGGATATCCTGTACGCTTTAGCGGGCAAGATGTTGAGCGCGGAACCTTCTCGCACCGTCACGCAGTTGTTAAAGTAGAAGACAGCGAAGAAGAATATACACCGTTAAACAGCATTGATTCAAAATCAAAATTAAGTATCTATAATTCATTGTTAAGCGAGTATGGTGTTTTAGGTTTTGAATACGGTTACGCGTTTGCCGCACCAAATACTTTAACAATTTGGGAAGCACAGTTCGGTGATTTCTTTAATGGCGCACAGATCATTATTGACCAGTATTTGACTTCGGCAGAATATAAATGGCGCCGTATGAATGGCCTGGTATTATTGTTACCACATGGTTATGAAGGCCAGGGGCCAGAGCACTCAAGCGCGCGTATGGAACGTTTCTTACAAGCTTGCGCAGAAAACAATATGCAAATTGTAAATACAACAACACCTGCACAACAATTCCACGTTATTCGCCGTCAATTAAAACGCGATTTCCGTAAACCATTAATTTGTTTTACGCCTAAAAAATTATTGCGCTATCCAAGTTGCGTAAGCAAGATCAGTGATTTTACAAAAACAAATTTCTACGAAGTTTTAGATGATCCTAAAGCAGATGCAAAAAAAGTAACGCGTATTGCTTTCTGTTCGGGTAAAGTTTATTATGATCTTATTGAGCGTAAAGAAAAAGAAGGCGCAGAGGATATTGCATTTATTCGTTTAGAACAATTATATCCTTTCCCTCAAAAACAAGTAGACGCTGTTTTGAAAAAATACAGCAAAGTAAAAGAACATTTATTTGTACAGGAAGAGCCTGAGAACATGGGTCCTTGGCGCTTTGTAGACAAATGGCTGCGCTCTTTAAATTTAAAGTATGTTGGTAGAGATGAAGCGGCAAGTCCTGCTACGGGTTTTGCAAAACGCCACGCTGCAGAGAATGAGGAAATTATGACAACAATTTTTTCTAAAGTATTAGTGAAGTAAAAATTCAAAATTTATAAGTTAAAATCTAACATTTTTATATATGGCAATTGTAGAATTAAAAGTACCAAGTCCCGGAGAATCAATAACAGAAGTAGTAATAGCGCGTTGGGTAAGAAATACCGGCGATGTGGTTGAAAAGGATGAAGTACTGGCAGAAATAGATTCTGATAAAGCAACATTAACGTTGAATGCAGAAGAGGCAGGTAAAATTGAAGTGCTGGCTGCTGAAGGTGATACTGTGAAGGTTGGACAGGTAGTTGTGAAAATTGATACTTCGGTAAAACCTGAAGCAAAAAAAGACACTCCTAAAACGGAAGCTAAAGTCGAGGCAAAAAAAGAAGAGCCTAAGAAAGAAACTTCGACAAGCTCAGTTACCAAAGAAACTAAGCAAGACGCTACTTATGCAACCGGAACACCAAGTGTTGCGGCGGCTAAAATTATGGCAGAGAATAATATTAAATCAAACCAGTTAAATGGGTCTGGCAAAGATGGTCGTATTACTAAACAAGACGTATTAGCTGCTTTATCTAACGGTTTACCAACTGCCGCAAAAGTGTTAAGCAATAGCTGGCAAGGTGGCCGCGATAAAGAAAGAGTTAAAATGACCTCTTTGCGTAAAACGGTTGCAAAACGTTTGGTTGCTGTTAAGAATGAAACTGCCATGCTAACTACTTTTAACGAAGTTGATATGAGCGAGATCTATGCTATTCGCGCGAAGTACAAAGATAAATTTAAAGAAGTTTACGGAACCAATGTTGGCTTTATGAGCTTCTTTACAAAAGCAGTAACCGAAGCATTATTTCATTATCCCGCAGTAAATGGTATGATAGATGGTGAAGAGATCGTTTATAATAAATATGCCGATATAGGAATTGCTGTAAGCGCGCCAAAAGGACTAATGGTTCCGGTTTTGCGTAACGCGGAATTAATGAGCATTGCGGAAATTGAAAAAGGAATTAAAGATCTTGCTGTAAAAGCACGCGATGGTAAATTAACGATTGAAGACATGACAGGTGGAACATTTACGATCACTAATGGTGGAGTTTTTGGAAGTATGATGAGTACACCCATTATTAACCCGCCGCAAAGCGCGATCTTAGGAATGCACAATGTTGTGGAGCGTCCTATGGCCGTTAACGGTCAAGTGGTTATCCGTCCAATGATGTACATTGCTTTAAGTTATGATCACCGTATTATTGATGGAAGAGAAAGCGTTGGATTTTTAGTTAAAGTAAAAGAGATGTTGGAGAATCCTTCACGAATTTTATTTGGTGGTAAATTACCTGAAGAAGTTTTATTAGGATTGTAGGAAATATAATTAATTCAATTTTTAAGCCTCTTTCTAAATAGAAAGAGGCTTTTTTATTCATCAAAAAGGGTCAAAATCTTACATCCGTTATAAACTCAGCATTTAAGACTAAAATATGTAAAGCTTTATTGCATACTTGCATATAATTTCACAAAGCAAACCATGCAAAGCATAAAACATTTATTATATCTGTTAGTGATCACAATTGGCACAAGAGCTCTTCATGCGCAAACAACTTTTACCTGTTCTAACACCTCTACTGCCTGTGCCTGCCCTCCTGGCGCAAAAGGTGAATATTACTCAGGCTATTTTGCCGATGTGCAAACTTATTTTACCAGCAATACACCAGGCCTTACACGCATAGACAATACAATTAATTTTAATACAGATAATGGGTGGGGCGCCATAGTACCACCTGCTGGAGGCTCCCTTGCAAACCCAGATCTATATAGTACACGCTGGACAGGTAGTATTTATATTGCAACCGCAGGAACATATACATTTTATTTAACAAGTGACGACGCGAGTTGGCTTTGGATGGGATCAAACGCACTTGCAACAAACCCAACAGCGGCTACAGCATTTATTAATAATGGAGGGCTGCATTCTCCTCTAACTATTTCAGCGGTTGGAGTTTTCCCGGTTTGCAGGATGCCTTTTAAAATTCATTTTGGAGAAAACGGAGGCAATAACAGGTCAGTTTTAGAATATGAAAGTGTTGCATTGGGAATTCCAAGACAGGTTGTTCCGCAATCAGCATATTGCTCTTGCCAAATGTCGGTTCTACCAATAGAATTAAAACATTTTTTTGCTACCGCCAACAACGAAAATATTCAGATAGAATGGGGCACGGCTTCGGAAATGAATAATAAATTTTTTACTGTTTTTAAATCTGCTGATGGGTTAAACTGGTCATCAATTGCTGAAGTAAAAGGGGCAGGAAATAGCTCCTCAATTAAAGAATATAGTATTCTTGACACTTCGCCAAATGATGGTATTAACTATTACTATTTGATGCAAACAGATCATAATGGTAATATAAAAAAGTACAATATGATCTTTGCAGATTTTGGAAACAAAGAAGGTTCAATAAATTTATTTCCAAACCCTTTTAATGATAAAGTCGTAATTACTTCAATGGCTAAATTTAGCGATACAGTATTCGAATTTTATGATGTAATGGGAAATCAGGTGAATGTTCCATTTCAAAAACAGAATGACTTTAGAATAGAGCTAAATACAGCCGAATTGCCTAAAGGTACTTACACAATTAAAATAATCAATCTTCAAAAAGTTGTGATTAAAAAACTTCTGAAAGTGTAGCTTTAAAATCATTTTTTTGTTAAGTAATTCCCCGGCAAAAATAACTAAAATCTTACATCCGTAGTTTTTTAAATGAAGCAGGAGTTTTCTGCCCTTTTATTATGTAGAACTTTACACCAGGTTAAACACATAATATAATTTAGAATGAAAAATATTACAAAACAATTCGTAGCACTAATAATCGTAGGATTAGTTTCTATAACAGCAAAGGCATCCATTAAAACCCCTGATACTTTTTTTTGTTTAGAGTTAAGCGGCAAGATCTTAAAGCTTAAGAAATACGCCTCTAATACCTACACAATTAATTTATCATGTGATAACGCGATCATAGAAACTAAAATTGTAAAAGGCAATAATGAATTTAAGTTTAACCTCAAAAAGAATGGCTTGTACACGGTTAAAATTTTAAAAGAAGGTTATGTTAGCAGAACTATTAGTGTTGATACAAAGTTAGCTGAAGAGCATGACGGCCTGTATAAATTTGCCTTTGATACTGAATTGATAGAAGAGGCAGAGGCTGTTAAATTAAATAAAAATGCTTTGGAAATGCCAATTGCTCACATTTACTATGATAGAAAAAAGCATTGGTTCACACATAACATTGCGTATACAAATGAAGTAAAGAATAAAATTTACTGTAGACAGGAGCAGCTAAGTAAATAACTACTCTTTAATTATTTTTTTGATCAATACCTGTTTATTGTCTTTGCTATGCAGTGTTAAAAAATAAATGCATTGTGGTAAATTGTTCAGTGAAACCTGCTGTTTGTTCAAAGAAAAGGGTTCTTTTCTAATTATACTTCCAGTAACATCTGTAATTTTTAAAATCATTTGTTCTCCGCCGTCATTATTTAACTCAATAATTATATTTTCTTTTGTAATTGTAGGATAAATCAGCGGATTATATTTTGTACTTAGTTCCTTTACCGAAACAGTGTTTGGTGGAGTCACCCTAATTATCTGGTTAATATTTGGTGCAGGATTATGCCAAACAAGTAAAGAACAAATGAATTTGTTTTGAGGCATTAACGTAAAAAAACGGCTAAAATTATCCTCAAACTGCGTTAAGCAAGATCTGCAAAATAAGCCTCTGTTTTTTTGAAGAACACCAGGCCAACAATAAAAATAACCATTGATGAAGCAATGCTTATAAGATCAACTTCCCAATTGATAGGGCTGTTAGTAATGCCTGCTCTAAAAATATCAAGTGGAGCAGACATTGGGTTAAGCGCTAACAAACCTTTTAAATAAATATTTTGCGTAATATTTGTTGGATAAATTACCGGTGTTATAAATAATAAAAGCTGAACCAGAAAGGGAATAATATAACGCACATCGCGGTATTTAACATTTAAAGCAGCTAAATAGCAACCAGCACCAAACGCGGCAATGCAGGTGAGTATAACAGCTAATGGAAAATAAAGAATGCCTATCCAGGTAAAAGATACATGGTTAAACAAACAATAGATAATAAAAACCGCAAATGCCATAAAAAAATCAAACACGCCAACAAGCACAGCAGATATTGGAATAATTAAACGCGGAAAATATATTTTTTTAATGATGTTTGCATTTGCCACCATGCTGTTACCCGCGTTGTTTATGCCTGACGAAAAAATGCCCCATAATACCAACCCGCTTAATGCAAATGTGGCATAAGGTAATGGCAATTCGGTATAATTTGTAATGGCTTTACCAAGAAAAAAAGAAAACAATAATGCCATGATCAAGGGCTGCAAAACTGCCCATAAAAAACCAAGAACAGTTTGTTTGTATTTTACTTTTATATCACGAAGAGTAAAGAAATAAAAAAGCTCGCGGTATTCCCAAAGTTCGTTTAAACCAAGGCTTAATTTTTTTTGCGGCTTTATTTCAAATTCCATTTATGTAAAAATAGTGAATTGTATTAACTATTCAATTTTTTTAAGAGGCAAATAGCCCAAATGCAATTTATCTTCAGCATTTTGTTTCTCTTCTTTTAACTCAAGTGAATACATTTCTTTGAAAGAACTGTGTAAAATTTCTTTAACAGCAAAAACATCATCAACATCTACACCATATTTATCATCTATATGCGATGTGGCTCCTTTAAAGCCAACGTGTTTGTAAAATGCGGTTTGTTTTGCCTGTTGAATCGCTTCACCGGAAGTGTTTGCCACTACAAGTAACTTATAATGAAATTCGTCAAACTCTTGTGCTTTATAACCACCAAGATTTAGGAAGAATAATTTTTTTTCGGAGATGTTTTCTTTTGATTTTTCAGCAATTTTAATGCTGTAGTTACCTACCTGTTTTACTTCTCGCCAGGCATCAATATGAATGTTGCCTTTTACCTCAGGCCAAAATGCTTTTATGTGTGGAATAAGTTCTTTTAAATTTTCAGCGATTCCAAAAAATATATCATGTTGTTCTGTTAACCTGTCATTGGGCCTGCAGCCTAATAAGAGCATATATAATTTTAGTTCGCCCATTAATAAAATTTGATCTAAGAAACAGTAGCCAATCTTTCTTTACCAAAATCAAGGATCTTATCAATAAACTCGTAAGGCTTGTAATTATTGATAGCAGCCTGGTGAAAGATACAGGTAGCCGGTGTCATACCCGGTAAAGAATTAACTTCAATAAAAATAACTTCTGTTCTACAATCTGCAAAAACTCTTACAAAAGCATCAATACGGCAATAGCCTGTAACACCTAAAGCTTTGGCCGCGCCGCCCAGCGCAGCTTTTACCTGGTCACTTACTTTTTGCCTGTCGTTTGCATCTTTTGCATAACGGGCCGGTGTAATATTTTGCCCTTGTCCCGCAAGAAATTTTTCTTCCAGGCTTAAGATCTCTCCATCCGCCAGCGCTTCAGAAGCTTCAAATACTTCATATTCTATTTCCCCGTTCTTATTCAGTTTAGTAAGCATGCCACCGGTAATTTCTAAAAAATGAAGCGCGTCTTTTTTACTGATCAATTCTTCAACTAAAACAACTTGTTTTTGTGGAAATTCTTCTTTTGGTTTAATGTGTAATTTTTCAGCGGCCTGTTGATCAAATTCTTCTGAAGTTCTGAATATCAATTTACAAAAGGCTTCAAACTCCTCTAATGTTTTTATTTTTTTCACTGCGCTGCTGCAACCATCATCAACCGGTTTGGCAATGAAAGGATATTTAATCCGGTCTTTTAAAATTTCGACAAATTTAGTTTTATCTTTTGCCCATTCTTCTTTCGAAATTAAAACATGATCGGCAATAAGAAAGCCGTTAGTCTTCAAAATTTCATTTGTTCTGAATTTATCAATGGTAATGGATGAGCTTTCTTTATTGGAACCATTATACGGTAAATTTATTTTATCTAACTGCTCTTGTATAGCCCCGTCTTCACCCGGGCGGCCATGAAGTGCTATAAACACCTCGTCTGCTTTTTGCTTTAAAGTAGCGTAAGTAAGTTTTTCCGGCTCAGCAGTATGATTTGCCGACGCATATTTGTGCGTAATGGCTTCACACTCCTGCATTATCTTTTTAATGACAGCATGCACCTTAAAGTGCTCAACTTTTTCTTTTATATCGTCTGCATTATCTTTTAATAATAAATTAATTGGCACATGATACATTTGATGCTCTTGCGAATTGCCGGTTAAGAAAACAGGGAAGGGCGCATATTTTTCTGAAGAAGCTAATTTTTCAAATACGTTTCTGCCGCTTTCAACAGAGATATGTCTTTCTGATGAATAACCGCCAAGCACAACCGCTACACGCGTTTTATTGCTTGCCGCATTTTTTTCGTTATGAATTTGTTTATCTAAAAGATCCAATAAATGTTTGTAGTTTACATTTCCTTTAGATTGAATTAGGCGTTTTGAAAGAGAGGTACGAATAATGAATGTCAAAAATTGAGAAGGATTTAAGCCAATTTCTGCAGCCTGGTGAAAAAAGAACGACGATGGCATCATACCGCTGGTTGTATTTGGATCGTTCAAAAATATTTTTCCATCTGTGCTCAAAAAACCATCAATACGCGCGTATACATCAAAATGTAATTCGTAAAATAATTTCTCGCAATCTTTTCTTATCGCTTCAATTTGGTCATCAGGGAGATCAATAGGGGTTATCTTTCTTGAAAGGCCGGGTAAATATTTACTGCGATAATCAAATAATTCTTTTCCTTTTTTTATTTCTGTTGGTGGTAATGCTATTGCTTTTCCATTCTCATCTTCCAACACAATACAACTAAATTCTTTTCCTTCAATAAAGCCTTCAACCAAAACAGTACTTTCACCATCAATACTCTCAACAATAAAACCATCTGTTTTTAAATTACCGTTTAAAAACTCAACTAATTTGTTAGGATCGTAAATTACAGGCGCATTTAATTCTTTGGGGTAACTGATCACAACCGGCATACCCATACCTTCACGAATATCTGCCAGCACTTTTACATAGTTGAATTTTTCTTCATCGCTATATCCTTGCCATTCTTTTGCATCTATCCAACGGGTAAATAGTGCTTTTTCAACCGCACTCATAAATGCATGATCATTAAGCTCATTTAAAATGCTTACACCTATGCTTGAACCCTGGTTTGCAGGTTTAACAACACACGGTAAACCAATAAGCTCGTGTACTTTTTTCAAGGACGTCTTTGCTTTACCATCTATCCAATCCTGCCTGTTAATGGTAATATATTTCGGGCTATTAAAACCTTTACTTACCATCATTTCCTTTTGCACGGTTTTATCAATACCAATTGCCGACGCTAAAATGCCCGAACCACTATAAGGAATTTTGTAATATTCGAACAAGCCTTGTATTCTACCATCTTCGCCATAAGGTCCGTGTAAACATAAAAAAGCAAAATCGATCTTAGATTTTAATTCTGCCGTACTTAATTTTTTTCCGATCTTTTGTATTAGCGCGCTTTGTTGTCCGTCGTTTAGATCTCCTAAATTTTCGGCATATAATTGAAAGCGTGAATTATTTGGTAAAAAATCTACCGGGGGATAAAAATCACGGATAGTGCCTTTGTAAATATATTCCCAATTTAATTCAATAAAATTTCCAAAACTGTCAACAAAAACAGGAACGGCCTCAAATAAAAATTTATTTAAATTATCGTAAACGGTTCTTCCACCTGCAAAAGAAATTTCACGTTCTTTGCTTTGCCCGCCAAAAATGATACCGATCTTTATTTTATTTGCCATACTTAAAGTTACTCTACAAAGGTGAATATTATTCAAAAATAGAAGAAAGCACGAGCACTGAAACACCTTAATTTGGAAATAATTAACATTCGTATGTAAATACCGGAATAGCGTTCATACCGCTCATCCAATCTGAGCTACACGCCAAAGCAGTCATAGTCGGTTTTTATGTGAAAATAGTCGGTAAAGCTCATGTATTTATCGGTAAGTTAAGATAGCTTTTAAGCCTTGCCATTTAAATAAAATAAAACCCAGTGTGCAGCTTTATGCTTAATTTTACAGCCTATGTTAGTAAGAATATTAATTTTTTCGACACTCATAATTCTTATCGAATTATATTTTTTGCAAGCTGTAAGAATGTTTGTGCAGGATTTTAGCCAGGGTAAAAAAACAGCAATACTATACACAACTTACATTATTGCTGCTATAAGTATTTTAATGGCTATTGTTGCAGTTGTATATCCGCCACCAAACTGGATACCTTTTTTCCGTTTTCTTTCGTCTATTCTTGTAATAATAGTATTGTGTAAATTAATTGGTTGTACTTTTTTATTGATAGATGATATTATTCGTTTATTCCGTTGGATGTTTTCTTTCTTAAATACAAAAACAACTCCGGCAGAAGTTTCAGACGCTGTACATAAAATTAGCCGTATAAAATTTTTAAGCCAGGTAGCTATTACCTTTACCGTTGTGCCGGCCATTGGCTTCATTTATGGTATGGTTAGTGGGGCTTATAAATACCGTGTACATAAAGTAAAAGTTCCTTCTCCAAATATCCCAAAAGAATTTGATGGCTTTAAGATCGTTCAGCTTTCTGATATTCACACCGGGTCTTTTTTAAATGAAGATGGATTAAAAAAAGCCTTTGAAATAGTTACAGAACAAAACGCAGACCTTATTTTGTTCACGGGCGATCTTGTAAATAACGAATCTAAAGAAGTAGAGGGCTACGAGCATTTATTTTCAAGTCTTAAAGCACCGCACGGAGTTTTTTCTGTTTTAGGAAATCATGATTATGGTGACTATGTGCAATGGGATAGTAAAGAAGCAAAACGCGAAAATTTAGAAAAATTAAAAGCTAAACAAAAAGAGTTTGGCTGGAAAGTGTTGATGAATGAACACGTGCCAATTGAAAAGAATGGCGCAAAAATTGGTTTACTAGGGATTGAGAACTGGGGCGGCAATATGCGTTTTCCACGTTATGGTAAAATGAAAGAAGCATACGAAGGAGCAGAACAATATCCATTTAAAATTTTAATGAGCCATGATCCAAGCCATTGGGATATGCAGGTTGTTTTAGAATATCCAGATGTGGATCTTACTTTAAGCGGGCATACACATGGGATGCAATTAGGTATTGAAATTCCGGGCTTTAAATGGAGCCCTATAAAATATATGTATAAGAACTGGGCAGGTTTATATAAAATGGATAAACAATTTTTGTACGTTAATCGCGGTCTTGGTTTTCTTGGCTATCCGGGTCGTTTAGGTATTTGGCCGGAGATAACGGTTATTGAATTGCAAAGCGTGTGAGTTTAAGCCGCGAATTACACTAATTTCACAAATAAATATCGCTCATTTACTTACTATGTTTTGTGTTAATTGTTTCAATTCATGACGAAATATTTCGTCATGAATTATTTATTTCAATAATTAGCGGTTTAATATTATAGATACTTTGTGTAATTCGTGGCTTAAAATAGTTAAAGATTAAATCGCAAACCAACATTTAATAAAAGGCTATTTTCTTTTAATGTAAATGCAGATGAATTTAGTATCAGCTTAGTTTTTGAAAACTCAATAGAGTAAGCCGGTTTAAAAATTAAGCATGTTTTATTATTTAAACGGTAACCCAATAAAATTCCTGGCATAAGGCCTGTAGTAATACGTGTTTCCTCTTCAAGATAATCTCCTTCTTTAAAAGAGGACGATACTGGTTTAGCAGAGGGAGGGTCCGGATCGCCGTTAAGATAAATAAGTACATCTTTACCATAATCACGGGTATAGCCATAAGTGTATTTTGTAGCGCGTACATTAAACAGGGTAAATGCGCTGAGGCTTAATTTATTTTTTTGAAGAAAATTATATTCCGTACCAAAGGCAAAATCATACGACTCTTTTGAACGGACAATATAATTTGTGTTTGCGTGGATATAATATGTTGTGTCTATTTGTGCGTTTGCCGGACTACTACTAATACTAATTACCTGTTTTGTAATTTTATTTTCGATTATTGTATTTTTATAGTTGAATTTGTTTTTACTGTAAATAAACTGCCCTGTAAAACTGAACTTATTTCTTAGATGATAGTTTATACCTAAACCGGCTAAATAATTTAAAGTATTATTTTTTTGATGCGCATCGTTTAGCGTAACAACGGTTTGTGCAGGCTGTATTCCGCCAAACAGGTCAACGCTAATTGGTGAAGCCGGTTTTGGCAAATAATAATTTGGATTAAAAGATGAAGTGATCTCATTATTTTTTTCGGGCAATAAAATTTGAAACGGTAAAAGGGGGAGTTCATCATAAACAACAAGTTCTTTTTCGGATGCATTTACTGTGTCAATAAATACAGATCCGGTTGGGTTTGAAAAGATTTTTACATGTAGATCCTTAGTTGAACTTGTTGCAATTTCTTTTTTCGAACCAAATGAAGTACTATTATTTTTTAAATTTTTTTGTTGTGAAATATTTTGAGAAGTTGTTTTTGCATAATTTTTTTTGTTTGGATGCTCAATAACTGAATTTGTGTTTTTGTTTGTATCGCTATTTTTAGTAGTTGTTAGTGTTTCATTTGTCCGCATAACAGATAGTTCTTTTTCATATCTATCTAAAACAGTTTTTGGAAAAGAAGGGGTTATAAGTATAAGGGAAGATATCAGCAACACGGCAAGCGTTCCAAATAAAAAAAAGATCGCGACTCTTTTTTTCTTTTCTTTTTGAGGCACAAAATATTTTATTTTCTCCCATTTTTGGTTAATAACAAAATCGTCCACTTCGGGTTCATAGTTGATGAACTTGTTTTTTATG
Source organism: Chlorellidium tetrabotrys (assembly GCA_032273165.1). Classification (NCBI taxonomy): domain Eukaryota; class Xanthophyceae; order Mischococcales; family Botryochloridaceae; genus Chlorellidium; species Chlorellidium tetrabotrys. The sequence goes on from JAUKPS010110141.1 coordinate 293,619, forward strand.
GCTTCTTTATCATTCATACGGCCTGTTGTTTATGATGTACCTTTAAAAGAGTTTTTAAATATGCTTTTGCTTTAAAAAGCTGCGATTTTGAAGTGCCAACACCAATATTAAGTAATTCCGAGATCTCCTGGTGCGAATAACCATCTATATAAAATAAATTAATTACTACTCTATACCCTTCGGGTAATTGATTTAGTAGAGCCAATATTTCTTTATTTGAAAAAGATTCAAAAACAGACGTAAAGCTATCGTCACCAATATCTATCTGATCGGTAATGGCAACGTGCAGGTCAAATTTTAAATTGCTTCTGTAACTATTAATAGCAGTGTTTTGCACAATGCGCTTCATCCAACCTTCAAATGAGCCTTTGGTATTAAAAGATTCAATGCTGTTAAAGATCTTTATGAATGAATCCTGCAAAATATCTTCGGCCTCGGCCGTATCGCGACTATACCTTAATGCAATACCCAAAAGTATCCTGTAATATGTTTTATACAGCACTTCAAAAGCCTTTTCATCTTTGGCTTTACAACCTTTAATTATATCATTAAGGTTAAGTTGCATTACTTTAACAATTCAAAAAGCGTACCGTTTTTAAAGATCTTATCACATTATTACTCTTTTATGAATTTTATATATGACTGTCTGCCGTCTTCAAATAGTATTTTAACAAAATAAGTTCCGGGCAAGAATTCTTTAAGGACTATTTTCCCTTTTACATTTTGCAGATCAGCGTGTGCCGAAACTTCTTTACCTAAGAGGTCATAAACTTTTATATCAACAAAAGGTATTGCTGTTTTTACATTTAGTATGTCTTTTGCAGGATTTGGATAAAGCCTTGCGTTTGTTTCAAGATAATTACCCTTAACACTATTTGGATTGCCACAATTAATATTAACTGCCCCATAGGCGTAACAGGTGTCGGTAGGTGTATTCATATCCCATTGATTTACCTGTACAATATAATTGCCACAAGCAGGATATGTGTGCGTGTATGCATTATTAGTTGGTGAGCCATCACCGTAGTTGTAATTTGTAAATATTTCGGGTATAGCAACGCCGGCCCAAACAGTAACAGAATTAACCGATAAAGAAACACTTGCTGTATTATTAACACAAAGGTTTGATGGTGGCGGGTTTAATACAATGGTATAAACAGCAACATTAGGCAGTGGCCCGCACAGTGCCGGCGAATTATAAGTAAGTGATAAGGTGTAATTGGTTGTAACTGTTACCGGTGAGCAGCAATGAAAAATGATCTTTCCAATACCGTTGCTGCCATCCTGGAAATGCCACTGATAATAAGAATCGGGGTCGTTGGGAACACTGTTATTGGTGGTTATTGAATAACAGCCGTAAGTATTTGGAATTGACGTAATGGTTACCAATGGCACACATGGGTTTACAAGGGTAGAGGTTTTAACAGCCGTAAACGCGCTGGCACTTTTAACAAATAAGAAAAGTGTTGCAAGGAAAAGTAATTTTATAGTTTTCATAATACTGATATCAATGGTTTCTACACATAAGACACAATTTTTGGAGATAAGGTTGCCTGGGATTTTGGTGTTGTATATATTAATGTTATAATTTAAATTTGATTCATGCATCCCTTTAAAGCCATCATTCAAAAATTTTCAAGCAAAGGCGAAAAAACCGGTTGGACATATGTTGATGTGCCGCCGGATGTTCTAATAAAATTAAAACGGCCCGATAAAAAAGAATTTCGTATTAAAGGAGTTATTGATGACGTGAAATTTGACAGGATGGCCACTTACCCCATTGGCGAAGGAAATTTTATTATCGCTATTAATGCCGAGCTCCGTAAAAAACTTGGAAAAAAAGAAGGCGCAATGGTTTCTTTAAAAATAGAATTGGACAAGAGTGCCCCGCTGCAATCGGAAGAGTTATTAGAAGCCTTGAACGATGATAAAATAGCAAAAAAGCAATTTGATTCTTTATTGCTTTCGCACCGTAATTATTTTCACCGTTACGTTTATACCGCCAAAGGTATTGATACTAAAGCCGGTCGTATTGTGAACATAATTAACGCTATGTACAAAAAACAAAATTTTGGTGAGATGATAAGGAGTCTCAAAAAAGAAAAGTAAAATTAATTTTGCTGATACAAATAGCAGGTATCGTCCCAATCTTTTTCTTTAACAAGATAATAGATCTTTCCGTTTTGTACCTGGATTTTTTTTGCAAATGTTTTTTCCAGTTTTATTCCTTTACTTATTTCTCCTGAATAAATGTTTACATGTTGAAGTTTTGCATTATCGGAGCTTTTTGTTTTAATATAAAATGTTTGTTTTGAATTGTCGCAGATCACTTCAAAATCATGTAAAGATGAATATTGATCTTTATTTAATGAGATTTCCCGCAGAACCTTCCCTGTTTTATCTAAAAATACGATCGCATTTTCCTGGAAGTTAAAAATGATAACTGTATCGTTCCTTAAAAAAGCTGGCGCATAGATTGGCGCCGCAATTTTTGTATAAAACAGTTGATGATAACTTTCTTCTGATTTAGGCCGTAAAGTAAGAAACTGCTGATCAAACACTTCGTACTCCAGCATTTCCCTGATTCCTTTATTATAAGTAGCTGTATAAAAAACCTGCCGCCTGTTTTTTGAAACCCTTAAGTAGGTAAAAAAATAAGGGTTTTGAATATATTTACTCTGTATCAATATCGGGGGCGGTGAGTATTTTATAATTACCTGTGAGTCTAATTTTAAAACACATATGGCAAGTGTGCTATCAAATTTAGCTTTAGAGTATTTTGGTAAAAAATCAAATGTGCTATCGGAATCAAAAAAAATCTGGCGCGAAAAATAATTGGTTACAACATGCATGTTTTTAAAACAATCTAAAAACAAATGTTCTCCACCTTCATCTTTAAATTTTTTAATGCAAGTAATGCCAATATTCTTTTTGTAATACACAACTTCAAACCCTTTTTTATTTATTTTGGATGTAATAAGAAGAAAATCATTATTGGGTAAAATTAAATAATCATCCACGTAAAAACGCTTATCTTTTACTACTTCGTCAATCGCTTTTGACGTTACGGTAATTTCTTCCAAAGGCACAAAATTTTCAGATAAAAAAATGGTGTCTTTTTTAAATAGTTCTGTAGCAGGAACGGTTTGCTTTATATACCCTATTTTGTAAAATGAAAAAGAATTTATTTTGCCATTGTTGATCAGCACAAAGCTCCCGTCTTTATTGCTTAATAGATTTATTTTTTTATCGTTAGAACTGATATAGACATAATCAATCGGTAATTTTGTTTTTGAATCAACAATCGTTTTTATTAAATTTTTTTGTGAAAACAAGTTACCTTGACAGAAAAAAATAAAAAAACAGGCGATAAAATTAGTCTTCATCTACTAAAGATATATTTTCTTATTCGAATATAAATTGCCGGATAAAATGTTTAAATAACCACTTATTGGATTATTACAATAGCTATAACCCCAATTAGAAAACAAAATTTTTGAATGGTAAGCGGAAAACTAAAAAACAAACTATTTTTTTGTTTCTATCAGATCAAACTTCCACTCCTTCGCAAACTTTTCCTGGGCCGCAGAGATCTTGTCATAAACCTTACCATAATCATCATCAAATTTGGCGGCTAAAACATCAATTTTTTCAAGATCTTCTTGTGTGATCTGTGCGCTGTCTTTAGACATAATCTCAACAATTTGAGTACCTTCTGTATTTGCAATTGAATTTAATACCTTAAAATAATCAAGGGTTACATCAATAAATTCTGTTTTATCGGCAAACGGACCAATTTTTTTACTCGCCTCTAAGCTTTCTTTTGCTTTTACTACAAAATGATCGTGCGTTAATTTTAACGAATCAATATTATGCCCATCTATCTGGTTTAAAAACAATGTATGCTCAACAGCAAGGCCATCAATAATCTTCATGATAGAATCGTTATACTTAATGGCCTGGCTTTGCGTTGGGCCACAAGCGCTTAATACCATCAGTAAAAAAGCGCAGGCTATAATTGCTAATTTTTTCATAGGGTGTGTTTTATAAAAAAACGATCCGCACTAAGGCGGATCGTTTTTAAATTATTTTTTTTATTTCTTAGTATCTGTAAGCATCAGATTTAAAAGGACCTTCAACTTTAACGCCAATATAATCAGCCTGGTCTTTGTTAAGGACATCTAACTCAACACCAATTTTACCTAAATGTAAACGCGCAACTTTTTCATCTAAAATTTTTGGTAACACGTATACTTTTTTCTCGTAAGCAGCAGTGTTTGTCCATAACTCTAACTGAGCCAAAGTTTGGTTTGTAAATGAATTACTCATTACAAAACTTGGATGACCTGTAGCACAACCTAAGTTAACCAAACGGCCTTCAGCTAAAACAATAATGTTTTTTCCATTAATGGTATATTGATCAACTTGTGGTTTAATGGTATCTTTAGTATTACCATAAGTTTTGTTTAACCATGCCATATCAATTTCAGTATCAAAGTGGCCAATGTTGCAAACAATAGCACCGTGTTTCATCATTTCAAAATGACGACCAACGATAATATCTTTATTACCGGTAGTTGTAACTAAGATATCTGCAATTTTTGCAGCGTTATCCATTTTCATTACCTGGTAACCATCCATCGCAGCCTGTAAAGCACAAATAGGGTCAATTTCAGTTACAATAACACGCACACCCTGTGATGATAACGATTGAGCTGAGCCTTTACCAACGTCGCCATAACCTGCAACAACAGCAATTTTACCTGCCATCATAATATCGGTTGCTCTGCGGATAGCATCAACTAATGATTCGCGGCAACCGTATTTATTATCAAATTTAGATTTGGTAACCGAATCGTTTACGTTAATAGCCGGTAACAATAAAGTGCCTTTTGCCATACGCTCATATAAACGGTGTACACCCGTAGTAGTTTCTTCAGATAAACCTTTAATGCCAGCCGCTAACTCAGGGTATTGGTCAAACACCATGTTTGTTAGATCACCACCATCATCTAAAATCATATTTAAAGGTTTGCGGTCTTCGCCAAACCATAAAGTTTGTTCAATACACCAGTCAAATTCTTCTGCTGTCATACCTTTCCAGGCATATACTTGAATTCCTGCCGCTGCAATTGCCGCCGCAGCATGGTCTTGTGTAGAGAAAATATTACAAGAACTCCAGGTTACTTCAGCACCCAAAGCTGTTAATGTTTCAATTAAAACTGCTGTTTGAATGGTCATGTGTAAGCAGCCTGCAATACGTGCGCCTTTTAAGGGTTGAGATTTGCCATATTCTGCGCGAAGTGCCATTAAGCCCGGCATTTCTTCTTCGGCTAATTTAATTTCTTTACGGCCCCATTCTGCTAAGGACATATCTGCTACTTTACTTTTTACAAATTTTGTTGCTGTTACTGGCATGGTATTTTTGTTTAAATTAATTTATTTTTTAAGGAATACAAAGATAAGTCATAAGTTTGTAATTCTCAACTAATTGTTTGTGATTAACACAAAAAAAATAACACCTTTTATCACCGTTGGTATTTTGGATATGGTTCTGCTTTCGCAAAGCTTGCCCGATCTCCCTAAGCGCGAGCTTGAGAGGACCGGAAGCCGGGTGTTGCTAACGCACCTATTGGGCACGCATGAGTTTACACTGGCTTATCATGAAACAAATAAACCTTTTTTAAAAAACAGAACAGAACACATTTCTATTTCACACTCGCACGATAAGCTGGCCATAATTATTAATGAAAAAGAAAACACGGGCATTGACATTGAATTGCTAAGGGATAAAGTATTAAAGATCCGGCACAAATTTTTATCTGCCGATGAAATGGATTTTGCAAAAGAAGACATTGACAAATTAATTACTATCTGGGCCGCTAAAGAAGCCATGTACAAGATTTATGGATTGAAAGAACTTGATTTTAAAAAAAATTTATTTGTAGAAAAGTTTGAAGACTCTGTTATTTTTGGTAAAATTGATAACGGAAGTTTTAAAAAGCAATACCGTTTAGTAATGGAGAATATTGACAATTATAAAATGGTATACGTTTTAAATGAGCTTTAACAGCATTATAAAAAAGCTTGACGCAGGTAAAAAACCATTGCTGGCAGTGCTGATAGACCCGGATAAATTTAATCCCGAATTAATACACATTGCTAATGAAAATAAAGTGGCCTGCTTTTTAGTTGGCGGCAGTGAGCTTAAAAAAGGGGATGTTACAAAAACAATACTAGCTATTAAAAAGATCTCTGAAATACCTGTTATTTTATTTCCTGGTAACGAAACACAGCTCTCAAAAAAAGCCGACGGTCTATTATTGCTGAGCCTGCTATCGGGTCGCAACCCCGATTATCTGATCAGTAAGCATATTGCCGCTGCTCCAGTTATCCGGAAAATGAAACTGGCACATTTACCTACTGCTTATTTATTAATAGATGGCGGCTCGGTTTCAACAACAGAGCGTGTTACCGAAACCCGGCCATTGAACCCTAAAAACAAAAACCTTATTATAAATACAGCTATTGCAGCAGAGCAACTAGGCTTTAAAGCCATTTATCTTGAGGCCGGAAGCGGCGCCAAAACAAGCGTTTCAACAAATTTAATTAAAGCAATAAAAAAGCAAATTGTTTTACCTTTAATTGTTGGCGGTGGTATCGATTCAAAGCAAAAAGCGCAGAAAATAATAAATTCAGGGGCAAATATGATAGTTATTGGTAATGCATTAGAAAAAAATGTATTTTTATTAACTCAAATAAGTAAGTGTTTTTAATTAAGTAAAGAGTGGTTGTATTAGTATGGAGTTATTTGTAATTACATCCTCAAAAGATGTACCCGATGAAGCAAGTTTAATAACAAAAATGTTTGAAAGCGGGTTAACGCATTTACATTTGCGTAAGCCTAAATACTCTACCAACCAAATGACCGATTTTTTAAATGAGATCCCAAGGCATTTTCATAAATACATCGTTATTCATTCCCATCATCAACTGGCTTTAAAGTTTGATCTGAAAGGTATTCATTTAACCAGCACACATCTTTCAAAAAAATGGAAATACTTTTTTGTAAGACAACGTTTAAAATTAAAATTCAGTAAAATATCCAAGAGCCGATCTTATTCAAGATTACAGCAAGTATATAAAAAAGAAGATTACACATTTGATTATATTCTTATTGGCACCATGTTTAATAGCATAACCGGCGAATTTTATAGTGGATTTTATGAAGCAGGTGTAAAAGCCGCGCTTAAAAATGCGGGTAAGCGATTTGTAGCCCGCGGCGGTACGTCTCCAAAAACAGTTGCTAAGGCAGCCAGCATGGGTTTTTATGGCATCGCATTTAATTCCTATATCTGGGATCACCCATCGCCTTACGAAAATTTTTTAAAAATATTAGAAGCCTATAAAGAAAATAAGCTCGACCTTTAATGCCATGACCATTATTGGAATAATAGCCTTAATAAGCGGTGTGCTTGGTGTTTGGCTTACGATTAAAGAGAGCATTTGGTGCTGGCCCGTTTCCATAATGTCTGTTTGTGCATCAACCATCGAATTTTACGAAGCACGATTGTTTGGTGATATGGGTCTGCAGGTATTTTATTTAGGAGCTGCTGTTTACGGCTGGTATTTTTGGGATAAGAATAAAGAGAAAGAATTTAAAGTAGAGAAAGTTCCCGCAAAAACAATTCCATTATTAATTATTGCAACAGTAGCGCTAACGGTTTTATTTTATTTTTTAATTGGTTTTTTAAAAGGCGATAAAGTGTTGTTTGACGCAACGCTTACTGCCTGTAGCCTTACCGCTACTTATATGATGACAAAAAAATGGGTTGAGAATTGGTTAACATGGGTTTTGATTGATGGCGCCTACGTTATTTTATATGGCGTAAAATTTATGTGGTTATTTGCTGTTTTATATTTATTTTTTACAATAATGGCTTTTTATGGCTGGATAAAATGGAGAAAAGCAGCCCTATAAAAATAGCAGTTATAGGTGCCGAAAGTACCGGCAAATCTGAGCTTTGCGAAGTGCTGGCAAAACATTACAATACTGTTTGGGTGCCCGAATACGCGCGCGAATATTTTAACGATTCAGATATTTATAATTATACAAAGGAAGATCTTGTTACAATTGCAAAAAAACAAATTGAGAATGAGAATGAGCTGATCAAAAAAGCAAAGCGCTTTTTATTTTGCGATACAACTTTAATTACACTTAAAATTTGGGCCGAGCTGGAGTTTAAACAAACGCCGGATTTTATTTTAGAAAATTTAAGTAAAATAAAATACGATCATTATTTTTTAACGGCTAACGAAGTGCCCTGGATGCAGGATGCGCAAAGGCAAAACAAATTTAGCCGCAATATGATCTTTGATATGAATAAAGCTGAGATAGAAAAATTAAAAGCGCCGTATCACGTAATTAATGGATTGAATGAAGTACGCGCCAATAACGCTATAAAAATAATTGATAAGTTGTTTTAAAATTTAAAGTGTTTTTAGTTGCTTTATGAAAGACAAAAAAGATAGTTATTTAATTTGGGCGCCTTAACGGTCTGCGCCGGGCTCGGCTATCGCCTCGGTTTTTTGCCTTAACAGGCAAAAGAACTAAACCCTTTGCATCCCTGGCGCTGTATGCATTCAAATACCATAGTTATTTTTAAATGCGGGAAATAAAATATTAAAACCGAATTGTGAGGGTTTAGCATGCGCCAGGGATGGAGCCTTTGTTTGAGCTCTTTTTTATTGTCCTGTAAGGCAATAAAAAAAGCGAGTGGCGAGAGCCCGCCAGGGCGCCCGAATAAAAAATGGAATAATTTAAAAATTGATTTAATCAACCAATATCTTTTCTGTTAGCGGTAAACTCTTAGATGTTTGAGTGACAAAATAAATTCCTTATTTTAAATCAACGCCACCCATTTCGCAGATCTTATCAAATTCTGCTTTTGTTACTTTTCCTGTACTTAATCGCGAAAGGCGGATCAGGTCCATGTTTTTAAAGAAAGGGTCTTTTTTTAATGTTTCAAGGCTAACCGGTTTTTTAAGATCTTTATAAGGCGCAAATTCAACCGCCAGCCAGGCTGTTTCCCCGGTAGTGGGGTCCTGGAAGTGTTCTTTTGTTACTTTGGCTATTCCTACAATTTCCATCCCTTCGTTACTATGGTAAAAAAAGGCAAGGTCACCTTTTTTCATATCCCTTAAATTATTGCGGGCGGCATAATTGCGTACGCCTGTCCAATCTGTTTTTTTATCTTTTTTAAGCTGATCCCAGCTGTAGGCAGAAGGTTCGGATTTTATAAGCCAATAGTTCATCGTAAAATTTTTATAATGGGCTGAAATTAAGAAAATTATTAAGGTTCCCGGTAATTATTGGGAATTATACCCTGAAAACCGAAATAAAATTTCCAAAAAATGGATGAGTTTTCAACCGTTAATTAAAATCTTATAAACAATCGCAAAAGCACCTGAAATTGGTGCTTCAAAAACGAAATTTCATCTAAAATAGTGTTGTTTTTGATTAAAATATACCTACATTTGCACCCGAAATAAAAGCTTTTTAAACACAAATTCACGTAATGACCAGTAAAATTAGCACATACAAGAGATTTTCGAGTACTTGTTTTGTAATATTTGCCCTGTTTTTCTCACTTTCTTTAAAATTGAACGCCTCAGAGCCGGTTGAACATTCGGCTGATGAAACAGGTGCAGTTGTTAGTGAAAACCACCATGTTACTAAAGAACACGACCCAAATGCACCTGTAGATATTGCTGCTGTTGCTTTTGAGCACATTTTAGACGCCCATTCATGGCATTTATGGGGCGAGCACGAAGACGCGGTTGCCATTCCTTTACCTTGTATCCTTTATTCAAGTACGGATGGCATTATATTCTTTATGTCGTCTCAATTTCATCATGGTACTACCTCTTACGGAAAATACAGTTTGGTTGATGAAGAGATCGTATCCGTTGATCCAAACGAAACCATTTACGATTTTTCTATCACTAAGAACGTAGCTCAGTTAATCTTAACTGCTACTATCTTGTTTTTATTATTTACTTCTATTGCAAAGGCATACAAAAACACAGGTGTTACTTCTGCGCCAAAAGGCAAACAATCTTTCTTTGAGCCTTTAATTACATTTGTACGCGATGACATTGCAAAATCAAACATTGGCGCTAAAAGCGATAAATATGTTCCTTATTTATTAACGGTTTTCTTTTTGATTTTATTAAATAACGTATTAGGCCTTATTCCAATTGGCGCAAACTTAACAGGTAATATAGCCTTTACATTTGTACTTTCGGTTATTACTTTAATAGTAACCAATGTTAACGCTAACAAACATTACTGGCATCACATTTTTGCACCACCGGCACCAAAAGCACTTTACCCGATATTAGTGCCTTTAGAGATAGTAGGTATTTTCACAAAACCATTTGCTTTAATGATCCGTTTATTCGCCAACATTACCGCGGGTCACATTATCGTTATCAGCTTAGTAGGTTTGATCTTTGTATTTAAAACATTATGGATCTCACCGGTAGCAGTAGGCTTTGCATTATTTATTGACGTATTGGAATGTTTGGTTGCTTTGTTACAGGCATACATCTTTACCTTGTTAACTGCATTATTTATTGGTTCTGCATCTGCAGATCATAATGAAGATGGCGTTCACAATGATGAAGATGAGAAAGCAGCAGCGCACCACTAAGTAGTAATATTATAAACAACAAATAAAAACAACAAACAATGACTGGAAGTATCGCAGCAATCGGTGCAGGTTTAGCAGCTATAGGCGCTGGAATCGGTATCGGACAAATTGGTGGACACGCAATGGATGCCATTGCACGTCAACCTGACGCTTATTCAAAAATCCAAACTACAATGATTATCGCAGCTGCCCTTGTTGAGGGTGTTGCTTTATTCGCGGTGGTTGTGGCTTTAATGTCTAAGTAATATTAATGCCCCTTACGGTTGGTAAGGGGCTTTAGTTTTTTTAAAAAGCAATAAAAAAATCAACATAATGAATAGTTTATTTATTTTAGGTTCACTTATCACTCCGGGTATCGGTCTTATTTTCTGGACAACCGTTGTGTTTTTATTATTATTGGTTCTTTTAGGTAAATACGCCTGGAAGCCAATTTTAAATGCTATTAAAACCCGTGAAGACGGAATTACAAAAGCATTAGCAAGTGCAGAAAGCGCATTAAATGATATGCGTGAGTTAAAATCTAACAACGAAAAGATCTTAGCCGATGCACGTAACGAACGCGACGCTTTAATTAAAGAAGCGCGTGATGCAAAAGATGCTATCATTAACGAAGCAAAATCTAAAGCACAAAAAGATGCTGATAGGATTTTAGCTTCTGCAAGAGAGCAGATCATCAACGAAAAAAATGCAGCTGTTACTGAATTAAAAAACCAGGTGGCAACTTTATCAATCGAGATCGCTGAAAAAATATTACGCAGCGAATTATCGTCTGACGAGAAGCAAAAAGCTTTAGTAAATAACTTAATGAAAGACGTAAACTTAAACTAAGATGATCGTTGGTTCAAGATATGCTAAATCCCTGATCGACCTTGCTGTTGAAAATAAACAGCTGGAAGAAACAAGGAAAGATATGCAAACAGTAAAACAGGTATGTGACCAAAATCACGAATTTGTTGTTTTATTAAACAGCCCTATCGTTAAAACAGACAAAAAATTAGAGATCCTTAATTCTGTTTTTGGCGGAAAGATCTCAAAATTATCTTTGTCATTTTTAAACCTGCTGGCTGCAAAGCGTCGCGAATCTTATATCCCTGAGATCGCAAATGCTTTTGACGAACAATTTAAAGCAAAGAAAAATATTACAACTGCTGTTATTACAACTGCAACCGGTTTGGATGCAAAATTAAAAACACGCGTGTTAGAGATCGTTAAACAAAATGCAGGTGCAGGTGACGTTGAATTGGTTGAAAAAGTAGATGCATCTATTTTAGGTGGATTTGTTTTAGCAATTAGCGATAAACAATTAGATCAAAGCGTAAAGCGCAAACTAAATGATCTTAGAAAGAATTTATTAAGTAATAAATATATACCAAGTAGTAATTAATAATTGAATCCAAAATAAAATGGCTGAGATAAAACCGGCAGAAGTATCTGCAATTTTAAGACAACAACTAAGCGGCTTTAAAAGCGAAGCTGAATTAGAAGAAGTAGGAACCGTATTACAAGTAGGTGATGGTATTGCCCGTATTTATGGTCTATCTAAAGTTCAATCAGGCGAGCTGATCGAATTTGAAACAGGCTTACAGGCAATTGTATTAAATCTTGAAGAAGATAACGTTGGTGCTGTATTATTAGGACCAAGTACTGGTATTAGCGAAGGCAGCCCGGTTAAACGTACTGGCCGTATTGCTTCGTTAAAAGTTGGTGAAGGTATGTTAGGCCGTGTGGTTGATACTTTAGGAAATCCTATTGATGGAAAAGGACCAATTGTAGGCGAAACTTATGAAATGCCTTTAGAGCGCAAAGCGCCTGGTGTTATTTACCGTCAGCCGGTAACCGAGCCTTTACAAACAGGTATCAAAGCTATTGATGCGATGATTCCTATTGGTCGTGGTCAGCGTGAGTTGGTTATTGGCGATCGTCAAATTGGTAAAACTGCCGTTTGTATTGATACTATCATTAATCAAAAAGAATTTTACGAAGCAGGAAACCCTGTATTTTGTATATATGTAGCAATTGGACAAAAAGCTTCAACTGTTGCAAACATTGTTCGTGTATTAGAAGAAAACGGTGCAATGCCATATACAGTTATTGTATCTGCAAGTGCTGCTGATCCTTCTCCATTACAATTTTACGCTCCATTCGCAGGCGCTGCAATTGGTGAGTTCTTCCGCGATACCGGCCGCCCGGCTTTGATCGTTTTTGATGACTTATCAAAACAAGCAGTTGCTTACCGTGAAGTATCATTATTATTACGTCGTCCTCCAGGGCGTGAAGCATATCCTGGTGACGTGTTTTACTTACACAGCAGATTATTAGAGCGTGCTGCAAAGATCAACAATAACGATTCAATTGCACAAAGCATGAATGATCTTCCCGCATCTATTAAGCATTTAGTAAAAGGTGGCGGCTCATTAACAGCTTTACCAATTATTGAAACACAAGCGGGTGACGTTTCTGCATACATTCCAACAAACGTAATTTCAATTACTGACGGACAGATCTTCTTAGAGTCTAACTTATTTAACTCTGGTATCCGTCCGGCAATTAACGTAGGTATCTCGGTATCACGTGTGGGTGGTAATGCTCAAATCAAATCAATGAAAAAAGTAGCAGGTACTTTAAAATTAGATCAGGCGCAATACCGTGAGTTGGAGGCTTTCTCTAAATTCGGTTCTGATTTAGATGCAGCTACAAAATCAGTATTAGATAAAGGTTCTCGTAATACAGAGATCTTAAAACAAGGTCAGTTCTCGCCATTCCGCGTTGAGCAACAAATTGCGATCATTTACTTAGGAACAAAAAATTTATTAAGAAACGTTCCGGTAAATAAAGTGCGTGAATTTGAAAAAGACTTTTTAGATCTTTTAGAGCGTAAACATAAAAATGTGTTGAATGATCTTAAAGCAGGAAAATATACTGACGAGATCACTAACACTTTGGAGGCTGTCGCAAAAGAATTAACTGCAAAATATAACTAATTTGACAATTCGACGATGAGACAATTTGATAATTGACTCATTAATTAATTGACTCATTGACTAATTAAAAATATGCCTAGTTTAAAGGAAGTAAGAAATAGAATAGTATCGGTTGGGTCAACCATGCAAATTACCAGCGCCATGAAAATGGTAAGTGCTGCTAAATTAAAGCGTGCCCAGGATGCTATTACTCAAATGCGCCCTTATGCTAACAAGCTAAAAGAACTTTTAGAGAACGTTAGTGCAAGTGTTGATGCAAGCGAAAACGCATATGCAAGAAATACAGGTGGGAAAAATTTATTGATCATCGCTATTTCTTCAAACCGCGGTTTAGCAGGGGGATTTAACTCTAACATCATTAAAAAAACAAACCAGTTAATTAAGAACGATTATGCTGGCCATAACATTACCGTACTTTCAATTGGTAAAAAAGTACAGGATGCTTTTAAACGTACTCAGTATGGTATCACAGGAAGCGATCTTCCGCATCACACAGGTAATTTATTTGAAAAGTTAAATTTTGAGAATACTTCTGTTGTTGCTGAAAAAATAATGGAAGCTTTCTTAAGTAAACAATTTGACAAAGTTGTTTTGGTTTATAACCAATTTAGAAATGCTGCCGTACAAATTCCAACAGAAGAACAACTATTACCTTTAATACCAACTAAAGCTGCAGGAAATTCTACATCAAAAGCAGATTATATTTTTGAGCCAAGCCAGGAAACAATTATCAACGAATTAATTCCACGCTCTATCAGAACGCAATTTTACAAAGCTATTTTAGATTCGGTTGCCAGCGAACACGGTGCGCGTATGACAGCGATGCACAAAGCAACAGATAATGCCAAGGCGATGCAAAAAGAGTTGAAGATCACTTACAACAAAGCCCGCCAGGCAGCGATCACAAAAGAGATCTTAGAGATTGTTGGTGGAGCAGAAGCTTTGAATGGATAATAAACATTAAACAAAAAATTAAACCCTTTACATTTGTAAAGGGTTTTTTGTTTACTTAACATTAGTTTTAGATAAAAATAAAACAAAAACGCGTCTTTGAGCGTATATATAGGTAACTTACAAAACATTAAACAAGCACATTCATCAATGATCATATTTCTTTTTTTAATTCTGCACTGGTATCTTTCTTTATTCGGACAAACATTTTTTCTGCACCGTTATTCGGCACATAAAATGTTTACCATGAATAAATTCTGGGAAAAATTCTTTTACATTTTTGCATGGGTAACACAAGGCTCTTCTTATTTAAACGCCCGTGCATATGCAATTTTGCACCGTATGCACCATGCTTACAGCGATACCGAAAAAGATCCGCACACACCACACTTTTTTAAAGATGCGTATCACATGATGCTGCATACCCGCAGCATTTACAATGATGTATTAAATAAACGTGTAACCGTTGAAGATAAATTCGATCGTAATTTTCCTGAGTATAAAACTATAGATAGGATAGCGGATAACTGGATAACGCGTTTAGGCTTTGCTGGCTTATACATTGCTTTTTATGTTGTATTTGCAACGCACTGGTGGATGTTCTTGTTTTTACCAATTCATTTCTTTATCGGGCCAATACAAGGCGCGATCGTAAACTGGGCCGGACATAAATATGGTTACCGTAATTTTGATTGCCCTGATAAATCGAAAAATACTTTTTTTATTGATATTTTTTTAATGGGCGAGTTGTTTCAGAATAATCATCACCAGGCAGGTGCAAGGCCTAACTTTGCTGCTAAATGGTGGGAGTTCGATCCAACTTATCCCATCATCTGGGTGTTGGACAAGATACGGATCATTAAATTAGCGCGTTAAGTATCAACGCATTTTTACTTTTATTTTTTACAGCGTAATTAACCGTTAAATACTTAACAAAAATTAAGCGCTTGTTGTTTTAAAGTCAACGGTTGACAAATAAAAGCTGGCGTTTGCCAATTTTTTAAATTTCCCTGTTTTTCCCAAACTAATTTCGCTTAAGGATTGAAATGTTTAATGATTGTTCGTAGGACAGAAATTAATATTTCAAAAAGCGATAACCGAAAAGCTTAAAAAGAGTAGGTGCAAAAAAATCCAATAACATGAAAAAAACCTTAGCCATTTTATTAGTGTCGTTTGCTTTAGGCTCATATGCCCAAACATCGAAAAGTATTTTTACGCATAAAGATATTACAGCAGGCGAGCTTAATGCGGCACAGAGCCTAAGATATCAGAAGTTAGTTAACCAGCAGATGTATTCATCTATTCATTTTGTAAAAACAACATTAGATACATCCAATGTTGATTCAACCGGCAAGATCCCGATCATTTTACCTTCTTGTTTTTCACGCGATCTGATGTTTCAAATTAATGATATTCAATTAAAAGACAAAGAAAATTATACTTTTCGGGGAAATGAGTACCTGCCTCAAAAAGATCTCGAAGGTCACGATGGGTACAGTTATTTTACGATCATGAAAACTCAAAACGAATTTATTGGACATATTACTGTTGAAGGTGAAAGCTATGAGCTGTATGATCTTACCGGTGGCATACAAGTTGTGTGTCATACAGATATGACGAAATCTCCGTGGGAATGTGGCACAACAGATGAGGAGGGTAGTTCAACAGCAGTTGTGGTGCCAGGTGAATGCACAGATAATGTAATAAAGATACTGGTTTTGTATACTCCAGCGGCCCTTGCATCTGAACCAAATATACAAGCCAAAGCACAATTGGCAGTAAATGATCTTAGTTCAACCTGGTCCGATAGCGGTGTTGGCACAACCGTGCAATTAGCAGCCGTTGAACCAATTAATTTTTCAAGCGGCCCTAGCCCAACAAATGATGATTTGCCGGCTTTAAAGATACACGCTACCGCACTTGCACTTAGAAACCAATACCAGGCAGAAGTGGTGGTAATGTTAGTAGGCGCTGGCAGTTATGCAACAACATACGGTGCCGCAGAAGAGTTAGGGGCAAGCTTTAACAACGCTTTTGCTGTTGTGGATGTAGCTGCAGCAACTAGTGGAAGACACACATTTGCACATGAAGTATCGCATTTATTTAATGCCAGGCACCAAAGTGATCCTACTCAAAACAATACGCATGCAAATTCTTTTAAAACAGGAGCAAATCAATGGGGCGCGGGTGGAACATGGCGTTTTACACTTATGCATACAATTTCCTCATCACAAACCCGGATACCTCGTGTTTCAAATCCAAACGATTGGTACTTGGGCTGCGCTACCGGCACACCGTTTCATAATAATGCAGAAGAAGCGGTTCGCCCATGGCAAAGCATTATTGCACCATATTTTAATGATATGAATAATCCAACAGTAAGCCTGGTGAGAATTAACTGTACTAATTTTTCAATGTATTGGCATGCAAAGCTGGAACATTTTTGCCCTGTACCGTATAATGGTGATTATACTATTAAATGGTATCGTTCATCTTTAGCACAAGTTTTCGTTGTGCTATTTGGAGGCGGGGCGTTACAAAGCACATACATTGCTACAGGAAATAATTTCTGGATCCATGTTCCAGATCCATATACTTTAGTTTATTGTAATGTTTATGACGTAAATAATAATATCGTTGGCCAATATGGCAAATTTATTTATGGTATTGATGGCAATGGAAATTGCATTGGATACAAAGGAGCAAATCCCAACGCTACAACAGGCATAAATGCTGTACAAGCAGACAATAAAAATGTTGAGGTTTTTCCAAATCCAAATAGTGGAGGCGCTCTTTCAGTTAAAATTTTAAATAACTCTGATGCGAAAGCCGAAATAGCAATATACGATGTTACTGGAAGAGAAGTGGAAATGAAGAAACAATATGATCTTACAGGAGAAACTTCGTTGATCAAAATAAAACCATCTTCAACATTAACTCCAGGCGTATATTTTGTGAACATTAAAACAAAAACGTTAAACGAAATGAAACAGATTATTGTGGAATAAAAAACCGTAAGTTTCAATTTAAAAGGCACTGTTTTTTACAGTGCCTTTTTAGTTGATATACTTATACTCATCTTTCTCTTCACCATCTCTCGCATAATGCTTGTGATTTGCTTCTGAGATCTTACCGGTTATTTTATCAATTTTATAGTGCGAGTAAGTTGACCAATCTGAAACTTCAATGTAATAATACGTTAAGTGTTCTGTAATTTCCATTTTTTCACCGTGATGCATTTTTCTATCCTTCACATCGCCAATTTCATTTTCTTTATTAATGGCATCAAAAACAAAATCTATCTTTTTTTGGTCACTCTTACTTCTTACATAATATTTAGGTTGCTCGCAATCGCCTTGTATGCTTTTGCCGCTAACACTTCCAACGAGCGCTAC
Source organism: Chlorellidium tetrabotrys (assembly GCA_032273165.1). Lineage (NCBI taxonomy): Eukaryota > Xanthophyceae > Mischococcales > Botryochloridaceae > Chlorellidium > Chlorellidium tetrabotrys. Next base: position 311,661 of record JAUKPS010110141.1, read on the forward strand.
AAAAACCCTATCGTAAAAACACGACTTGTTGCCGGCTATCCTGATAGATAATTCAAACTCAACAATTAAAGATTTGCTATTATACTTAACATCTATCCTATCATAATTTTTTGGATCAAGACCAGGTTCATTTAGCTTAACAACCGCAAGCTTAATTAACGAATCGCGCCCAAGCTTTTTAAGCTCTTCTATTTTTTCATTTTGCGAAAAACAAAAAGTGGAAAGTGAACAAAGAATAAAAATGTAAACGATCTTTCTCATGTGTACCAAATTTAAAATTAAAAATCGTTTCCCGAAAACATTCAGCAACCAAAGTGACAATAAAGTTAAAAGTGAATTTGGGCGCCTTAACGGGCTTTCGCCACTCGCTTTTTTTATTGCCTTTCAGGACACTAAAAAAGAGCTCAAACAAAGGCTCAATCCCTGGCGCAGCGAAGGTACTTTAAAACAATTCCATTTGTTTAGTTTCCGTCAATACCTTTTTATATAACGCAATTACGGTTAAGCGCGCTTTAGCATGATCTACAATTGGTTCAGGATATTTTGTGGTACCAAATTCAGGTACCCATTTTTTTATGTATTCAAATTTTGGGTCAAATTTTTTCTGCTGTTCGGTTGGGTTAAATACTCTAAAATAAGGAGCGGCATCGCAGCCGCTGCCTGCTGCCCATTGCCAGCCACCATTGTTGGCGCTGAGGTCAAAATCATTTAATTTTTGCGCAAAGTAAGCTTCGCCCCAGCGCCAATCAATTAAAAGATCTTTAATTAAAAAACTACTTACGATCATGCGCACGCGGTTATGCATAAAGCCGGTTGCATTTAATTCACGCATGCCGGCATCAACAATAGGGAAGCCCGTTTTACCTTCGCACCATTTTTTAAATTGCGTTTCATCATTCTTCCATGGAATAGCATCGTATTGTTTTTTGAATGAATTAAAAGCTGCATGTGGAAAATGATCGAGTATCATCATATAAAAGTCCCGCCATATTAATTCATTTAACCACGTATCGCTTTGCGATAAACTTTTTTCTACAAGGCTTCTTATGCTTATAACGCCAAAGCGTAAATAAATGCTTAACCTACTGGTACCTTCAATAGCAGGAAAATCGCGCTGCTGCTTGTATTTTTGAAGCAATAAATTATTTACACTTGCTTTTTTATTTAAAACAATATCTGTTTTTGCAAACCCAATTTTTTTAAGTGTTGGAATTTCTTCCGGATTTAATTTCGCAAAATTTTTAAAATACTTTTTTGTTGGGTAAGCTTTATAATAAAAAGGCTTTAGTGTTTTTTTCCATTTGTTAGCGTAAGGCGTAAAAACGGTGTAAGGTTTGCCATCATCTTTCATGACTTCGTTTTTTTCAAAAAAGCATTGGTCTTTATAAGTTTTAAATTCAATATTATTTTTCTCAAGCAATTGTTTTATTTTTTCATCACGCTCTTTTGCATAAGGCTCGTAATCGTGATTGGTATAAACATTTTTAACGGAGTGCTCTTTGATCAATTTTTTTAAAACTTCCTCAGGCGTATTATAATAAACTTTTAATGTTGAACCAAAAGAATTTAATTCTTCATTCATATTTGTAATAGCCTGGTGTATAAAATCAACACGGCGGTCATTTTTATCTTCCAGCTGATCTAAAATATTCTTATCAAAAATAAATAGTGGCAATACGTTTTTGTTTTCACGTAAGGCGTAGTAGAGGCCTGCATTATCTTGCAGACGAAGATCTCTTCTAAACCAAAATAATGTAATGTCCTTCATAAAATAAAAAAACCCTCCAGCTATGGTAGGGTTAATTTAACAACAACACAAAGTTTTTATGTATTAATTTCTAAAATGTTTTAAGCCATTCATTAAAATTTTTCTGGCAATAAATATGCGGCTTTTAACAGTGCCTAAAGGCAATTTCATTTCCTGCGCTATTTCTTCGTATTTATAACCATTGTAATAACGGGTAAAAGGCACTTTATATTCATCGCCTAAATTTTCAATATGGCGTATTATTTCTTTCGCATTTAAGCGGCTTTCGCTATGATCGTAGCTGTTTTGTTTAAAGGCACGATCCATTGCAATATCATCACCTTTACTTATTAATTGTTTTGTTTTCACATTTCTGCGATAAGCATTAATAAAAGTGTTTTTCATAATGGTAAATAACCACGCTTTTATATTTGTGCTCTCTTCAAACTTTTCACGATAAGTAATTGCTTTTAAATAAGTGTCCTGTAAAAGGTCTAATGCATCATCAGTGTTTCGGGTAAGACTTAAAGCAAAGTTTTTCAACGAACTTTTTTCGTTCATTATCCTGGTGTTAAATTCAATTGCCGTCATATTCTAATCTTTTTAAGTGGTTGAATTCTACATAAATATAAAAATGTTTAATAAAATTTGAAAAGGATTAAACAAAATAATTGTTAAATCATTAGCCTTAAGCATTTGCAAATCAAATGCCAGCGCTTTTTGCTCGTTTTTGTGTAAAAATTTCCACAAATTGTTTAGGACTTCTTTCTCTTATATACGTAAAAATCCCCATTTTTAGATTTATCCGAGGCATTTCTGGCTTAAAAAGGCGTTTTCTTTGGATAGAGATAAAAATGTACTTTTACATCTAAAATTTTTACAAATATGTCGGCACACTTAAGCGAACAAGAATTACAAAGAAGACAAAAGTTAATAGAACTAAGGGCATTAGGTATTGATCCTTACCCGGCAGATGAATTTAAGGTAAATGTAAATGCGTTAGACATAAAGGATAATTACGATCGTGATAAATTAAACTATAAAGATATTTCAATTGCAGGGCGCATCATGAGTGTGCGTGATATGGGAAAGGCCTGCTTTGCAGTGATACAGGATGCTACAGGCCGTATACAATTGTATGTGCGCAAAGATGATATTTGCCCGGATGAAGACAAAACCCTTTACGATGTTGTTTGGAAAAAACTAATTGATATTGGTGATATTATTGGCGTGAATGGTTATGTTTTTACAACGAAAACAGGAGAGATCTCAATACATGTTACCTCTTTAAAGATCTTAAGCAAAGCTTTAAAGCCTTTACCCATTGTTAAAACAGATGAGTCGGGAAATTCGTTTGATGAAGTAAGTGACCCTGAATTCAGGTTTCGCCAGCGTTATGTTGATTTAATTATCAATCCACAGGTGCGCGATACATTTAAAAAACGTTCGCAAATAATCAATTCAATTCGTACCACTTTAAATAATGCGGGTTTGTTAGAGGTTGAAACGCCTATTCTGCAAAGCATACCGGGCGGCGCAACAGCACGTCCTTTCATCACACATCACAATGCATTAAATATGCCACTGTATTTACGCATAGCAAATGAGCTTTACTTAAAGCGTTTAATTGTTGGTGGTTTTGAAGGAGTGTTTGAGTTTGCAAAAGATTTCCGCAATGAAGGAATGGATCGTACACACAATCCCGAATTTACAGTGTTGGAATTTTATATCGCCTATAAGGATTACAATTGGATGATGGATTTTACTGAGAAAATGCTTGAAAAAATTGTAACTGATCTTTATGGCAAAACAGAAATTCCTGTTGGTGATAAACAAATAGATTTTAAAGCACCTTTCAAACGTGTTACCATGTACGAAGCCATAAAAGAATTTACCGGCTTTGATATCAGCGGCATGAACGAAGAGCAACTGCGCGATGTTTGCAAACAACTAAACATTCATGTTGAAGCGCACGCAGGCAAAGGAAAATTAATTGATGAGATCTTTGGTGAGAAGTGCGAGGGTAATTACATCCAACCCACTTTTATTACCGATTATCCTGTAGAGATGAGCCCGCTCACCAAAAAGCACCGAACCGTTGAAGGCCTTGTAGAGCGTTTTGAGTTAATGATCAACGGTAAGGAGATTGCCAATGCTTATAGTGAGTTAAACGACCCAATTGATCAGCGTGAGCGTTTTGAAGAACAATTAAAATTAATGGAGCGTGGCGATGATGAAGCTATGTTCATTGATCATGATTTTTTACGCGCGCTTGAATATGGTATGCCACCAACAGCGGGTATTGGCATTGGTATTGACCGACTGACCATGCTTTTAACAAATAACGCCGCTATCCAGGAAGTGCTTTTCTTCCCACAAATGAGGCCGGAAGTGGTTGCAGTAAAGGAAGAAGTCTAAGTATTTTTACCTGTATTTAACAAAGTTTAAAAACAATAACTTGTTAGTTACTTGCGTTGCTAGTATGTTTAAGATTGTTTTATTATTTATCTTTGTTTAACTAATTACATTTTTTGAAAGTAATCTTTAAAATATTTATTTGTTTTACTTTTCTTTTTATGCTTTCCTGTGAAGGGGAGAAGAAGGAAGAAATAAAAGCAAAGCCACGCATTTTTGAAGGGTATCACCCTATGCTGGATGAGATCATTCGCTCAAAAGATGGCGTATTCAGGGGCATTAATTTAAACAGCAAAACCGAAGTCATTAAAACGATTGAAAGCGCTGCGCCGGTTGAAAGATCGCCAGGACATCTTTATTTTGAATACAAGATAAATGACGAAACAAATTATTCAATTGATTATACTTTAAATAAAGATAGTTTGGAAGAAATTAATGTGCAGATAAACAGTAACGATCTTGAGCTTGCCAATTATTTATTTTGCGACCTTAAAGATTATTACGCTAACAAATTGCCAAATCCAACCGAGGATAAAGGCTACGTAGTTTATAATTGTTTTGAAGGCCAGCGTAAACCCTTTGTAGTATCATTAAGCGATAACTCTTCGCCTACACAAGGCAGCATTAACATGGTTATTTATAAGGACAAGTAAGTTACTCCTTAATTATTTTTTTTCTTGCAAGAATAGCGCTCCCATCCATTACTTTCAAAAGATAAATTCCTTTTTCAAGAGCAGAAATATCAATACAATTTAAATTTTTATTTTGTTGTGATAAAACTATTTTAGAAGTTATATCAGTTATTTCAAAAGTATAATTCAAATTTTCAGTTGAAGAATTTATAAATAATTTATCACTGCAGGGATTTGGATACACTGAAAAAATAACCGCGTTATAATTTTCTTTTACACCAACAGGCACATCTATCATCCAGGTTTCTTTTAAGCGCGTATTACCTACATTAATCCCACAGCTGTAATAAAATTTATCACCATTTGCGCAGCTCATACCACCTTTGCGCCCGGCAGATGGAAGAGTAGGGCCAACGTTCCATAAACCCGTAATATCATTATAAAACCATACATCGTTATGATAAACATTTAAAGTATCGTAACCGCCAAACATGACAAGCTTGCCTGTTGTTGTTTTTAATGCAGCATACGCCCGGCCTTTTGGTTGCGGAAAATCCATTACTTTAACCCAACTATCTGTTACATTATTATAACTGTACATTTCTTTTCTAAAAGATGAATTGTTGTCTAATCCAAAAAGCAAATAACCAACGCCATTTAAAACCGAAGCGCCTGCACGCCATCTGCCGCCAAATGGAAAATTATTTTTTTGTAACCAGGTGTTTGTACTAATAGTATACTCCCAAACTTCGTCACTAACAGTTCCACTCTGAAATTTTCCACCAACAATAATTATTTTATCACCATACTCTAAACAGCTGGCACCTATTAATCCGTTGCCAGGTTTGCCTGCAAGTGTTGTCCAGGTATTTGTTGCAACATCATAGCGTTGCAGATCTGTAAATACAGCATTGGAATATCCCGCACCACTAAAAACATAAAACGAATTTAAGTAAGAAAACGCGCAAGCGTATTGTCTGTCGGATGCGGCGGGCATAGATGCAATAGTTGACCAGGTGTTTGTTGCCAGATCCAAAGCATAAAAATCTTTTCCCAAACTAAATCCTGCCAGCAAACCGGTGCCAAAATAAGCTTTACCATTTACACGAACAGCAACACCATCATCTCTTTCTGTACCAGGAAAATCGGTCAACTGCGTCCATGTTTGGCCTATCAAAAAATTTGAAAGAAGAAGGAATGTGTAAACTAATTTCATGTGTTTGTTTTTAAGTTTCTTCTTTTTTATATAACGGTTTAACGTTGTAATTAGTATTTAAGCACGACCAGCTTTTGTTTTTTAAATACTTTATTGCTTTTGCTTAAATAAATTGAATAAACACCATCACTAAAAATTGCGGTATTGATCTCTTGGGAGATAAAAGATTGTAAAACCCCTTTTTTTATTTCTTTGCCAAGCATATCTACAATATAATAATTTACTGTGGCTATATCGTTGCCATTATACAATATGCTAAAATTAGTATTTGCCGGATCAGGATATACCAACAGTGTGTTTTCTTCTGCAGGATTAGCTTCAAATTTAATGCCATCCCATTTACTGTTATTGCAAATTGCATTATCAATTGAAGTTAGCTTTGCACCATTTATAACATTTACAAAGCCACCAAGCATTACGGTTATATTTGTTTCAATTCCTGTTAACCTGCTATCGGCAAAACGTATTACAGTATTTTGCCCTGATATAAGGAAGGTTACGCCGGGATGAACTACAATTTTTCCTAAAACAGTGCGCGACGAATCCCAGGTTGTATTTGAAGTAATATCAATTACATAATTTGGCCCGCTTGTATATACCTGCTGTGAGTTACACTCATTATAAAGTTTAGCCATGTAATTATCATCAAAATTTCCACTGGCATTACCACTAATTGTATAACCGCCATCTTGTGTTTGTGTGATCTTATACATGCACTCTTGTCGTTTCAGGTCGCCGGGTGGCGTTTGGCGCGGCCTGTTTTCGGCAAGATCAAACGTTTTTGTCCAATGCAGCGCGCCTGTGTTTGTATATTTTACAACTAAAGCGTCCGTATCCCAATCATCAAAACCAAGATTAGGGCAGCCCGATAAATAGCCCAACTCAGCTACTGTAGCTGGCGAATGATCTGTGGTAGGAGGCCGCGTTGAGCTCACCGCAATAAAACCACCATCGTCTGTTTCTTCAACGCCAATTCTAAGATCAAAGGCATTTACTTTACCCATTGCAGAAGGATTTGTTGCATTATGAACCAGCATACCACTTGCATTATACCTGTATATAAAGCCTTGTCCTTCGTTTGAGCCTGCAGAAGCGCACTTACTACAATCTCTTACAACCGGAATTAATAACTGATTGAGCGCTTTGTGATATTTTATTTCCCAAACATTTGAATTATAATTTGGACCCACACCCGGTATTTGTATTGGGTTATTTATCCAATTGGTACTGAGATTTAAGTCCTGATCTACACTCCATATGAACGCATTGTTTTCATCTTCCTGGCCTGTATTGCCAAAAGAATAAATGGTGGCAACGGCATAATCACCGGTTGGCAAAATTTCAGCTAATGAATGTCCAATACCCGCCGTGCAATACCCGGCCGTTGGATTTGACATAGGTTTAAGCTCGGCGCCATTTAAAGGTAATACTGCTTTTTTAAGTAAATACCCTGTTGCAGGATCTATTTCAAGAATAAAAGGATACCCGGGACCATTGGCAATATTTGTTACCTGTGAATAGCCTGTGGCAATTAAATGACCATTTGAGCTTTTAATAATATCGTAACCATAACTTTTACATTCGTATGCAATTAATGGCGATGCTAAATAATCGGCATAACCATACAAGCCCTGCCATTGAACTTTGCTTGTGGCGATCTCAACTTTTGCAATGTATAAGTGACCACTTTCATTTGTGTAACTTGAAACAACACCTAAACTGTTCAGCGAAAAATCATCGTCAGGGTTGGCAGCAGTTGGATTGTAGGAAATAAAATTTACCTTATCCTTATAGGGCCTTATACCTAAATGCACACCAACAATGTATGCGTAATTAGGGTCTTGCGGATCTTGTATCACTTCTTCAATGGCCCCAACGGTTTTGGGCTTGCAGTAGATCATGTTTCCCTGCAGATCATTTAAACCTACATTTCCTCTTGAAGGTGTGCGGTGCTCACCAATATAATCCCTGTCTGAACAGCCTTCGGGTAATTGTGTGTAATCAAATAAGGCAGGAGTAATAGGGTTATAGGGCGATTCGGGCCCCTCGTTATACATTAACTCTGCAGCTGTGTATGTTGCGGCAGTACTTACTAAATTAGTATAACCACAGGTAATATAGGCAGTGTGCTGGCCGGCAGCATTAAAAACATTTTTATGGCTGTACCACCATTCTTCGCCGCTTTGTTGCTGGGTTTGTATTTGCCCATTCAAGCCGCCCGGCGACCACGTACATCTCTGCCATTCAATACCCGGGGAGAGCTGCGCATTTGCTGTAAACGAAACTATGAAGCAAATGAAAAAAAGAAACAGATATTTCATAATAAATTTACCGTAACGATTGGGATAACTGAAATAAAAATACAACATATTTAAGCAAATCCCATAAAAAAAGCCATCCTGTTAAGATGGCTTATATAAATATTTCGACGAATTATTAAGCGGTGCCGGTTTTTCTCACACCGGTTGTTTTTTTAACACCCGCGCTTGTTTTCGCCTTTGCATCTTTGGTTACAGTTTTTTTAACTGCTTTTGTTTTATCATCTGTTTTAATAGCTTTTACTTTTTCATCGCCTTCTTTTTCTTCACCTTTTTCTTTAAGGTTACCTGTAGTTTGAAGCGCATTATACCAGCTAAATAATTTCCTCATATTACTTACGTAAACGCGGTCTTTATCATAATCAGGTAAAACCTCACCAAAATATTTTTCAACGGCTTTATCGTCTGCTTTATTATCAATAGCAGCGCCACCCTTTTCTTTTTCAAAAATAGCTGTCATGATCTCTTCAATAGGCTTATCATCGCCGGTTGTAAACATGCTGATATCCGATAAAGTTGAAACTTTAGTTGAGGCATAAACATTCACTCTTTTTTTATCCGATAAACCTTCTACGATAATACCGTTCTTGCTTTGAGCCACAATTTTAAACAAACCCGGCTGTCCTGAAATGGAAATAATTCCTGTTAAATCAATCATACACTTTTAATTTTATTCTATTAGCAAATATAAGTTTTTAATTAAAAATAAAAACCTTTTTTTTGTAAAAAATAGCTGTATTAATTGGCTGAGAACGACGATATATTGTTGAAAATGGACGACCTTAATGTCTTCTACTTAAATTATTTTGCTTATTATAAAACCCTCGAACCCAAGTGGCAGTATGTGTTTAGAGCGCGTTGCAAGGAATTCATATCAAGCAAAGAGATTATAGGAGCCGAAGGATTTGAGCCAAACAATAAGGTAAAGGCCATTATTGCCGCATGCGCCGTTCAATTAACACTTGGGCTAAAAACCTGGGATCTTAATTATTTTGAGACTATTATCCTGCATCCTGGCGATTTTGAGAACAAACCAACCGGGCTTAAATTTAGAGGTGAAACCAACCTGGCAGGCTTTATAAGGTTGAGCTGGAGGGGATTTATTGCCGGATATAAAATAGCAGACGATAATATAAACCTTGGGCTTCATGAATTTACACATGCCTTAAGGTTTAACCCTATTAAATACAACGAGCAGGATTATTTTGTTGAACACTATTTTAATAAATGGCAGGCGGCTGCAAGCGAAGCCTATAATGATATAAAAAGTAATAAAGAAACGATTTTCAGAAAATATGGTGGCGCGAACATGAACGAATTTATAAGCGTTTGTGTTGAACATTATTTTGAATCGCCTGAAGAAATAAAAACACATTATCCTTACCTGTATTATTGTACCGCTATTTTACTGAACCAGCAAACCCGCAATGGTGCAACACAAATTGACATTAGAGAAGAGTTTATGAATGAGCTGAATGGCTTGCAAAGAGGTTTTTCTGAAAAGATCATCAAAACAGATCCATTGCGTTCAACATCTTTTACAATTGGAGCCATTATTTTAATACCGTTAATATATACTATTTGTGTTACAGAATTTTTAAGTGGTGTCAGCATATTTTTATTTACACTTATTCTTGCAATTTACCTGCGTTTTGATTTCAGGTTTACAAAAGTTCATTTCAATAAACGAGAATTTAATGTGAGCAAAGGATTTATTTTTTTTAGGCACTGGCGTAAATTTTCGTTGCAGGCATCACATATTATCAGCTTGAGGGTTTATAATATGGATGAAAAAGATAACCATTGGGAAATGATCTTTTATAACCCTGAAAACGACTCTTTTTACGAAGAAACCATAACTGCTTCTGATGTTATTGAGCCTGCTTTTGTACAAGAAGTATTAAAGAATAAGATCGCGTATTTTAGATCCTAAAAACGAAATCAATAAAATTACATTGTAGTAGTGTTAATTTTTTGGGCGTGTCCCTTCGGGTCGGGCTTTCGCCACTCGCTTTTTTTATTTGCCTTCCAGGCGCATAAAAAAGAGCTCAAACAAAGGCTCTATCCCTCACGCGTATTGTACACAAATTGCGCCAGGGCATCCGAGGTTTGCGTTAGGGATGTGTAGGGCTTGGTGCGTAACGAAGTGGAGCACGGTAGCGAAGCGAACCCCGTAACAGCCCGGGCCGGAGGCAACGCCCAAAAACAAAAATATTTAAAAGAGGTATTTTCCGTTTTTCTGTTTTTGTAAATTTTTATTTCTACTTTAGTAACCGTTAAAAATTTATCATTTATGAAATACCTGCCAATTGATAGTACCTTGTTTGTTGGAAACAGAAACAAATTCAAAAATAATTTAAAACCAAACTCACTTGCAATATTTGTAAGCAACGATATTATGCCAACAAATGCTGATGGCAGCATGGGTTTCAAACAAAACAGTGATCTGTTCTATTTAACAGGTATTGACCAGGAAGAAACTATTTTGGTAATTTTTCCGGATGTGAAAGATGGAAAGCATAAAGAGATCTTATTTGTAAAAGAAACAAGCGAGCTTATTGCTATTTGGGAAGGCGCAAAATTAAACAAGCAACAAGCTACTGCTGCCAGCGGTGTTGAACATGTTTATTGGTTTCATGAATTTGATAAAGTAATGAAGCCTTTCTTCTTCCAGGCCGAACATATTTATTTAAACTCAAACGAGCACACGCGCAATAGTAATATGGTTGAGACGGGTGAGGCGCGTTTTAATAAAGTAATTCAATCAAAATATCCTTTACATAAATTTGAACGTAGTGCGCCTATCATGCAAAAGATCCGCGCTATTAAAAGCACACAGGAAATTGAACTGATACAACAAGCTTGTGATATTACTGAAAAAGGATTTCGCCGGTTATTGTCGTTTATTAAACCGGGCGTTTGGGAACATGAAATTGAAGCCGAATTAATTCACGAATTTATTCGCAACCGTTCGCAGGGTTTTGCTTACGGACCAATTGTTGCGAGCGGAAAGAATGCCTGTGTTTTGCATTATGTAGAAAACAATACACAGTGTAAAGATGGTGATGTTATTTTATTAGATGTTGCCGCGGAGTATGCTAATTATGCAAGCGATCTTACACGTTGTGTACCGGTAAATGGTAAATTCACTAAACGCCAGAAAGAAGTTTATAATGCAGTGTTACGCGTACATCGCGCCGCCGCAAAACTATTATTGCCAGGCCAAACTTTCGAAAAATATAATAAAGCTGTTGGTGATATGATGACGGAAGAATTATTACAATTAGGTTTGATCAAAACAGAAGACGTTAAAAAACAAAATCCGGCATGGCCTGCATATAAAAAATATTTTATGCATGGCACTTCTCATTTTTTAGGGTTAGACGTGCACGATGTTGGTTTTTTTACCGAACCTATGCAAGCCGGTATGGTATTTACTGTTGAGCCCGGCATTTATATTCCTGAAGAAGGTTTAGGCATCCGTATTGAAAATAATTTAATGATCACTACAACTGGTCAATTAGATCTGATGAAGAATATCCCAATTGAAGCGGATGAAATTGAAGCGTTGATGACAAAGAAATAATTAAAAAACATAAAACAAAAAAGCCGCATAAATTTTATGCGGCTTTTTTGTTGAATAAAGTTTATTCTTAATCCTCGGCTAAAACAATGATATAATCATTTTCGCTAAAAGTCATTTTCTTCGCCTTATTTGGATTAATATTTACACCAAAGTGCTGGTCTGAATCTGTATTTAAAGATGAGATCCTGTAACCAATAGCAGATTCATTTAATTGTGCGGCACTTTCTACAACTGTATAAAAACTCACAGCTTGTCCCGGTTTAACATATTTACTAACCGGCTTTAAATATACTTCAGAACCTTCTGCCTGGAATAACACATCGTATACTTTTTTAAGATCCTGGTTCTCGCTTAGCTGGCTTAACATTAAGCTCACTAGATTATCGCTCACAATAAAATCGTCAGCTTTAGCTACAACACCTAATTCACGGTTTCGGATATCTAACATTTCAGATACAATGCTAAAATCTTTTCCGGCTTTTTCGCTTAAGTTACGTAAGTGTAATAAGCAGATCAATGTTTTTGCATCACTTTCCTGCGTATCAATGTCCGTATAGCTTAATAAGATAATGTGATCAAATGTTTCAGGCTTTAAACCAACAAGTGTTGCTTTATCGTTAATGTTACCTTTTTGTAATTTTATTTTTTGCTTATCCAATGATTTTTGTAATTCTGCAATTTCTTCTTCAATATCAGAACCATCTTCAACAATTAACACTTCCGATCCTTTAGCTACATAATTATCCAGTTCTTCTATGATCCTTATTCCTCTTGCATTCCAGCCAAGTATCAGTGTTTTTTCAACACTTGTGCCTTTTTGTTCGCTTCTGTTAAATAGATTTTCCTGGATATCAAAAGAAGTTTTACCGCTTAAAACAACGGTATCATCATCTTCTGAAATAGCAATTACTTTATCACCCTTATTAATTACTGTATCCATTGGTGGATTGATCAACGCAGAACCATCCTTTGTAAATAATCCAATTACAGATGAAGTTTCATATGCTAATAGTGAATCTTTAAATGTTTTTCCAAATAACTTCGGCTCTTCCTGGAAATAAATTTCATCGCCTTCAAATTGCAATAACTCACTGTAAACAACACTTAAACCTGACTGGCGGCAAGTTTGTGCGGTGATACGTGATATAAGATCAGATGACATTACAAAAACTGTTTCATCATTTCCAACCAATTCAGCAGCTTCCATATTCTTTGGATCTTTTATTTCTGCAACAATTGCATATGGACTTTCTTTCCTGTTCTTGCCATTTGTTAACGCTAATACTGATTTGATCACGTAGGTATCTGCATTGTCTTCAGTGCCTGCTAATACAATAATAGAGCGTGCTTCGTTTGGATTTACCAGGGAAATGTTGGTTGACTCCAGCGGGCTACCACTTCTTACAATTAATTTTGTGTTCTTAAAATTTTCGATCTTACCGCGGATCTCATCTTCCATTTCTCCTTTATCGCGATCGGCTAAAATAACAATGCTTGGTTTTTTTTGATTCTCGTTCGCTTCAATAATTTCTGAAATAATAGAAAAAACTTTTTCACTCCAACCTAAAATTAAGGTGTGGTTACTTTCTAAAACACGTGAACGTCCTTTTTTTAATTCATCTAATTTTTCATCAATGCCTGATGAAATTGTACCAATTAAAATGGAGATCAAAAATATACCACCTAATGTTGCAATAAAACGCACGGCACGAAATGCCCAGCCTTCATCGCCTCCCATGGTTCCTGAATCTAAGGTGGCCATTAAACTCTGCCAGGCTCCTTCAATAAAGCCCAAGTTCTCAGCCTCCGGCTCAGGGGAGCTTTTAATACCAAATACAAGGATCAGTAATCCTAATATCAATACCATAAATAAAGAAAAAATGGCCAGCCATTTAATAACGCCACTTGGGCCGGCTGACATTGTGTTCTCAAAATAATATCTTGCTTTTTCGCGAAAGGATGGTTTGTTCATGTTGTTGTTTTTAAAATTAATATTCGGGTTATTAAAACTAAAGAACTTTTATAAATTATCAATAAAATAATTACAAATTTTTTCCATTAAGTGCGCCCTGTCTTTTCCAAGCACATTATGTTCATGACCAGGGTACACATAATAGTCTAACTGAATGCCTTTATCTACGGCTTTCTTTTGATACAGGATGCTGTGTTGCCAAACCACAACCGGATCCTGTGCACCATGGATCATTAATAATTTACCTGTTAATTTATCTACATAATTTAACAGGTTATTTTTATCGTAACCTTCTTTATTTTCCTGCGGGCTATCATTATAGCGTTCGCCATACATGATCTCGTAATAACTCCAGTCAATTACCGGTCCGCCGGCAGCACCAACTTTAAAAGTACCCGGATAGCGTGTCATTAATGAAGTGGTCATAAAGCCACCGTAGCTCCAGCCGTGCACACCTAAACGTGTGGCATCAACATAAGGCAACGATTTCAAATAATTAACACCGCTTATCTGGTCTTCCATCTCTTTTGTGCCAACCTGCCTGTGTATGGCCTGCTCAAAGGCTTTACCGCGATAATTCGTTCCTCTTCCATCCAAAGTAAAAACAATAAAACCTTTTTGCGCCATGTACTGGTACCATAATTCGCCGCCTGCCATCCAGGTATTAGTAACCATTTGCGAATGCGGCCCGTTATATAAGTAAACAACAACCGGATATTTTTTTGTGCTGTCAAAATCTACGGGTTTAAACATGCGGCAATGCAGCTCCGTTCCTTCAGTATTTTTTATTGTGAATAAATTCCATTTGCCTAATTTGTAATCTTTGATCGGGTTTTCTGCCTTGTAAATGGTATTTGATTTTGCGGTAGCTGCATTTATAACTCTAAACTCGCGTGGGGTATAGCAAGATGTATACATGTCAATAAAATAATCTCCTTTTTTACTCAATGCTGCAGTGTGGTAACCGTTATCATTTGTTAATTTTTTCATTTTACCACTTTTTAAATTCACCGAATAAAAATCCTGGTTAATTGGACTTTGTTCTGCCGCGTGAAAGAACAGATTTTCACCTTTATCATCAAAACCCGCGTCGTCCTTTACCTCCCAATTACCTTTGGTAAGTTGTTTTATAAGTGTGCCATTAATATTATACAGGTACAAATGATTAAAACCATCTCTTCTGCTTTGCCAGATAAATTGTGAAGGATTATTTTTTACAAATAACATAGGGTTTAATGGCTCGGCATATTTTTCGTCTTTTTCTTCAAATAAAGTACGCTTAAAATCGCCTGTCGCAGCATCATACTCATTTACTTTAAAATGATTTTGCTCACGGTTTAAAACAACTATGTAAATGTATTTTTCATCCGGACTAAAAGCAATGTTGGTTAAATATTGATCTTTGGGGCCTTCGGTTTTTATTTTAGTGCTTGCGTTATTTTTTAAATTGTAAACAAACACATTTACATAATGGCTTTTTTTACCGGCCATAGGGTATTTAATGTTTTTATTTTTTGCTGGATAGGTTGTCCAGTCAATGATCGGATAATCGTCAACATCGCTTTGATCCATTCTGTAATAAGCTAAGGCATTGCCATTAGGGCTCCAGAATAAACCTTTTGTAATTCCAAATTCATCACGGTGAACACTTTTTCCGTTTACAATTTCGTAAGAACCATCGGTTGTTACCTGGACAACTTTATTCGAATTTGAAACATAAACATTATTGTTGTCAACATATGCAAAGACCTCGGCTTCTTTAAATACTTCTATCGTGTCTTGCGCAATTTGTTTTCTTTCAGATTTAACGGTTGTTCTTTTGTCAAGAGAATGTAACCACTCACCTTTTTTATTACGAAAATAAAACTGATTTTCGTTTTGCCATGTTAGTCCTTCAAAAGCAGAAATAGTATCAATAGAGCCAGTAATAAGGTCTTTATTGAGCCCAACGGTTGAAATGGTTGAAACAGTTTTGCCGGTTTCGGCATTAATAATTATTAATTCGTTTTTTTCAATATAAGCTACTTTGTTCGACCCCGGAATAAAACAAAGAGCCTGTAAACGTTTTGGTGCAAGAGTTGTACGCCCTTTATTTAAAGCATCCTGTATGGTTAAAAGCTTATCCTGAGAAAAAACAAATGATGAAATAGTAAATAATAAGAGAGTAATGATGCCTTTTTTCATACCTGGTTTTTTGTTAATTTAGAGCATTAAATATAGGAATAAAATAATTATATCGGGTTTTTTATTGGCTTATTTGCTTCTACATTTTAGCGCTGTATTTCTGTATTCAAAACCCTTTGTTTCAGAAAAAAGCAAAGTCGAATTTTATGCCCAGGGCTATGTATATCCATATTTACATCAAAACTGGAATCTGTTTGCGCCTGCACCTACTTCTAATTATAAATTGTATTGTTGGTTCGAAAATAACGGTAAACAACAACTCGATGTTTTTTCTGAAATTAAAATAAAACACCAAACAAACCGGTTAAAGGGTTATGGCCCCCTTGTTATAGTTTTTGCCAATAGTTTTTATTATCTCGAAACAGCTTCATCGAACGAAAAAATGAGCGGCCCTTTGCAAAATAATCATTTTAAAATGATAGAGCATGCTGCAAAAAATTATTTAGAATACACCCGCAAGATCCCCATTACCAAGCTTAAACTCATACTTGTTGTAGAAAATGTTGTAACAAAAGAGGAAAAAATTTATTTCAACTAGATTTTTCTTACGCCATCCGGGTTTTTTTGTTATTTTTAGGCTATGACAAAAGTGAAGAAAATTGATGTGGCCTTGCAAGGCGGAGGCGCTCATGGTGCATATTCGTGGGGAGTTCTGGATAGATTATTGGACGATGAACGCATTGAGATAGACGGCATTTGTGGCACCAGCGCAGGCGCTATGAATGGTGTGTGCACAGTTTACGGCTTAAACAAGGGTGGAAAAAATCTTGCCAAACATTTATTGGTAAAATTTTGGCATAAAATTTCTGAAGCAGGAAAATTGTCTCCCCTTCAACCAACTTGGTTTGATAAAGTGATGAGTCCGGGTAACATGGATTACTCGCCAACCTATAAATTTTTTACGATGGCTTCTGAAAACATGTCGCCAGCGCAAATGAATCCTTTAAAACTAAATCCTCTCGAAAAAATATTAAAAGAGTTAGTTGATTTTGATGAGCTTCATAAAATGAGCCCGCCAAAATTATTTGTGTGCGCCACCAATGTAAAAACCTGTGAACCTAAAATTTTTGGTCCAAAAGAAATTACTGCAAAAGCAATTATGGCAAGTGCTTGTTTACCTTATATGTATGAAGCCGTTGAAATTGATGGCGAATTTTATTGGGACGGCGGCTACATGGGTAATCCTCCACTTGGCCCATTATCAGAACATACAGAAGGAACGGATGATATTTTATTGATCGAAGTAAACCCATTCGTTATCAAAAAAGTGCCTGACAATATTGAGGATATTAAAGACAGGGTTAATGAAATTAGTTTTAACTCCTCGTTAGCTTTAGAAATTAAACACATGGAATTTGTAAACGACCTTGTGGATAAAGGAATTACATTAGATGGCAAATTAAAAAAAATAAATTTACACCGTGTGAGCTCAAATAATTCTTTAGGCGAATTTAATTTATCAAGTAAACTAAATACCGATTGGGATTTTTTAATGCACCTTAAAAACCTTGGTTATAAAGCTTGTGGCGCCTGGCTTGATGCCAATTACAACAATATAGGAAAAAAATCAACCTTCCATTTATAAGATCATGAAAAGAAATTTTGTTAAAGCAGATTTCACGGTAACAACCTGGGAATTATTAAAACCATATTTTACACAACTACAAGAACGCGCTATTAATTCAGTTGATGAATTGGAAAAGTGGCTAAAAGATTATAGTGAACTAAGCGCGGTTATTAGTGAGAATATGGCGTGGCGCTATATTAAAATGACCTGCGATACTGCTAATTCAGAATTGCGCGACAGCTTTAACGACTTTGTGCAGAACATTGAACCACAAATGTCGCCCATTGCGAATGACCTTAATAAAAAAATTATGGCCACGCCATTTAAAGATAAATTAACCAAAGCAGGCTATGATATTTATTTACGCGGAATAAAGAACAGCATTGATCTTTTTAGAGAAGAAAATATCCCTTTAAATACAAAACTGCAGGAGCTCGAACAACAGTTTGGTGAAATAAATGGCGCGCAAAGTATTGAGTATGCTGGCGAAAAAATGACCCTTCAAAAAGCGGGTATCTTTTTAAAAGATCTGAATCGTGCGGTGCGTGAAGAAGTATATCAAAAAGTTCAATCCCGCAGAGCGCAGGATGAAGATGCCCTGAACGATCTTTTTACAAAATTAGTTGAACTTAGAAATCAGGTTGCTTTAAATGCAGGCTTTAAAAATTTTCGTGACTATAAACATCAAGCTTTAGCACGCTTTGATTATTCAGTACAGGATTGTTTAAATTTTCACGAAGCTGTAAAATTACATGCTGTGCCGTTAATTAATGAGCACGATAAAAAACGCAAAGAAAAATTAAAACTCGATGACTATCGTCCATGGGATACTTCGGTGGATGAAGAAGGGTTGCCTCCATTAAAACCATTTTCAACTGCGCAGGAATTAATTGATAGAACAATTTCTTGTTTCAATAAACTTGATCCTTTTTTTGGTGATTGCATTAATACCATGCAAAAAATGAAACGTCTCGACCTGGAAAGTAGATTGGGTAAAGCGCCTGGAGGATATCAGTATCCATTGTATGAGACCGATGTACCTTTTATTTTTATGAATTCTGTTGGTTTGCATCGCGATCTTGTAACAATGGTGCACGAAGGTGGACATGCTATTCATTCTTTTTTAGATTTTGATCTTGAGCTGATAGATTTTAAATCGCCACCAAGCGAAGTGGCAGAACTCGCAAGCATGAGCATGGAATTAATGAGCATGGAACACTGGGGTGAATTCTTTAAAACCGACGAAGAACTAAAACGAGCTAAACGCCAACAATTAGAAGGTGTAATGGATACTCTGCCATGGATAGCAGCGATAGATAAATTTCAACACTGGATCTACGAAAACCCAAAACACACAACCGCGGACCGTTATGAGCAATGGCAAAAAATAATTAAGGATTTTGGAAGCAGCGTTATTAATTACAAAGGCTTAGAAAATAATTTAAAACGCCGTTGGCAAGTGCAATTGCATTTATACGAAGTACCGTTTTATTATATTGAATATGGTTTTGCACAATTAGGCGCAGTAGCTGTATGGCGTAATTACAAACGTAATCCAAAAGAGGCAATTGAAAAATATAAAAAAGCGTTAGCCTTAGGTTACACACAATCTATCCCAAAAATTTATGAAACCGCAGGAATTAAATTTGATTTTAGTCCGGCGTATATAAAAGAGTTAATGGATTTTGTGAAGGAAGAGTATTCGAAAATTTAAAGTGAATTTGTTTAAGGAGAAGGATTTAGGAGGAAGCTGAATCTTATCTCTCAAACTGGTAATGCGAGTAATCCATTAACAAGGTCCTTAAAAAATCTTCATCACTTTGTTTTACTTCTGCAATACCATATTTTGTTTTAATTTTTTTGGCCAATAATTCTATATGTTGTGGTTGATCCTGCGAGCGGCTAAAATCAATTACTTCCTTTATGGTATTTGCGTCCACATCATTCATTAAGGCAATTTGCGAGTACACAATTTTATAATCCGTTTTTTGGCGGTTTAAAATAGTTTCATTTAAGCTTATACGTTTATTTAAAAGTATTACCGTTGTGCCTGCTACCATATCTCCAAAACGCTGTGAGTTTTTTGACAGGGCAACGGTAAGCAAAGCTACTATGGGTTTATCAATGATCCTGAACATGGAGCGAATCAAATAAGAGCCAAAATTGGGTTGTGTGCCATCCAGCTTTACCACTTTTATTTTCATTATTTTTTTTCCAAAGCTTTGTCCGTTCAAAAAAGTTTCGCACAATAAATTATACAAGCCAGCAGGTAGCAAAAGTAAGATCAAAATACCAATAACTATGCTATTGTCTGTTTCATAGGCATCATAATCGCCGCTGTATTCGTTGCGGCGTATAACAAACATAAAAATAAATATAAGAATGATAACATATACATAAATAAAAATCAGGTCAAGTATGGCAGCCAGCATCCTTGGGCCAACACCCGCTGCGGTATAACTTAAGCTCACATTTTGAGAAGTGGTTATTTTTATTTCATCCATTAAAATATTGCCTTTTTGTATTTAAATATTTACATTTATAAGGTTGCTAAATATAAAAAATTCCGGCAATTTTAAAGATGAAAGAGATCACTTTTTTAAAACAAAATGCTACAAAGTGGGAAGGCTATGAAAAAGTACTCGACGAAAAAAAGGCGGCCCATCCTGCCAAGATCACAGAAATGTTTATTGAGCTTACCGATGATTTATCTTACGCAAACACCAATTATCAAAGGTCCAATACAAACGCTTATGTGAACGGCCTTGCCTCGCGTGTACACCACATGGTGTACAAGAATAAAAAAGAACATGGCAACCGTTTTATTACGTTTTATGTTAAAGAACTGCCGCTTTTATTTGGCCGCTATCATAAACAATTATTTTTCGCTTTTATAGTTACCGCTATTGCTACATTGATAGGAGTACTTTCACAAATTTATGATGATAGTTTTGTGCGGATGATCCTGGGCGATTATTATGTGGATTATACTTTAGAGAATATTAAAAAAGGTAACCCTCTTGCTATTTATGGCCAGGATAACCAGTTTTTAATGTTTGTGCAGATCACCATCAATAATATAAAAGTTTCATTTACCGCTTTTATTTTTGGTTTATGCACAGCCTTTGGCACTTCTTTTTTTCTTGCTTATAATGGGGTGATGCTGGGCTGCTTTTTTACTTTATTTTACCAGAACAATGTGTTAGATAAGGCCTTAAAAGTTGTTTGGATCCACGGCACACTCGAGATCTCGGCTATTGTTATAGCAGGCTGCGCGGGTTTTGTATTAGGCAATAGTTTTATTTTTCCGGGCACACATACACGCATGCGGGCATTTATGCGTGGTGGTAAAGATGGCTTAAAAATTGTTATTGGGCTGGTACCGGTTTTTATAACAGCCGGTTTTTTAGAAAGTTTTGTTACCCGTTATACCGAAATGCATATCGCCCTAAGTTTTGCCATTATTGGTGTTTCGCTGGCCTTTATAATTGGTTATTTTATTTTACTACCAGTGTATTTAAATAAAAAATATCAGCCTAAGTATGATTGATAAACATATTAAATATACAAAAGCAAGAAATTTAGGCGAAATAATTAATGTTACGTTCAATTACTTTGGCCGTAATATAAAAGTAATTTTTACTGTATTATTATTTTACGTAATGCCTTTTTTTGCTGCGTCTATTCTTGCTTCCTTTTTTTTAGATCAGGCAATTCTTTCGTTTAGCAATAGTATTTCATATATAGGTAACATTGCCAATAACAATTTTATAGAATTTGCGGTTGTATTACTTACCTATTTTTTTGGCCTTACATTGCAAAACCTTGTCATAAACAAACACCTGATACTGAACGAAAAACTGGATGAACAACAGTTTGTAAATTCTAAACAAATACAGCTTGATATTGTTGAAGATCTGAGGAAGCACGTGTCAAATGTTTTTTTCCTGGTTTTATTACTGATTATAATTTCACTTATTCTAAGCTCAGCAATTGGTTACCTTTTGGTTCCTGACCTGAGTTTTAGCTTTAGCGATGATCCTTTAAATTTTATAATGCAGCTCTTGCCCTTATTTTTGTTCGTGCTTTTAATAATACCGCTAACATTTTATATTCTTGTAGCCACCCTCTTTTTTTCTCAGAGAGATCAAACAGGTTTTTTTGAAGCTTTAACCAAAGTTGCAAATTATACGAGGGAGAATTTTTTGTCTACCTGGCTAAATTCAATTGTAGGGCTTTTGATCGTATATTTTTGCAATGTTTTCTTAAGAATACCATTTATAGTAATAGGGTTTATGGATATAGCCGTTGAACCCGGAATGTATTTTTTGATAACAGCATTTGGCAATTTTGTTTTTTTATTTGCTATGACCCTTTTTCAATTGAACTGTATTTTTCATCTTACCAGCCTTGAAGAAAAAAAGGAAGGCCGCATCATAAAACAAAAAATAGAAAACTTATAATTTAAATACTATGGAACAAAAAATTTCTTACAGAAAAGTGCGTGATCTTGGTGGCATTTTTTCGGCCGCATTCGGATTCATAAAACAAAATTTCAAACCCTTTTTTGGTAGTATTTTGTTTTTAGCCGGTCCTTTTATTATTGTAGGCGCGGCTGTTTCGTCCTACATGATTGGTTCTTCGATGACCATTGCAAAAATGCTGCGTAACCTGGATGAGTTTTATGGAAATTTAATTCTTTCGTATTTGCTTTCTATGATCTTTTATTTTATCGGCATTACCATTTATAATGTTGTTTTAAATAAAAATATTTTGGCAAATGAAAAACTGCAAAGCGGAGAACCGCTCAGGCTTAGTCATTCGCTTGCTGACTTTTTTAATGACTTTTGGCGTATGCTGGGTAATATGTTATTACTTACACTTTTCCTTATTCTTGCTGTTGTTGTAATAGCATTGATTATTGGTGGTTTATTTGCATTGGTGGGTGGTGATGGCAGGGGGGCTGCCATGCTGCTTCCGGTATTATTGGTAATTATTGTTTTTTTTGGCCTACTGCTTTTTGGTCCGGTTCTTTCATACATACCTATTGCCGCTTTATTTGTTTGCCAGCGTGATCGTATAAATATTTTTGCTGCATTACGCAAAGTGTTTTATTATTTAAAAGGTAATTTCTGGATGACCTGGGTAGTAAGCATGGTAGCATTAATTTGTTATATGGTAATGGGCTTTTTTGTGCAGGTACCTGTCTTTATAATTAGCGCTGTTAGCACTTTTTCAAGACTTAAATCAGCCGCTACCTATGGCGATGATGATTCAACGCCCTTAGTAATGGTTATCGTCATTATTATTAGCTCATTATTATCATATTGCGTTATGTCGGTTTATTATTTAATGACAGTTTATCAATACACCAATCTTGAAGAAAAGAAAGAAGGAAGTTCCATCATCGAAAAGATCAATCAAATACAATAAATTTCATTGGTCTTAAAAAAATATATTTTATTTAGTTTATTTTCCCTTTTTTTTGGTAAGATCTTTTTTGGAACTACACCAACTAATATTCTTGTGGATCTTTCGCCACATGAAAAAAGCGATACTTCTAAAATTAAAATCTTAACGCCTTCAAAACAAAAAGAAGCGGAAGTTTTTTCGGATTTAAAATTAAAATACAAACAAACCGTATCTGCACAAAAAGGTATTTTGGAACGTTTTTTTGCCTGGTTGGCCGAAAAATTATTTGGAAATGCGGGTGTTGAAAGTATTATGACCGCACAAAGAATTGTAATATGGACAGTTTGTATTGCTGCCGTTGTACTTGTTATATGGCTGCTATCACGCTCTGATATGGTAAGCCTTATCAGGCCCAAGCCAAAAGCTACTGCCTTTAATTTTATGGATGTTATTGAAGATCTTGATAAAATAAATTTCGAAGAAAAAATTAAACATGCCTTAACCGATAACGATTTTCGTTTGGCAACGCGCTGGCATTATTTAAAGATCTTATTTTTAATGGATAGGGCTAAGCTTATTGAATTCGCCTCCTATAAAACTAATATTGATTATCGCTACGAATTAAAAAGTAAAAAACACCAGCACGCGTTTATTCGTTTAAGTTATATATACGAATATGTTTGGTACGGTAAATTTATAATTGGTATTAGTGATTATAAAGAAAAGGAAATTGAGTTTAATGATTTTGAAAAAGAACTAAGTGTTTAAAGACAATAAAAAATTCATATACATTTTTTGTGGCATTTTTGCTTTGGTAATAGTCATACAGTTCTATATGCCTAAAGAAACTAATTGGTCGCGTACTTATTTAAATAAAAATAAAGCGCCTTTTGGTTGCTTTGCCATTTATAACTTAATGCAAAACGTATATTCAACTAGTTTTAAAACAAATAATCAAACCTTATATAATTTAAATGATCATCAAAAGAAAAAAGCTTCGCTCGTAATTGTGAACGATAATGTTAATTTTAATAAAAACGATATCCGTTCTTTATTTGAATTTTTAAATAATGGCAATACTGTTTTTATTGCTGTAAACTCATTTAACGGCGCACTTGCGGACACATTTCATTTAAGAACCGACCTGGATTATGCCGATTATTTTGTGTCAATAGATTCGCTGATAAAAAAAGATGGAGTAAAAATAAAACTCAATGCTTCAAATTATAATAAGCAAACATTTGCTTATTCACGTATAGCTACGTCCGCTTATTTCAAAAATTTTGATACTACCCGTTTTAATGTATTGGCAAGTATGGGAAAAGACAAGGCTTGTTTTATTGCTACCAATGTTGGCAAAGGTAAATTGTATTTAATGAGCATGCCGGATGTGTTTGGAAATTATTTTATAGTTGACCATCCAAATCGTTACCTGGCTTACGCTATGCTTTCTATACTTAAAAATGATGAACTAATATGGGACGAATATTATAAAACTTATAATATTACCAGCTATTCTTTTATTAAATTTATTTTAGAAAGTGATGCTTTATATGCAGCCTATTTACTACTCATTTTTATTCTTATCTTATATATGATCTTTGAGGGAAGGCGCAGGCAAAGAGCAATACCCATAGTGGTACCCCCTGTAAACAGTACACTTGAGTTTGTAAATGTAGTAAGCCATGTGTATTATAATAGCAATAATCATCAAAGCATAGCGGCAGAAAAAATAAGATATTTTTACGAAATGGTACGAAGAAAATTTTATGTGAATACAAACCAAATTAACGAAGAGTTTTTAAATGAAGTAACCGACTTAAGTGGCATTGACAAGAAATTAATAAAACAATTATTTGCGTATTGTGAAAAATTAAAACAACCGGTAGAAATAACCGAAAATGAATTAGTAGAATTAAACAGGCAAATACATAACTTTAATAAAAATAGTTTACGATAATGGAAAATCAATTTGAAAACAGGGTAGACCTGAGCGACCTTGTAAATAAAACACAGGGTGTAAAAAACGAGATATCAAAATATATTGTTGGGCAACAACAATTAATAGATCTTTTATTAATTGCTTTGCTGGCAGATGGCCACGTTCTCATAGAGGGCGTGCCGGGCGTTGCAAAAACATTAACTTCTAAACTATTGGCAAAAACAATTGATGCGGAATTTAAACGTATACAGTTTACACCCGATCTTATGCCGAGCGATATAATCGGCACATCTATTTTTAATGCAAAAACAAATGATTTTGAATTCAAAAAAGGCCCGCTGTTTGCAAACATTGTTTTGGCCGATGAAATAAACCGTTCACCGGCAAAAACGCAGGCTGCCTTATTTGAAGCCATGGAAGAAAGACAAATTACGGTTGATGGAAAAACATACCCGCTCGATCTGCCATTTATGGTTTTGGCAACTCAAAATCCAATTGAGCAAGAGGGAACATATCGTTTACCGGAAGCGCAGCTCGATCGTTTTTTGTTTAAGATCCATGTTGGTTATCCTTCGTTAGAAGATGAAGGAACCATGCTTGTAAATTTTCATAATAACTCACACATTATTGATCTTACAACGGTAAAAAAAGTTTTAAATAAAGCATCTATCAATGATCTTAAAAAAATAACTTCTAAAATTGTGATAGAGGAAAATTTAATTAAATATATTTCGCAGATCGTTCATGCAACACGAAAAAATTCCGGATTATTTTTAGGAGCATCGCCGCGGGCATCGCTTGCTATTTTAAATGCTGCAAAAGCAAATGCTTGTATACAAAACCGCGATTTTGTAACGCCTGACGATATTAAATTTGTTTCTTTTCCTGTATTACGCCACCGCGTGATCTTAACACCCGAAAAAGAAATGGAAGGCATTGCAGTAGATGCCATCATTCAACAAATAATTGATAAGGTAGAGGTGCCACGCTGAGCCTTTAACCACAAAGATCACTAAGAAGGCGCCAAGTACTCAAAGATTTTTAAATAAAAAATGACAGAAAACGAAATATCCCAAATAGTTGTGGATTGTGCTTTGAAGGTGCACAAAGTATTAGGCCCTGGACTTTTAGAAAGTGCTTATGAAGAATGTTTGTTTTTTGAATTGAAAAAAGCTGGATTGTCTGTTGAAAAACAAAAAGCTCTTCCGTTAGTTTATGAAAGCGTAAAATTAGATGTTGGTTACAGAATCGATATGATAATTGAAAATAAATTTATTGTAGAAGTAAAATCGGTTGAAGCATTAAATGAAGTTCATTTAGCGCAGGTATTAACATATTTAAAGCTTTCAAATTGCAAATTAGGAATGCTTATTAACTTTAATGTGAAACTTATTAAAGATGGAATTAAACGAGTAATTAATGGAAAATTAGAGAAAGAATTAAATGAAAAATAAATCAGTGCTCTTTGTGTAAACTTAGCGCTCTTTGTGGTTAGAATTATACAATGTTACAGAAAGCTAAAAAAATATTTAAGCAACTAAGATTGACCAAATGGTTTTATAGGGCCATATTTGGTTTGATAGTATTATTTATTTTGGCTTTTTTATTTGATGTACTTTATGATATTGGGTTTATTTTATTATTGTTTTTAATTTTTGCAACAAGTATTGATATTTTCATACTCTTTAGAAATGAACAGCCCGTGAGCGCACAACGCCGTTCAAAATTTCAACGTTTAAGTAATGGCGATGTAAATGAGCTGGAGTTGGAGATTCAGAATTATTTTCCTTTTAAAATAAAATTTTCAGTTATTGATGAACTACCGGTTCAGTTCCAGGTTCGGGATTTTAAAATAGATTCTTTTTTGGATAAAGCAGCATCAAAGCGTTTTGCTTATCAATTACGGCCTGTTGAAAGGGGCGAGTACCATTTTGGCTTGATCAATGTTTTTGTTTGTACACCAATTAGCTTAATTGAGCGACATATAAAGATAGAATACCCTTTTATGATGCCATGCTATCCTTCATTCTTAAAACTGCGTCAATACGAATTGCTGGCAATAAGCAACCGCTTGTCGGAGTTGGGTGTAAAAAAAATACGACGCGTTGGGCATAGTACCGAATTTGAACAAATTAAAGAATATGTTTCCGGCGATGATATTCGCACCATTAATTGGAAAGCAACGGCCCGCAAAAATCAGTTGATGATCAATCACTACCGTGATGAACGCGCGCAACAAGTGTATTGTTTGGTGGATATGGGGCGTATTATGAAAATGCCGTTTGAAGAATTAACGCTTTTAGATTATGCTATCAATGCCAGTTTGGTATTAGGCCATGTTGCGTGGATAAAACAGGATAAACCCGGACTGATAGGTTTTTCTCATAAAATAAATACTGCTGTAACGGCCGATAGAAAAGGGAATCAGTTATTACGCTTGCAAGAGGCTTTGTACAACGCTAAAACTAATTTTGAAGAAAGTAATTACGAAAATTTACTTTCGTTCACACGTACAAAAATTACGCAGCGCAGCTTATTATTATTGTTCACCAATTTTGAAACGTTGAATGGGTTACGTCGTCAATTAAAATACATTCGTAAAATGGCTACACAGCATTTGGTAGTAGTTATATTTTTTGAAAATACCGAGTTAAAAGATCTGTTAGAACAAAAACCTAAGAACACATTCCAGATCTACGAGCAAACCATTGCGCAAAAATTTGATTACGAAAAACGCCAGATCACTAAACAGCTACAGCAATACGGCATATTAAGTGTTTACACAACGCCGCAGCAATTAACCGTTAACACTTTAAATAAATATCTTGAAATTAAAACGAGAGGTATGATTTAAAAAATCTATTATCTTTTTAATGATCGTAGTTTTCTGAAAAATAAAAGCCGCTAAATAATAAGCGGCTTTTTTATATATGTTTTTTTTGAAAGCTAGTTGATCATCACATTTCTTACGCGTGCTATTTCTTCAATGATCTCTTTTAACTGTGCATCTGTAATGTTTACAGTGCTCTTACTTTTGTTAACGATCACCAGTTGGCCGTTCACTTCTTTGGTTTCAGGCTCAACGTATTGGTAGCTGATCTCTATTTTACTATAGATCTGTTTTAGTTTTTCAAACTCAGTTACTATTTGTGCAAAATACTTATCGTTCTTATAAGCATTTAAAATAACAAGGATATTATCTAAGTTAATTTTTTCAAAGCCCAAACGCTCTGTTAAGTCTTTATTTGGTTTTTGTTTAGCTACCTGGCAGGCAATATTCACACCCTCTAACCAGGCGCCGCTGATCATTAATACGCTTAACTCATTACGATTTTGTGTTCTTAAATGCGCATCCATTTTATTAAAGTTATCGGTGCTGATAAAGATCAATGAATCGTAATTTTTTGTGTTGGTTGCTAAACGTTTTAAAGTTTCAAAATCAAAGAACTGGCCAATATGAATATCATCACCCAATTGTTTAATGTTTTGTAAATAGCTCATGGCCGAGAATGTTTTCTCGTAGATATTGATGTAACCCAGGTCTGCACTATAAACGCCAATATTAAACGCTATTTTGTAATTGGTGTTATACTTAATAAGGTTGGTTGAGGGGTTCAATAAATTTGCGTCATAGCCCTGGCCGTTATCTTTTAGCATAGCAGCCATTTCTAAGGGCGAAGGAATAGACATGATAATGTTGTTGATCACCTCGGCAGAAATATCAGGCTTTACTTTTGTTGGTAAAGTATCTACAGGTTCTTTATTCTCAACAAGCTTTTCTTCTCCTCCTCCGCAGCCAATAAATAACGCAAAAAGAGGCATAAGTAAATAAATACCAAAACGGGTAAAATTTTTCATAATAGTTTTTTTGTAAATAATTGAAATTAAGATTTTGTGAAACCTAAAATGTTTACGCCACAAGGATCTTTAGAGTCCTCATAAAACGATTCAATATAATAAATGCCGGTTGCGCTGCAAGGGTATTGGATAGAAGGATAAACTTTCTTTTTTTGTTTATTGGTAGCAATTAAATTTTTGTTCTTATCGTAAACGTTCACAATTAAACGACTACCTTTTATTGCCTGGTCGCAGCACAAAACCATATAAGTAGATCCTTTACTAAAAAGATAAGTAACCATATTAGGCTTATCTACCAGCTTGGTGTTATCAATATAAATGGTTTTTAAATATGTAAAAGTTCCCAGTTTGGAGTTGCAGTTATCGGAAACGCATTGCGCTTTCAAAAAACAGCTCGAAATAATTAAGCTCAAGCCAAGAATTAATTTTGTTTTCATGTAAAATATTTACTTAAATGTTTATAACCAAAAACTAGTGTTTACTAAACAAATTTAATGCTTTTTTGAGAATTTCAAAATATAAAAGAATGAACAGGATCAGTGAAATGAACCAAATAACAATGGCATTGAACCAAAAAGTACTTATTTCTTTGTCAAAAAGGTATTTATATGGCGAAAAGAAGTGAATATTATAGGAAATATACTGTTTTGGTGGGTTAATATAAATAGGGTCTAATTGCTGGTTAAGGTGCCCATTTTCAACAATATATTTATTTTTTACGTATTCTTTTCTAACCACATCTTCTAAATATTCATTAGAATACCTGTTTTTTACCCTTTGGAAACGCTCTTGGCCTTCTTTGCTATCTACAAAGCCCGATAATTTTAGATTTCGTTTTAGATCGTGGCGAATAAATTGAAAATTGTAATAACGGTTTAGCCTTACATAATAATTATTTAAATTTTCGAAAGTAATGTCGTTAAACTTTCCTGGTTTTAAATAAGGAACATCTTTAAATATCACTTCTTTATTAATTTTTGCTTCACGACTTATTTCATTGCGTATAATGGATAGTTTTTCTTTTAGCTCCTCTTGCGACTTGGCATCTTTTTCTTTTGATAATCGTAATGCATCCGTTGCTATCTGAACTAGCTCAGGAATATAATAGGTCATTTTATTATTTACCTGGCTAATGTTTTTATCAAAATCAAAAAAGGGTTCTTCGTAATTATTATATCTGAATTGTTGCACCATTAAACCTTCATAAGCCCAGCGTGACGGCATCATACTGGCAATGGTTGGCACGCCCGAACCGCCGCCAATAGTAGCGTTTAGCTTATCAAACGTAAACATAGCACCACCTAAAATTAATTGCGGAATAATTAACAAAGGAATTAAAATATAAATGGTTACCGCCGAATTAAATGCACTCGAAATGTTTAAGCCAATAACATTTGCACAACAACCTACACTAAATAACATGAACCAGCATTGCAGGGTCATGCCTTTTAATTCAATAATATAATTGCCTATCAACACAAATAATAGGCTCTGTACGGCAGTTATTGTAAATAAGATCTTAACTTTTGAAAGGTAATACGCAAACGGACTAAGATTTAAGAACCGTTCACGCTTTAAGATCTTACGGTCTTTATAAATTTCTTCGGCACTCACTGTTAAACCAATAAAGAGCATAACTATTACGCACATAAAAATGTAAGCCGGTATATTATCATTATCTCTGAAAACATATTCAGAACCTTTAACCCTTGATGTATATCGGATAACAAAGGATAGTAACATTGCAAGCACTGGCGCCTCTAAAAGGTTGATCAATAAATATTGCGCATTACCGATCTTTGAAAGTATATCACGTTTTATAAAAACAAATAATTGTTTTATAACACCCGGAATTTTAAATGAGTTAACTATTTTTTCTTTTACTTCTTTAAATTCAGGAAGCTTAATGTTTGTTTTATATGCACTGTGCCATTCTTCGGGTTGTACTTTTCTGTTACCGGTATAGTTACCGTATTCATCTACTTCCTGCCCCTCTAAAATATTAAATATCAACTCTGGATTAACGTTACCGCAAAGCTCGCACTCACCCATATCACAATTAACGTGGTTTGCCGCTTTTTTAAAGTACATCACCGCTTCAACCGGGTTGCCATAATAAATATTATAACCGCCAACATCGAGTACGCAAATTTTATCGAACATTTTAAAAATGTCAGACGATGGCTGGTGAATAACCACAAAAATTAAATTGCCTTTTAACGATAGTTCTTTTAAAAGGTCCATTACGTTTTCCGAATCGCGCGATGATAAACCTGATGTAGGCTCATCCACAAATAAAATAGCCGGCTCGCGAATAAGATCCAGTGCAATATTCAATCGTTTACGCTGGCCGCCACTTATTTTTTTGTTAAGTGCATTGCCTACAATAATATCTTTTGTTTCAAGAAGACCGAGATTTTCAAGAGTTCTTAATACAACTGTTTTTAATTCTTCGGGCGATTTATCTTTAAAACATAATTGCGCATTGATGTAAAGATTTTGATATACCGTTAACTCTTCAATTAAAAGATCGTCCTGTGAAATATAACCGATCAACCCTTTTATCTTTGATTTATCAAAAGTTACATCCTGCCCATTGATGCGAATGCTGCCCGCGCTCGGCTTTTCAATACCTGAAAGTACATTTAATAAAGTTGTTTTACCGGCACCACTGGCACCCATAATTCCAACCAATGCGCTATGAGACTCAGAAAAATTAATATCGCGTAAGCCAATTTTACCGCCTGGAAATTTATATTCTAAATTCTCAACTACAAAGCTTATTTTATTGTGTTCGGTAGTGCTTAAAAATTGTTCAACAATATCAGAATAATAAATAGTGCCACGTGGCACCCTGATAGTACTGCCGGGAGCTAAAAGGTAAACGATCTTCCTGTCAACCGGAATGCCGTTTATTTGTAATTCATTAACGCCGGAATAATTGGTGAACAATAAATTTACGCTTGGAAAACGGATTGTAACGATCTCGCCATCCAAACCTTCAGACTGAATGTGATTTGCTTTTGATGTTTGCTCTGCAAAATCATTTATAACTACAAAATGCTGTGCAATATCGTCAGGGATAGGGATCTGCGTATAAAAAACTTCCGCAACACGTTTTTCTTCTTCAGAAATATTAAAGCCTTCAGCGGCAGTATTAATAATGTCAATACGCGATTCGGTAAAAGAATTATTGGCTTTTAATAATTCATACAAACGCACCAACACAATTACTTTTTGTTTTTGCGCAAGCGTTTTATTTATTTTAATACAAATAGTAAGGGTTCTTACCGAATCGGAAACAGAGGTACGTTTACGTTTTTTTGTTGGCAATTCATCATCGCCCTCAATACCTTTTACAACTTTATCTTCAACTAAATGATCGTCGTAAAGCTTTAGGTATTCTTCTGTTTTGGCTTTGTTTAATTGAAAGGATAAAAAGGAGCGCACAAAATTGCGTTCCGAATCGCCGCTACCATCATCCTGTTTTGCAATAATGGCAAATAATTGCATTAATGCCCTAAGTATTTCCTCACTCATATTTAAAAGAGAACATTAAATTAAGCATTATTTTAGTTTTATCTAATTTCGGCTTAAAAATTAGGAGAATTAATCTTCTTTTTTCTCTTCTTCCTCTTCGGCAGCGCCAAATTGTTTCATCTTTCTTAAGAAATCGTCTTTCTTTTTTGGATTACCATACACATCAAAACTGTAAGCAGGGCCTTTATCCACGTCCATTTTTTTATTCTTACTTTTCATTTCTTTGATGTCTTTATTAAAAAGATCGTTGCTACTCAATGCCATCATTTTTTGATTGGTATAATTAAAATAATACCAGGTATTAGGATCGGCCTCAAGGTATATTTCCATTATGTCTTTATTTAAACCTCTTTTTTTCGTGATCTGAACGTGGCCTTTCATGTAACGGAAGACCTCTGTTTTTAAAATATTTCCAACACCTATCATGCCTTCAGATATATAGGAGTTTAGCTTTGTATTATAACTCATTTTTACATCATTCAATACAATGTTCTTCTCTAATTCATCGGGAAATCTTTTGTAATTGCCATATAAATTCAATTCAGAAAGCGCCCTATCACCTTTCTCTTTTCCTAATATTTCAATTAACCCGTGGTTGAAAAGATCCCCTTCAAACGGTGTAGGGTTTAAGCTACCAATATACAACTCAAAATCTTTTGCCATTTTACGAATAGCGCTTCCTTCAAAAAAGAAATCGACAACCATCATTAAATTAAAATTAATACTGTCTTTAACAGTTTTGTAAGTAGCATTACCAACGTTGGTTAATTTTACCTGGCCAAGGTCGTTACTTAAATTATATCTTCCTTCGGTATATATCTCGCAATTAGTTGTGTTTAAGCTAACGTAGTTACCGGGTAAACTCATCTCTAATAATTTTTCTTTATTAGAGATCTCGTACATATCATTTTCTTTATCGTAAGTTAAAACGCCATCACCTTCTATAACATCTTTAGAGCTTCTTGCGCCTTGTAATGACAAGAAAGAAGCGTATACCATGTTTGTATCGGAGTTATAAAATAACCCTGTTCCAATTGGCGCACCCTTCACATCCAAAGCTTTTTTAGGGATAGGGATCTGAATATCTTTTGGATTGATCTCACCGGTAAATTGTAAATAGGCCTTACCGATCTTATTACAATTGTTTACGATCTTGGTTCCACCTTCATAAAATAAAAATTCGTTAGTTGCAAATAAATATACTTTACCCGCAAAACTAAAATGATCGTTGAACTGGAATTTTTCTTTATCATCGATCAAACCTTCAGAGATCGTTTGCCCGGTTGTATCAGGGCGAATGGTGTTGAATTTGATCAGATAAGGTTTCTCGTTCTCATCTAAGTATTGGTATTCACCGGATGCTAAATAATTTCTTCTGCTAAAAATATTAGCCGTTGTATTACGTATGGTGTGAAACTTTGTTACAGTATTTGCAAGTATAGATGAGTTTCTTAAAGTATCCATTACCGCATTTTTAAAAATAGTAACATCACCATTATATGGAAAGATCCTGGCATCGGCTACATTTATAAATGGCACATTCTTACATTTAATAATGTATTTTTTTAAATTGTATTTTGCGCCAGGAGCAAAAAAACGGAGCGAATCCTGGTTGGGATGAATACTTATAAATTCGGGGCCTTCGAGATCCAATCCTTTTTCGGCGGCTTCTGTATCAATTTTTTTCTGCGTATCGCCTAACTCCATCTCTTCCGAATCCATATACCACTTAAAGCGATCCATAAAGGCAATATATTTATTCTTATCAAACTTCACATAAGAGCCTTCGCCATTGGTAATAAAATCACCAACACGCTGATCAAAATCTATTTTTGCGTTTACGTTTACTGTACTAAATGTAAAACCATCTTCGTCAAACGCTTTTAAATGGAAGTTGGCCGTATCACTAAACATACGCCGTTTTACAAAAAGTATTTTTCCGGAGGTAAGATCTGCTTTTTCAAATTCAGCTTTTCCATTTCCTGTAAGCTCTTTATAAGTAAGATCAAAACGACCTTTAAAGGTTATATTTTCTTTGTATGCCCTGAAAGGTTTTTTAATGTCAAAAGCCTGTAACAGGTCTTTGTATGGCATAAAATGCAGGCGCACCGTATCGCCATGCGCGGTTGGAAATTCAGGATTATCACCCTCTTTTACATCAAAGGTACTTGCATTGCCATTGGCACTATCCGGAAAGAAAATAAGATCGGGCACTTTTGAATGACTGGAGCTGAAATTAAGATCACCACCACCACGCAATCCTTTATTACTTAACCTGATCTCCTGATCGAAGTTAGCTTTGCCACCATAAAGCGGATAGCCGCCTGTTGGTGTTTGTCTTATAAAACCAAGCGAATAATCTTTTTGTAAGGTTAACACTTCTCTAAAGTCGGGGAAAATGCCTGCGGAAGAAAATGTACCGTCAAAACGCAAACCTTCATTCCTAAAGTTATCTAAACTATCTATCGCAAACGGATCCAGCTTAAAATAAAATTTATCTTTGTTATAAACACCTTTAAAAATAGTACGCTTATCGTAAAAAGCATAGCTTTCTTTAAAGCTTTGAAATGATGGGAAAGTGGGTGCACGGCCCCAACCGCTTTTATTCTTAGGGGCATCAATTCTTAATTCACCATTTACATTTTCAATAAGCGTTTGTACTTTTTTAAATGGAATGTTACCGTTAATATCAGGTTCAAAAGCTTCTACGTAGATCTTTATCGAATCAATGGTTTTCATTTTCACCTTAAACTCTTCGTAATCGAAAATAAAATCCTTACCAATAAATTCAAATTTACCCGATGAAAGCGTACCGTTAAATAAGATCTCGCGATTCTTTTTTAAAACCAGCTCACCGTTTTTAGGGAACATAAATACTTTTTGAGTATCGCTTAATAATACCTGCTTCACGCCGTGAACCGTTAGATCGTAGTTTAAAAGGTTTAAATTTGCATTATCCTTGCCTTGTATAACAGAGTGCAAAGTAATAACATCATAATCGTGTTTGTGCTTTAGGTTGTCGGCAAAATCAAATAAACGCTGTCTCACTTTGATCATGTCGGTTTCCGGGTCGTAATAGATCAAACCGGCAATTGCCATTTTAAAGATGATCGGACGTAGATCGACCGCTAAAAATTTGATATACTTTGCAAAATCAACCGTAGTAAATTGCGCCGGCTTATCATTGGCATTGTAATAATCTATCATTTTAGAGATTGGGCTTACGGTTTCTTTGCCTTTTATATTCTCTGATTTTTCTCGGGTATAAAAATCGGTTGATTCAAAATAAGCTTCTCCCTGGAAATTGTTTGGTAAAAAATTAAACGCAATTGTTGGCTCATCCAGTTGCCAAATTATCTGTTCAAAATACATATCGTATTTATGAAATGAATTTGAGAAAGGTGTTTTTTGTAAACCATCGTCGCCTCTTAAAATAGTTACCAAACGTTTTTCTACCTGGTAGGTAAAACTTAAACCGGGATGATAGATGGTATCTTTATTTAAAAAGAATTTTACAATACCAGGATTAGCCACAATCCTGTCTTTGCTCATGCCAAATGAGCGAGCCGCAATTTCTAAAAATTTAACGCCATTGCGTTTAAAAATAATTCGTGCAGGATTGGCATTTGTGCCTGAGCCTACAAACTTTGGCCCACGCATACCAAAACCACCATCATAATCCACATCGGGATAAATATTTTTTACAACCAACCGCTTGCTGTAAGAATCAAAACGCGGATAGGTTAATTCTCCATTTTCAGTAATGATCCGATCTGAGAATCTCCCTATTTGCGGTTTGTCAAAAAACTGTTTACCTACAAATGTGGCAGTATCACTACTGTAATTTCCTGTTTTGCAATCAATGGTATAACGTTTAATAGTAGCATAAACTTCTTTATCCAGGCCAGAACGTTCCCAGCTTACTTTACCGCTCTTTCCAACAAAATTTCCTATTTGTGGATAAAAAACACCATTTGTGTTTTCAATGGCGATACTATCGCCGCGAGGGTTTACACCGATCATTGTAATATCTTTAAACGTAATTTTTGGGATGGTATCATAATCAAATTTATAGCTCGGCTCTAAAGAATAATATACATACGATGGTGTTTTATAAAACGCATTGTAACGAAACATGTTTTCACCAAGTACTATAAGCTCTTGTGCACCACCAATACCTTTTTTACTAAGAATTTTCATTAAGCATGTTTGCCAATTGTCGAATGTTTCGTGCGGTAATTTTTTTTCAAGTGCAGTGTAAAGCGCAGTAAAGTAGCCGGTAATGTAAGGCACGGGTTTAAGACGTTTATTTGCCATGGCATTACACGCCTTGATAGTTGCTTCTTTATAATAACCGGTAATATAATTGTCTTCCCAATACCTTGTAAACGTTCGCATATAGGTTTCGGCTTCTAAACGATTAGAGGTATTTTCAACAAAATAATTATTTAAGTCGTTAATGAATTTTATAGTATCGTTTGATAATTGAGTTCCTTTTTGCGAATGGCCAAAAAAAGAAAATAGCATAAATGCCAGAACCAGTAATTGTTTATTGAACTTGCAAAGCATACGTAAAATTATTTAACCAAATATAATTAATCAATCAGGTAAATAATAATAATTTTGGGTTTTTTAGATATATCGGCATTTTCCCTCTTTTGCCACTAAAGTGGGCAGGTTTAAAACTATAAACAAAGCCATGTTACAATTAAATTTTTCATAACTCGCAGGAAAATTGTATGTTTGATTGATTATGCAGGGGTCTAGTAACCAAAAATATTTGTCGATTGCGGAATTATTTAGCGTATTAAATAACTACCAGTTAAATTATGCGTACAATGGTGATTTTACCAACGATCTAACAGAGCGTATTCTAGCTCTTGCCGAAACAAATATGGAGGTGGAAAGTGAATCGCTTAAGATCAAGAAAAAGGTTTATTTCATTATTGTAGAGTCGCTTCAAAATATTACCAGGCACCAGGGCAGTAGCAAAGACTCTCGTTTAATGGACGGTTTTTTTTCTATACATAAATTTTTGGGAGGTTATCTTATTGGTTCGGGTAATGAAGTTGAGAATAGCCATATTGCTTCACTTTCGCAAAAGCTGGATAAGGTAAATTCAATGAATGCCGATGAATTAAAAGATTATCAAAAAGAAGTTTTAAGTGCAGGCGGCTTTTCCGAAAAAGGTGGTGCAGGGCTTGGTTTGATAGAAATGGTAAGAAAAAGCGGCAACAAACTTTCTTACGATTTTAAAAAACTCGATGAACAAAATTCCTATTTTTATTTTCAATCAAAAATTACCGAAGCGCAGGCTATTGAGAATAGTATAATTGAAAAACATAATTACGATGTTGTAAAAAATGTGCACGAGGCTGTAATTGATAATAATTTAAAGATCTTTTTCCAGGGCCAATTCAAACACGAGAATGTACGCAGCTTATTGTCAATGGCTGAAGGCAGCATTTACCTTACAGAAAACTTCAGCTTTAAAAAAACTTCGGTAGCTATAATGATAGAATTGTTGCAAAACATTAGTTATCATGCCGCCGGAATAAATAATAGCGAAGAGCGCCCGGGTTTATTTATGGTTGCCGATAATAATAATATTTGTTCTTTAATCACCGGCAATTATATTGAGAATTCAAAAATTGATGAGGTAGTTAAAAAAATAGATTTTGTAAATTCGTTGGATAATGCCGCTATAGAAAAATTATATCTTGAAACTATTGTTCTTGAACAGGACGAACAAAAACGTGGTGCAGGCCTTGGATTTATTGATATACGTATTAAGAGCAAAAATAAAATTGAAATAGAATTGGTTCCTTATAAAGATGATAAATCGTTTATCATCATAAAAGCTAATATAAGTTATTAAACATGGATGTATTGAGATTCACTGCTACTGAAGACCTTCCCTCTGTTATGTTTGATAACGGCACTGGTCTTTTCGAGATATCTAAACGCTCTTTGCCCGAAAATGCTATTCTCTTTTATGAACCTTTAATTGAGCATTTAACTGAATATTTAAAGGCGCCAAAAGAAGAAACCAACGTTATACTTCATTTTGATTACATAAGTACCTCATCCACCAAGCAGGTTATGAAAATGATCATGTTATTTGATGGACTAAGTAAAACCAAAATAGTGAATTTAAACTGGAATTACGATCACGGCGATACGGATATGCTGCAAACAGGAAGCAGGTTAGAAAAATTAACCGGCATGAAATTCATTTTTAACGAGGTTAGATCTTAAAGCCTATTACCAGAACATCATCAATTTGTTTTGAATACCCTTTCCAGTCTTCAAAGGTCTGTTCAAGAACATAGCGTTGTTTATCTATTGATAAAGAATAAATATGAGACAGTAATTTTTCAAAACGCGAACTAAGAAATTTCTTATTATTTTGCCCACCTATTTGGTCGCTGTATCCATCAGTAGTTAAATAGATCATCTCGTGCTCATTTAATACTAATTCAAACGCAGCTATCTTTTGTGTTTTATCCACGGCAAAAATTCCATTTATAGAGCTTATTTGAGGCTTAATTTCTTTCGCCTCTTGATGATCAACAATATAAATAGATTGGTTAGCGCCAACAAAAGAAAGTTTTTTTGTTTTATGATTTATCCTGCAAATAGAAATATCCATTCCATCTGTATTTACTTCATCTTTTTCTTTATTGGCAAGGGTTCCGGCGAGGCTTGTAGCAAGTGCATTTATGATAAGTGCCGGATCGTGTATTTTTTTATGAATGATGATCTCATTTAACAAAGTACTGCCAACCATGCTTAAAAATGCGCCCGGTACACCGTGGCCAGTGCAATCTGCAACAACTATGAACGAATCGCTACCTTGTTTGGAGTACCAGTAAAAATCGCCACTCACAATATCCTTTGGAATATAGGTGATAAAAAGGTTTGGCAAATTTTCGGTCATTTCTTCTTCTGCAATTAAAATAGATTCCTGAATACGTTTGGCGTAATTAATGCTGGAAATGATCTGACTTTGTTTTTCTTCAACTAGCAGCTTTTGTTTTTCTACTTCCTGTTTTTGGTGTAAAATAATTTTGTTTGCTTTTTGCTTATGTCGATTGCTTCTGAAAATTAAAATGGCAAGCACCACCATAAAAATAAATGCAACAATAAATAAATTACGTATTTGTTTTTGTCTATCACTTTCTTCTTTTGCTATTGCCTGTTTTTCTTCCTGCTCAATTTTGTTTAAGTTTTCTTTCTGATCAAATTCATAATTTATCTCTGCACGAATTCGCTTTTCATTATCTTCCATTTTCATTACACTGTCTTTAAACCTAATGTATGAACGGTAATTTTCTAATGATGTTTCAAAATTGCCGGCTAATTCTTCTACATCTGCAAGGTCGCGGTAAACCTGTCCAATGCCCTCTAATTGCCTGATCTTTTGATAAAGCTCTAAAGCTTCGTTTAAGTACTTTCGCGCTTCATTTATATTCGTTGTTCTTTCGTTTTTATTTTCAGTACTCTTTGCTAAGGCAATATATGTTGAAGCAATATTTGCTTTGATCAAAGCTAATTCGGCCCTATTGCCAAGCTCCTCAAAGATCTTCATGGCATTAAATTGCATTTCGAATGATTTTTTAAAATTGCCTTCCGCATCAAAAATATTCGAAATGTTTAAGTAAGCAATGGCAACATTTTTTTTGTTGCCTGTAAGTTGCGCAAACTTTAAAAATTTAAAAAAATAAATAAACGCTTCTTTGTTCTTGCCCTGTTCTGCATACACAGTACCTATATTAGAGTAAGCAATACCCATTGCGTTAGTATCTCTGAGAGAGATGCTCAGCTCTAAAACCTTGTTATAATATTCTAACGATTTTGAAAAATTGGTTTGCCTGTCGTACACAATGCCAATGTTATTATAAAGTGTTAATAGGTCTTCTTTTGAATTAATTTCATCAGTCAGCTTAAGCGCTTTGTAATAATATTCTAACGAAGCATCTAAATTATCCTGCGCGTTATAGATCTCTCCAATTTTATTTAAGCAGACAGCGGTTTTGTAAACATCACCAAGCTCTTCTCGTAAGACTAATTCTTTTTTATATTGTTCTAAAGCACTGGCGTAACTTTCCTGGGTTTCTAATATAAAAGCTATGCTTTGTAAGGCATTGGCCAGCCATTTTTTTGAAACAGAAATATCTACAGCGCTAATTAATTTTTCGGCCATTATTTTTGAAATAGTAGCGTACTTTATAGCTTTTGAATAATCGCGCTGGGCAACATATTCCCTGCTTAAATTAATAAGGGTGTTTATTCTTACTGTATCATCCAGGCCCGCAGATGATGACTCTGCATTTAATGTTTTAATGTTTGCCAAAAGAGAATCGATCACACGTGTTTGGGCCTGCAATCCTCCCATTGGAGAAAAGAAAAAAGGGAATAAAAAACAATAAATATGTTTTATGCTAAGCTTCAATGGTTTTGCCGGGAGTTTCTGAAAACGAAGAAAAACTAAATTTAGCACAAATTTGCAGCGGCTTAAAATATTTTTTAACAGATATTGCCTTATTTCCTTCTAATTTGTTCATTAAAAACCCGCCTATGCAGCCTTTAAAATCAATATCTTTAAGGCTTTAATTTTAACTATGGCAACACTTAAATATTCAGAACAATTAGCGGATGTGGAAGCGGCTAAAAATCTTGGCCTTTTACCCGAAGAATTTGACAAAATAAAAGAGATATTGGGCAGAACCCCTAATTTTACTGAGGTTTCGATCTTTTCAGTAATGTGGAGCGAGCACTGTTCGTATAAAAATTCGATCACCTGGTTAAAAACATTGCCTAAGGATGGGCCACATATGCTGGCCAAAGCCGGCGAAGAAAACGCAGGTTTAGTAGATATTGGCGATGGTTTAGCGTGTTGCTTTAAAATAGAATCTCATAACCACCCAAGTGCTATTGAGCCATATCAAGGAGCCGCAACAGGTGTTGGAGGTATTAACCGAGATATTTTTACAATGGGCGCACGGCCTATTGCACAATTAAACTCCTTACGCTTTGGAGATCTTAGCTCTGCTAAAACACAATGGCTGTTAAAGGGTGTGGTTAAAGGTATTGGTGATTATGGTAACGCTTTTGGTATACCAACCGTTGGCGGTGAAGTGTTTTTTGACGAATGTTACAATGTAAACCCATTGGTAAATGCCATGAGTGTGGGTATTGTAAAACAAGGCGAAACAGTAAGTGCTACGTCTTATGGTGTTGGCAACCCGGTGTTCATTGTAGGATCATCTACAGGTAAAGATGGTATTGCGGGCGCTGCTTTTGCGAGTAAAGACCTTACCGAAGATTCTGCAAAAGACTTACCGTCTGTACAAGTTGGCGATCCTTTCCAGGAAAAATTATTATTAGAAGCTACTTTAGAAGTTATTAAAACCGGTGCCGTTGTTGGTATGCAGGATATGGGTGCAGCAGGCATTACCTGTTCAACATCAGAAATGAGCGCTAAAGGCGAGCACGGTATGAACATTTGGTTACATAAAGTGCCAACGCGCCAGGCAGGAATGCATCCTTTTGAAATTTTATTATCAGAATCGCAAGAACGTATGTTGGTAGTAGTTGAAAAGGGAAAAGAAGATATTGTAAAAGCGGTGTTTGATAAATGGGATCTTAACTGCGAGCAAATTGGTGAAGTAACTGCCGGCGACCGTTTAAAATACTACATGAACGATGAGCTGGTGGCCGATGTACCTGCGGGTGTATTGGTATTAGGCGGCGGAGCACCTGTTTACAAACGTGATTATAAAGAACCTGCGTATTATTCAGAATCTAAGAAATTTGATATCAATTCTGTTTTTGAACCAACAGATCTTAAACCCATAATGCAACACTTAGCTAAACATCCAAATTTGGCAAGCAAACGTTGGGTATATAACCAATATGATAGTATGGTTGGAACCATCAATATGAGCACCAACAAACCAAGCGATGCGGCCATTGTAAATATTAAAGGCAGCAAAAAAGCTTTGGCTATGACGGTAGATTGCAATGCGCGTTACGTAAATGCAGATCCTGAAGTGGGCTGTGCAATTGCTGTAAGTGAAGCTGCACGTAACATTGTTTGTAGTGGTGGTATACCAAGCGCGGTAACTAATTGTTTAAATTTTGGTAACCCGTATAACCCTGAAGTGTACTGGCAATTTGTTGGTTCTATAAAAGGAATGAGCAGCGCCTGTTTAAAATTCCAGACGCCGGTTACCGGTGGTAATGTTAGTTTTTACAATCAATCAAGTTACGAAGGACCTGTTTTTCCAACACCAACCATTGGTATGATTGGCATTGTTGAAGACAAAGCGTTGCAAACAACTTTGGATTTTAAAAATGAAGGCGATATAATTTATTTAATTGGCGAAAGCAAAAATGATATTTCTTCTTCAGAATATTTATATAGCTTTTGTAAAGTAAAGAATAGTCCTGCGCCTTATTTTAATTTAGATACTGAGTACAATGTGCAGCAAGCCGTTAAATCTGTTATTAAATATAAATTAATTAATTCGGCACACGATATTAGTGATGGTGGTTTATTTATAACGCTTTTAGAAAGTGCTATGGTAAATGATCTTGGTTTCGAGATCAATTCGGAAGTTTCTATCCGTAAAGATGCTTTCTTATTTGGTGAAGCACAAAGCAGGGTAGTGGTGAGCGCTTCAGCTGACAATGCTTTAAAACTGGAAACAGAATTAAAAAAACAAAACATTCCGTTCTCAAAACTTGGTGTTACAAAAGGAAAATCAATCGTTATAGATTCTGTCAATTACGGAACCGTTAGTGATTACAAACACACTTTCGATACAAGTATTGAAGGATATATGAATTAATTTATATCTAATCCCGAAGAAAGAGGGATCTAAGAACTAAATAAAAAAAGCTTCAGATTTTTCTGAGGCTTTTTTTTGGGCGTTGCCTCCGGCCCGGGCTTTCCGCTACAATCTTTTTGTTCGTTCCTCTCAAAAAGGATTTTCGCTGCAATCCCTAACGCAAGTATACGCTATGCGTGAGGGATATGAAGGGTTTAGCTCGGGCGAGGTTTTCTCGCCCAGCCATAGCGAAGCAGGACAGCAAGCCGGTGGCTTGATGGGCCAACTTGTGCGAAGGAGATAATAGCCCGACCCGTAGGGGCACGCCCAAAAAGAATTTATATTTATTTTGCCACTTAATTCACCCTAAAACAAAAAAGACCTCAGAATATTCTGAAGCCTTTTTGTATAATTTATTAATTGTTTTTCCTTTTTTATTTTTTGTCCTTTAAATTTTCATCGGCAGCTTTTATCATTTCTAGGTGAGCGCTAACTTCCGGCGCTGTTGTTTGTGCCCAGCTTTTAATTTCTGCATCATCGCATTTATCTGAGATCTTATTAAGCATACTTAATGCATCCTCATGTTTATCTTTCATTTTAGAGATATAGGCTTTATCATAATCAACACCTGTTTTTTCAGTTAGTTTTTCAAGATCTTTTCGTTGATCATCTGTTAGATCCTGCGGAAGCACAACAGATTTTGTGGCTGCTAGTTTTTCAATATCAAGGTTCATTTTACCGTGCGCTTCAACCATCATAGCGGCTAATTTTTTTACTTCTGCTGTAGAAGCGTTTAAAGATGCATTTTCCGATGCTTTGATCTCAAACATCCCGCCTGAATATGTGTTTACCAAATGTTCTGCGCCTTTTTCTTCTTTTTTATCAAGATTTACTTCATTTACTTCTTCGGCAACTTCTTTAGCATCTTTATCATTTGAGCAGGATGTTGTAAGTGCAAACGCTAAACTTAAAACGGTAGCATAACTTGTAATTTTTTTTAATGTTGTCATTTGGTTCTGTTTTTAATTATTTAGTGTTATGTATAAAAAATTATGCCAGTGTTTTTTTGAGTAATCGCTGTGTTTTATTTTTTTCATTTCTCGAAATGGCGTAAAGCGGGAAAATTATTTCCCGTTCTTTGCAAAAGAAAGAAGTATTATTTCTTACTTTTTTTAGTTTCTTTTTTTGACGGCTGTTCTGTTTCATAATAATTGGGGCCGTCAAAACCTTTCCCCGTTCCTTTGTTGTTTTTTAGATGTCCGCCTTTATTATGTTGTTCATCCTTATTTCTTTCTTTATTAGTATTCTCTCCGGTATTACGCAAAGCGCTACCTTCTTCTTTTTCCTTAGCAGGTGTTTCGCTTTTTTTTACCGAGGAATTTTTCTTTTTTAAAATAGCCATAATAGTATTATATAATTATATAAATACAATTAAAAATCATGCCAGTAAAAGAATTTAATTAAAGTGCCTGTAATTCGGGCATTTGGGTAACGCTATCCAAAAGGTCAAATAATTCTGCAGAAGAATTAAGCGTTACTAATTTTGTGCGTGTTTCTTTAAAATTTGGAATACCTCTGAAATAATTTGAGTAATGGTTGCGCATT
Organism: Chlorellidium tetrabotrys; assembly: GCA_032273165.1. Classification (NCBI taxonomy): domain Eukaryota; class Xanthophyceae; order Mischococcales; family Botryochloridaceae; genus Chlorellidium; species Chlorellidium tetrabotrys. The sequence goes on from JAUKPS010110141.1 coordinate 356,490, forward strand.
TCAAGCAATCCTAATTTCTCCCCTTTCCACTCAACCGATTTTTGTAAATGCAGTTTGCATACTTCAACACGATTTATAATAGTTGGTTTAGCTAAATGCTCACCTGTTTTAAAAAAATGTTTTATTTCGTTAAAGATCCACGGGTAACCAATAGCAGCGCGGCCTATCATGATACCATCAATGCCATAACGGTTCTTATACTCTAAGGCTTTTTCAGGACTATCAATATCACCATTACCAAAAATTGGAATTTTTATGCGTGGATTATTTTTTACTGCGGCAATAGGTTCCCAATTAGCACTGCCTTTATACATTTGCTGACGAGTACGACCGTGTATGGATAAGGCTTTTATACCAACATCCTGCAAACGCTCTGCCACTTCCATAATGTTAATACTATTATCATCCCAGCCTAAACGGGTTTTAACGGTAACGGGTAAATTAGTGCTATTTATAACTGCTTTTGTTAAACGCACCATCAGGTCAACATCTTTTAAAACACCGGCTCCGGCACCTTTACAAACAACCTTTTTTACCGGGCAACCAAAATTAATATCTACAATATCGGGATTTGCAGCATCAACAATTTTACCTGAAAGAGCCATCGCTTCTTCATCGCCACCAAATATTTGTATGCCAATTGGGCGTTCGTAATCAAAAATATCAAGCTTTTTGCGGCTTTTGATAGCATCGCGAATTAAGCCTTCACTACTTATAAATTCGGTGTACATTAAATCGGCACCATATTGTTTGCAAACCAAACGAAACGGTGGATCACTTACATCCTCCATAGGAGCAAGTAATAGGGGGAAATCAGGAAGCTCTATATTATCGCCGATCTTTATCACGGCGCAAAGATAATGAATTTAGCTGGTATTACTTAGTGCAACTTTGTGATCTTAGTGCCTTAGCGGTTAAAAATAACTAACGTGATGGCAGATAATAAATATCACTTAACAGATTCTCCATACCTGGTTTTAAAAGGTTTATACGACCTAAAGTAATATTGATAGTTACGGTCTGCTTATTGTATTTTGCTTTTTTGTATGTCTTAAATTCTTTAGGCACAAAGGGCAAACTAAAACTTACTTTGTAATTATCATATTTAAGATTTGTGTTTGTGTTACTAATGTTAACAAGACTATTCTCCGAACTATAAATATTTAGTACTATGCTTTGATCTTTCCATTTATTATTAAAAAATACCTGGCCATTCAATTTAAAGCTTTTAGTGTTTTGATTACTTAGTTGAGGAAATTGTTCTTTCTGAAGATCGGCTTTAAAATATAAGGTGCTATCCGAAGGGTTATTTAACCAGGTATCACTTGTGTCCCCCTGAATTTTAAAATCGGAAAAAACTATTTTTAAAAAGAAATCATTCTTGCTTTCATCATAAAATAAATATGAAGGACCTTTTACAGTATAACAATCTACCGAATCTAGACACGATTCAATGGCTGTGGAAGAAGAAACAATATCCTGCGCTGAGAATTTTAAAGAAACAAAAAATAAAAAAATAATAATTCCTGATCTCATATTTATAAAGATACGCAAAAGACATGCCATTGAACTTAAAAATTAAGGCTTTTTCCTGTTCATACCCATAGCCTTTAGCATCCAGTCAGGAAGCGGCTTTTCGGGTGCACGTTTACTAAGGTCCAGGTACCAACCCCATTTTTTCATAATTGGTATTTTTTTGGTTTCCACAAATTCTATCAAAGCGCCATCCGGATCTTCAATGTAAGTAAAATGTCCTGCAGCTTCGCCCATTTCAAAACCTGCACCTCCATCCACTGTAAATGGATGACCTGCCGCTTCGCAAGCTGTTTTAAGCGCAGCCATGTTCTTAATATCAAAGCACATGTGTATAAAACCAAGATCGCCCCAAAAACGATTCTCGAATATTTTACGGGCTGTATAATTTTTTGCTTCTACCAATTCAATATAACTATTCCCAAATAATTTTGAGAATGGGCCAACACGCGGTTTGCTATGTGTTAAAATAGCGCGCTTTGCAGTTACTGCACCACCGGGCAAAACAGAAAGATCTGCATAACTGTCTTCGCCTTTATACATTACTTTATCATAGCCTAAAATATCAGCATAAAATTTAATTGATCTTTCAATATTGCTTACGCCAATGATCATACCTACAGGTCCACCGGTTTCTCTTAAGCCTTTTGCAAACCAGGCATCATCTTCAATTACCTCAAATAAATTTCCAAAAGCATCTTCCATAAAAAAATGTTGTTTGCCTGCAGGATTTTTAGTGATCTCTCCAAATATTTTTACATTTTTCGACTTTAAAAAATCGTAAGAAGCTTTTACATTCTCTGTTTTCATTTTGGCGCAAAACAGGCCAAGATCCCCTAACTGTGGCTTAAATGCCGCTGCCTGTGGCGTACGACTGGTATATTGCCATATCTCAAAACCGCCGCCGCCTTTCATGTTAATAGCTAAAATAGCGTGACGCGCATGTGGTTTGCCACCGGTGTAAGGCAGCATCAGCTTGGCCTCTGCAGCTTCTTCAAATACCGGCACATCCATGCCGAAATTTGTATTGTACCATTTAAAACCTTCGTTAACATTGGTTACACCAATGCCTACCTGTTGTATTCCTGAAATTATATAGCTCATATTGTAAATATCAAAAGTAGAAATTACTTCAGTAAAAACCAGTAATTTATTTGCCCTTTATATTAAATTTATTAATTTAGATTATAAAATAAACTTAAAACCCTTTGTATGAAAAAGCGACTTAAACTCATTTTGTTACTTATGGCATTATCACTTTCTTTTTTTTCACAAGTACCTACACCTACACTTTATTTTACTATTACTTCTCATAACGAAATGACAGGAACTGAGCCATACGATACAGCGCCAACCTACACATTTTTCAATCAAACAAGAGATACTCTTCGCAAAATTGTTGATTTAATTTATGCAAAAAACGCTAAGTATGACCTGCAAACCTGTCAGAAATTTGTTTTAGGTTCTATTCATGCCGAGAGTGCTGCTACTTCAACCGTCGACATTTTAGAGTACGCATATAAATTAGGAGGAGTGCCTTACGGAAATGTGGTGCAAATAGATCCACGTTACAAAACACAATCAGGTGTGCCTTCGTATACGTATAATATGGCAGACGTTGCGCATTTAATAGATAGCACTGGCGCCACGTCAAGTAAAGTAGTTGGTGGTTTTGTTTATTATAACAGTACAGTTACACCAACCTCAGCTTATACCTCTGGTGATTGGCTGCCTTTTACAACAACTATTACAGGAACTTTTAATAATAACTGGAAAGCAGATATATTATGGGGAGCCGGAAGTATTTTGCCACATTCACACGACGCAAATAATTATGGTACCTGGAAGCCCCGCAACTCAAACGATTCTGTCGGATTTTTTTGTCACGATCCATCACAAAATGTTTGGATACAGGGAAATGGCTGCTCATGGGACCTTAGTGCAACAGCTAACATTCAAACAATTATTTCTGAAATAAGACAAGAGTCTACTAAAATTCAAAATGGGACTTATCCCGGTAACAGATTTTACAATGCTACCATGATGATAAACTTCAAAGACTTTCAAAGCCCGGGATTTAGAGCAAAATTATCTGAAGTATTAGATTCAATTAATGTAATGAAGAATCAGGGCAAAATTATTTGGGCAACCATCAACCAAAAACATGCTGCGTTTCAGGCTTGGAGCAGTGCAAATTCTATTCCTTATTCTCAATGGCGTTGTAGCCAAACCGTAACCTGGTCGCCAACTTGCAATTTAAACAGTATTGGCGAGCACGATAATGTTAAAGCTACTTATTTAAATATAATTCCAAACCCGGCTTCAAACCAGCTTACAATTTCGTGGAGTGGACAAATGAACGATAAAACGGTATTACATATTTTTGATAATTTAGGCCGAGAGATCTACAACGAGAAAATTATGCGTTCTATTGTTCAGGTAGATACAAAGGACTTTGTTTCTGGAATTTATACTGTAATAATTGCAAACAATACGGAGCAAACAAAACCACAAAAATTAATGATAGCAAAATAGTTAACTGAAACAATGAAAGTCCGTTAAAAATAATTTTAACGGACTTTTTTTATTAAATTCACCCCATTAAAAAACCAAACATTATGTACGGCCAACTAAAAGAACAACTACAAAAAACATTAGCAGAAATTGAAAGCAATGGTTTATTTAAGCGCGAACGCGTTATTACAACGCCAATGGATGCGGTAGTAAAGGTAAACGGCAAAGATGTTATTATTTTTTGTGCGAATAATTATTTAGGACTTTCGTCGCATCCAAAAGTGATTGCAGGCGCAAAAACAGCTTTAGATAGCCATGGTTACGGCATGAGCAGTGTGCGTTTTATTTGCGGAACACAGGACATTCATAAAACTTTAGAAAAAAAGATATCTGATTTTTTAGGTACAGAAGATACCATCTTATATGCTGCTGCATTTGATGCTAATGGTGGTGTTTTTGAACCCTTATTTGACGAGCAGGATGCTATTATAAGCGATGAATTAAATCACGCTAGTATAATTGATGGTGTGCGTTTATGCAAAGCGCAGCGTTACCGTTATAAGAATTGCGACATGGCCGATTTGGAAGAGCAGTTAATAGCAGCGCAAAAGCAACGTCATCGTATTATTGTTACGGATGGTGTTTTTAGTATGGATGGTTTTGTTGCGCCGTTGGATAAAATTTGTGACCTGGCAGATAAATACAATGCTTTGGTTATGGTAGATGAAAGCCACGCTACCGGCTTTATTGGTAAAACAGGTAGAGGAACCATTGAAGCAAAAAATGTAATGGGCCGTGTTGATATTGTAACCGGAACTTTAGGTAAAGCTTTAGGTGGCGCTATGGGTGGCTTTACAAGCGCAAGAAAAGAGATCGTTGAGATCTTACGCCAGCGTTCACGTCCATATTTATTTAGTAACTCCTTATCGCCTGTAATTGTTGGAGCAAGCATTGCTGTATTTGATATGTTAAGTGAAGCAACTACACTTCGCGATAAATTAGAGTGGAATATTAATTATTTTAAAAAGGGAATTAAAGCAGTTGGCCTCGATATTCGCGAAGGCGATAGTGCTATTGTACCTGTAATGTTATACGATGCCAAACTAGCACAAACCTTTGCCGATAAATTACTGGCAGAAGGAATTTATGTAATAGGATTTTTCTTTCCTGTTGTACCAAAAGATAAAGCGCGTATTCGTGTGCAATTAAGTGCAGCGCATGAAAAAGAACATTTAGATAAAGCCATTGCTGCCTTTGCAAAAGTTGGTAAAGAGCTTGGTGTGATAAAAGAGCTTACTGCTTAATTATTTTTCGCGTAAATTCTTGTACGCCTAATTTTATTTTAATAAAATAAATTCCGGGAGGGTAATCTTTTAAAATTATTTCGGTTTTTTCTGTAGCGTTAACATCGCTAAAGCAAATTGCACCAACTGTATTATAAATTTCGACACTGCTGTTTTTTTCTAAACCTTCTATTAGTATTGCTTCGCTTGCCGGATTGGGATAAATATGCACGGTGGTATTTACAAAATCTTTTTTTATACCTAAACAAGTTGCAACCGATTGCGTAAATGTAGCATATGATGGATCTGCATCCGGGTCATAGCAGGTAACAGTATACGTAGTACTAATTGTTGGCGATATAGTTGCAACATTTGCCAGAGTAATGGGTGTGCTTGATTGAACGGCCGGGGACCAAAAACACCAATTATGTATAAAATCATGATGTGCTGTTAATGTAGTTTGTTCTCCTACACAAATAATAGAATCGCCTGTGATCCATGTTTGCGCTTTTGTGCTTACAGCTACTGTAAAAATGAGTATTATAATTAATTTTATCCTCATAATAGTTTTTTAAGGCCTTATTAATAAAGTTACAATAATTTTAACAATTATTTATGTTCAGTGGGAACTAATTTCCGCAGACCGACTGTATCTTTTTGTTAAAATCCGCATTATTTAACACTATAAACCACTCTAAAAGCAGGAATAAGATTTGAAGCCTTTATACAATAACTTTTAAATATAAAGCCATGTATTCAAAGGAGATTAAATTAGACCCTGTTTCGAGATTTTTATCCGGAAAATTTTCAAAGCTGCTTATTGTGGCGGCAATTGCAATGATTGCTTATCTGACAGCATAAATTAATCCGGATCGTTAAAGCCAGAAATATCGCGCCTGTCTTTTTTTGTTGGCCTGCCGCTTCCTTTATCCCGCTTAATATTTACAGTAAAAAAAACCGAATCTAATTTTTCCTGCCTGGTTTGCGGTGGTGAGTGATCGGTGTAATGTTTTTGTGCTAATTCAAAATTACCTCGCTTTTCAAGCAAGGCAGTTACTTCAATTATTTTTTTTATATCGCCAATGGTAAGTGAATATTTTTCACCAACTTTTACAATGTGTGAAGGCTTAAAATTGTCTCCGTCTAATTTTACTTTACCGCCCTTGATGGCTTCAGATGCCAAGGTGCGTGATTTATACATACGTATGGCCCATAAATAAGTGTCTGCCCTTACTTCCATTACCGCAAAATAAAAAATTTAGAAACGTAGGATGTTTGACCATCGTTTAAACGTAAAAAATACACACCATTATTAAGATCTGTAACACTAATTGTAGTGAGATCAAACACGGTTGTAAGATCTAATACTTTTAAGGGTTTGCCATGTTCATTATAAATAAAACCACTCAGTTTTGTATTGTTCGTATTATAGATCCTTACTGTAAGGTGATCTGTTACCGTTTGTAAAGGACTTGGATAAACGCTAATGCTGGTATTAAGGATCTCGGGCACAAATATTTTTTTGATAACAGAATTTTCAACCGGAACCAATTCTATCTTATAATAATTGTTTGCATTAAATAACGGGGTGTTATGTAAATAACTGATGCTTTCGTCCCTGGCCGTATCTCCACAAACACCGGGGTAATTAAATACATCTGTAAAATTTATTGAATCTTTGCTGTGTTTAATGATATAACCACTGCATGAGGTACCCTTTGTAATTGTGAATTTTATTGCAACACCGCTTCCCGCTAAAAAAACTTTGTAATTGCTAATGCGCTGAGCAATGCCGTTTAAAGAGAATAAAACAAATATATAAAGAAGAATTTTTCTCATTCGGCAGTTATCCAGGCAAAGTCATTTTTACCGTTGTAATATAAAGTTAATACGTAATTATCTTTTTGCACCCTTAATTTTTTTGTATCAATCAACAATTGATGGTTACCTTTCTTTACACTTAGATCCTTCACAACAATTTTTTCATAACCGGCCAATAGAGGCTTTGTTAAAACGGCGGTTAGTTTAAGATCAGCCGTCGCTTCATAATTTATTTTTATCTCTGCGGTATAAGCAAAAGTTTTTTCAAATGTAATCTCTTTTGAATTATTTTTTTGAAGATCATATGTAGAACCTTCATCAAAAATAGCAAACTCTGACTGCTCTTTTTTCAAGGGTTTCCAGCCGGCAATAATTTTTTTTCGTTCGGTAGTTAACGTTAAAGAGTTTTCGGTTTGTATGCGTAAATTCTGTTTAACAGGTGTTGGATTCATTCGAAAATAATCAAATTTTAAACCTCCATTTTTGCTAATGGCCATTGTTACATCTGTTTTACCATAAGTAAAATAATTTTGTGTATCATAATATAAAATATAAATTATCCCTGTTTCATCTATAAATAAAGCAGGCATAAATTGATCTTTATGATTGGGATGATAAGTTACCAATATTGGCTCTGTCCATGTTTTACCTCTATCATCACTATAAACAATAAAAATATCTTTGTTATTTATACCATTCTTTTCATCGCTCCAGCAAATATAAATGCGGTCTTTAAATTGGCCTTGTGTTTTATCGCAGGCAATAGCGGGTATGGAATTAAAGTTAGTTTTATTTTTAACCGGTAAAACAGCTTGTTTTATACTTTTTGTTTGAAAGTATAAAGAATCATTTTCTACAACAGTGCTCAATATTTCTCCGTCATTATTGGTGCATATAACCGAATTTTTGTATGCTTTGTTATAAGGGTTACCGGCGCGAACCCCCAGCCAGATCTGAGAAAAAAGCGCACATTGAATAAAGCAACAAATGATAAAAACGTATTTTTTACTTAAGGGCATGGTTAAACAAGCTTTATACAAAAGTAGCACAATTTAATGGCTGTTTTTTATATTTAAAGCCTTTTTTCCATATTTAACAAGCCTTTTGAGGCATTTAATTTTTTGCGAAAGGGCATTAATATTTCTTTTTATATGTCCATCAAAATCTTACCTTTAACCTTTATTTTTTTATGGAAAAATCTACAATTAATACTTATTTAGATCAGAACAAAGAGCGTGTATTGAACGAGCTTTTAGAACTATTAAGAATACCTTCTGTAAGCGCGGATAGTACGTATAAGGCCGATGTTATTAAAACCGCTGAGGCTGTTAAGCAACGCTTAATAGAAGCAGGAGCAGATAAAGTTGAGCTTTGCCAAACAGATGGTTTCCCGGTTGTGTATGGCGAGAAGATCATTGACCCTAAAAAACCAACTATTGTTGTTTATGGTCATTATGATGTGCAGCCTGCAGATCCATTAGAGTTATGGAATTCACCACCATTTGAACCCATTATCAAAAAAACAGAGATCCATCCGGAGGGTGCTATTTTTGCACGTGGTGCATGTGATGATAAAGGCCAAATGTATATGCATGTAAAGGCCTTTGAGTTGATGATGAAAACAAATACTTTGCCTTGTAATGTAAAATTCATGATCGAAGGCGAAGAAGAAGTTGGTTCACCAAGTCTTGGCCCATGGATCGTCAAGAATAAAGAAAAATTAAAAGGCGATATTATTTTAATTTCAGATACATCTATCATTGCAAACGATACCCCAAGTATTGATACAGGCTTACGCGGCCTGGCATATATGGAAGTTGAGGTTGTTGGGCCTAATCGTGATCTGCATAGTGGTGTGTATGGTGGCGCAGTTGCTAACCCAATAAATATTCTCTGCAAAATGATAGCGAGCTGTCATGATGAAAATAATCACATTACCATTCCTGATTTTTATGCAGATGTTATGGAGCTAAGTGCTGAAGAACGTGCAGAAATGGCAAAAGCACCTTTTGATCTGAATGATTTTAAAAAGGATCTTAATGTTGGCGATGTTTGGGGTGAGAAAAGCTACTCCACTATTGAGCGTACAGGCATTCGTCCAACGCTTGATGTGAATGGTATTTGGGGTGGTTACACCGGCGAAGGTGCAAAAACGGTTTTACCGGGAAAAGCATCTGCAAAAATAAGCATGCGTTTAGTGCCGAATCAAAATTCAGATAAGATCAGCGCTATCTTCCAAAAATATTTTGAAAGTATTGCACCAAAATCGGTTAAGGTAAGTGTTAAGCCTCATCATGGTGGTGAACCCTATTTTTTAAGCTCAGATAACAGCGGATATAAAGCGGCAAGCATGGCCATGCAGGAAACGTATGGTAAAAAACCTGTACCAACCCGTGGTGGTGGCAGTATCCCTATTGTAGCGTTATTCAGGCAAGAGTTAGGTTTAGATAGTATCTTATTTGGTTTTGGTTTAGATTCTGATGCATTGCATTCGCCAAACGAGCATTACGGTTTATTTAATTATTATAAAGGCATTGAAACCATTCCTTTATTTTATAAATATTACACGCAACTTTCTGCAAAATAAAATTAATGAACCTAAGTGATTGGATAGGAACAACCGGCGTTACATTACTTTTAATTGCTTTTGCATTGAACATCGGCAAAAAAATTACCACGGAATCTAAAACCTATTTAATTTTAAATATTCTTGGCGCCTTACTGGCGGGCATTTCCAGCTATATGATACATTTTACACCCTTTGTTATTTTAGAAGGTGTATGGACAGCCGCAAGCCTTATGAGCTTACTTAAAACTTTAAAAAATGAAGCAAACTAAATTCATCATTCCTGTTATTTTATTTTTCTCTTTATTATTTACAAATTGTAAAGATTTTAAAGAAGTACAATGCACAGGGGTTAAAGGATTTAAGATCAATAAAATTAACGCACAGGGAATTGATGCAGACATTATTCTTGGCGTGAAAAATCCGAATAAAATGCGCTTTTCTGTTTACAGAAGCGAGTTTGATGTAATTTATAATGGTGTTAATCTTGGCAAAGCAAAACTTTCTAAAAAAGTAAAAATTGAAGGCGATACTGAAAAAAATTACAGCTTTAATTTAAAAAGTAACTTTAAAGATGCTAACCCAATGGATATTATGAAATTAATAAACGGTGGTGGCAAAGGTTTTATTGAAGTAATAGGTGATCTTAAAGCCGGTAAATTTTACTTAAAGAAACGCTTTCCTGTTAAAGTAAAAGAGAAAGTGGATATGATGAGCAAAGATTAGTTTTTGCTTTAAGATTTAATTCCAACGTGAAAATGAATTCGTTTTGATGGAGAACAAAACAATTTTGCTTATCGAAATTTCTAAACTAATTTTTTGGGCGCCTTAACAGGCTGCTTCAGGCTCGGCTATCGCCTCGGTTTTTTGCCTTAACAGGCAAAAGAACTAAACCTTTCACATCCCTGGCGCTGACATTCCGTATAAGAATTGCGATCAATTCACCGAAGGATCATTTCCAAAATCAGCAAAAATACTATATGTCTCTTTTATTTCCGCTAGCTGTAAGCGCCAAAGATCTTCAGCTTCATTACCAAAAAAACCAGATTCTACATTTTTATTGATCAGCCAATGTTTTTTTTGGATCTCATTTTCTAATTGCCCGTCAGCCCAACCACTATACCCTGCAAAAAAACGCACATCATAGGTTTTTACTTTTCCATGTTCAATCATGTGAAGCAATTCATAAAAATTCCCACCAAAATAAATATCATCTTTTATTTTAACGGAGTCACTCAGGTTATGGCCTAAACGGTGAATATAAAATAGCTGATCTTTGGCTACCGGCCCGCCTTCGTAAATAGGAAAATTGCCATTCTTTATTTCAGGTTTTATATCGCGCAATTTAAATTGTGTTTTGTAATTTAAAACAAAGCCTAATGATTCAACAGAATTATGGTTGGTCATGTAAACAACCGATCGGTTAAAAAAACCGTCGTGTAATAAAGGGTGCGCTATAAGGATATTGCCTTCCACGAAATAAAGTTAGAAAAATTTATTCAAAATGCAGGGCTGAGAAAAATTAATTTTTTGCCTGAATCTTTCTCAAATATAAAAGCTGTTCTTTTTCAGAAACGATCCCAGTTGAGCCCTGTTTTTTTTGCAATAAACTATTTACTTCTTCTAATATTGAGCCATTTATATAATAATTATCCCTGGCAAAATGAACAAATTTTAAAAGCATAAAACCATCAAACCAATCATAAAAACGTTTTTTGAACTGCTGTTTGGAAGTGGTATTATTTTTTATCTCTTTTAATTTAATTTCGAAATTATTTTCTTTTAGAAATTGTTTTATAGCATCAGAAAACCGATCAGGATTAATTTTGTTCTCATAAAGATCAAAATCAAAAAATGCTTTAAGATCTTCAAATATTTTAAAGGAATAAGTTTTAAATGTCTCTTCTTTTTTTTCAATAAAATTTTGCTGGGCACGACCGGTTCCAAAAGGTACGCGCGTGCTTATGCGTGCGCTTGGGTAAACTATAGCGGCGTTTAATTCTATTACCTTACCATAATGAAATAACTTATTTAAAAAGTAAAAGTCTTCTCCTGCTTTACGTTTATTCATGCCACCGGCTTTACAATAAACGCTTGCTTTAGCTGCCATACTGCTACCAATGGTATGAAAAGCGTATGGAAAATTGCAATACAGTAAAGCCTCTTTATAATAACGCAAAAACAATTCGTAATAAATTATCCCTGCTTTAAGCTGTTCGTCTTTCTCGTTTTCAATATCATGTTCAAAATGCAGGCAAATTGTATTATATGTTTCAGGTGCAGAGGCATATTTTTCGAGTGCAACCAAATAATCTTTGTTTACCGTACAATCTCCATCAAAACAAACTAATAAACCATCGTAGTCGATTTCTTTAAACCTGCGAATACTTTCATCCATGCCAATTTTACGCGCCAATCCAACGCCAGCGTGTTTTGGCGGAAGATCGTTTACCATAATAAAATGGAAATGAAGCAGAGCGTGCTCTGAAAATTTTTGCTCTAATTCCTTTTTCTGTTTTTGATGAAAGTTAATGGCTTCTTTATCTTCGATAGAACAGTTTAAAACAATAACAATTTCCGTTACAAAATTAGTTGGTTCACAATTCAATAAAGAATTTAATGTCTTTTCTAGTTCCGGTTCGCAGTAAGAAGGAATAATAACGATCTGTTTGCAATCTTTGTTAATTGTTTCATTAATAAGTTTTGTTGTATTGCTAAACTTATTTAAATAGGTTTGTGTTATAGAATTAAACGCGCTCACCATGATACTATTTAAAATTTATCTAATAATTTGTTTATGCTTCTTTTTTGCTGCAACTTTGTTAAATTTTTTCGTCATAAATAATTCAATTATGCCTGCAAAATTTGCCTCGTTTCGCTTAAAAATAAGCAATAAACAATTTTACAACATAAATCTTAAACAGTATCTTACAAAAATAACTTTAATATGATAATCGCTGCTATAGTTGTTACAGATTTAAATAACGGGATAGGAAAAGACAATCAATTACTTTGCCATTTACCGGCCGACCTTAAATTTTTTAAGGCTACTACTATGGGAAGTCCTATAATTATGGGTCGCAAGACCTACGAGAGCATTGGCCGCTTGTTACCCGGCCGCAGGAATATTATAATTACGCGAAGTGGCGATTATAAAGTAGATGGGGCGGAGATCTTTCATTCAGTTGAAGGGGCATTAAAATATTGTACCGAAGATCAAATATTTATTACAGGCGGAGCGGAAATCTTTAAAGCGTCGATGGATCTGATAAATGTGATATACAGAACAGTTATTGATCATACTTTTGATGCTGATACTTTTTTTCCGGAAATTAATAAAGATGAATTTAAACTAGTTTGGGAAGAGCCGCACCGCTCGGATGAAAAAAACAAATACGATTTCAGGTTTCAGAAGTGGGAGAGAAAATAATGTGGCAGTTGATCGATTTGACAATTAGTCGATGATCAGTTTTTCGTTATTGTATTTAAATAGATTAAGCTCTTTTGCTTTTGCAAATAATAATTCCACCGCGTTAATTCCTTTCTCGCCAAGATCAATAGAAAAATCATTTACATAAAGCGCAATGTGTTTTTTCATTACCTCTTCACTCATTTCCTGCGCATGCGCTTTTACGTAATCCATACTACTTTCGGGATGAGCAAAAGCAAACTCAACACTTTTTTTAATTAAACGATTTACTTTTTGCTGAAGCTCAGGATCCAGGTCTCTTTTTATTACAATGCCTCCAAGCGGAATAGGGGCATGGATCATCGCGTCCCAATATTCACCAAGATCTAAGATCTTTTCTAAACCTTTTTCTTTATACGTGAACCTGTTTTCGTGAATGATCAATCCGGCATCAACTTCCCCGCTTAAAACAGCATTCTCTATCTCACTAAAAACATATTCTTTTTTATTGGTAAGCTTTGGAAAAGCAATTGATAATAATAAATTAGCAGTGGTTAATTTTCCCGGAATGGCCACTTTCATATTCTCAATATCTAATTTAAATTTTGTAGAATGAACCAATAAGGGCCCGCAATTAAAACCTAAAGCGCTTCCTGCTTTTAACAAGATATAGTGATCTAACGCATAAGCGTAAGCATGATAGCTAAGTTTTGTAATATCCAAATAACCGTGTAATGCTTTTTGATTAAGGGTTTCAACATCTTCCAACCTCACTTCAAATTGTAAACCTTCAGTATCAATTTTACCGTGAATTAATGCGTCAAAAATGAAGCAGTCGTTTGGGCAGGGCGAATATCCTATCGTAAGCTTCATGTGTTTAAGTCTGTAATAAGGTTAACAACAAAGTCATTCAAATTGTTTATGGCCAAGGGCATATTCCACTTACTTTTATCGCGTTTTTCTACGTAATTAGAAACTGCCCTTAGTTGGTAATAATTTTCTGATAAGCGACTGCAGCCTCTCAAAAAGGCCGCTCCTTCCATACTTTCAACATCCGCATCAAAAAGTGCTGCTGCTTTTTTTATACTTTCTTCATTACCATGCACTTTATTAACGGTAATGCCTTTAACCTTTTTTAGATTATTTAGTTTTGCATTATTTACCGTAAAATGACTGTGATAAATATTTGTGCCGCCTAAATTCATATCAGTATATTTGATGAAGAGATTATCATCTTCTGCGCCCATTTCGCTAATTGCATCTTCAATAACGGTTACAATTTCACCAATTTTTATACTGCGGTTAAAAGCGCCACAAACACCCATATTTATAACATAATCAAATAAGTTGTGTGAAGAACGACCCATGTGATAAGCTGTATTTACCATACCTACACCGGTTATAAGAACTGAAAGATCGGGTCCTGAATCGGCAACAAACAGGCCTTCATTAGTGTGAGCATTAATTTTAAAATGTTCCAGCAATGGAGCTATTTCAAATTTTGTTGCTGCAACTATTAAAACTTTAGGCATATGTAAAATTAGTAATTAGGTATTAATAACACTAATGAGTTTAGCATTTTAATCATTTTAAGAATACTTCAGAATTTTTGGGCGTGCCCCTACGGGTCGGGCTTTCGCCACTCGCTTTTTTTTCACCTTCCAGGTTCAAAAAAGAGCTCAAACAATGGCTCTATCCCTCACGCACTCCGCGTATTATTTTCGTGAATGCGCGTTAGCGATTGCAGTGGAAATCCTTTTTGTGAGGAACGAGCAAAAAGATTGAAACGAAAAGCGCGGGCCGAAGGCAACGCCCAAAAAAATTAACCTTGATCTATTTATAATAGCTTTCTTGTAAAATTACTGTATCGGAAAAATTATTTAGTAAATTTGCAACATGGTTTATCTTACCCGTCACGAACATTTTAACGCAGCTCATAAATTGTATAATCCCAATTGGAGTGAAGAAAAGAATATTGAAGTTTTTGGCAAATGTGCCAACGCTAACTGGCATGGACATAATTATGAATTGATAGTAACGATAAAAGGCAAAGTAAATGCCGAAACCGGTTTTTTAATGGATGCAAAAGCATTAAGCGCCATTTTGCAGGAGCATGTTTGCGAAAAATTAGATCATCGTAATCTTAACCTGGATGTAGATTTTATGAAAGACGTGTTGGCAAGCACCGAAAATCTTGCCATTGCCATTTGGAAACAAATAGTGCCACATTTGCCCAAAGGTGTTGATTTACATTGTGTTAAAATATATGAAACGCCGCGTATTGGCGTAGAATACTTCGGTGAATAGCTTCCTTTTCTAGTAATTATTCTTAACTTTATTCTTGGAAACAATTTTGTAAAATTGTATATCAAATTTATAAACTCTTTGTAAGCAAACTTCTTACACACCGTTTATAAAAAACTTTAATTAGTATAGCCTAACCACCTATTTCTGATTTAAAAAAAGAATATGGACAATAAGATTGCCGTTTATCGGAAGGAAAATTTTAATTCTGCTCACAGGCTGCATAATCCCGCTTTAAGCGATGCTGAAAATGCTGCCATTTTCGGTAAGTGCAACTACGCTAATTATCATGGCCATAATTACGAATTAATAGTAAAAGTTGTAGGTGAAGTTGATCCAAAAACGGGTTATGTGATCGATCTTAAAATTTTAAGCGATCTTATAAAAGAATTAGTGATCGAAAAATTTGACCACAAGAATTTAAATTTAGATACAGTTGAATTTAAAAATTTAAATCCAACGGCTGAAAATATTGCAATAGTCATTTACAATATCCTTCGATCGAAAATAGAAAAAAAATACGAACTAAAAATTGTTTTATATGAAACAGAAAGAAATTATGTTGAATACCCTGCATAAATATGATAATATAGTGCTAAGCGAAATGAGTGCTGATGAGATTGGGAACGAGCATATGAGTACAAGTATTGAAACGCCAATGAAAAAAGACGCATTTGTTATGAGTAACGAGGAAAAAATAAAAAAAATAGAATCTCATTTTAAAGAGATCATGGAAACTTTAGGCTTGGACCTTAATGATGATAGTTTAAAAGGCACGCCAAATCGCGTTGCGAAAATGTATGTGAAAGAAATTTTCAGTGGTTTAGATCCCGCCAACAAGCCTGATGCAAAATTATTTGAGAATAAATATCAATACAATCAAATGCTGGTTGAAAAGGATATTACTTTTTATAGCAATTGCGAGCACCATTTTGTGCCTATCTTTGGCAAGGCCCATGTAGCTTATATTTCAAATGGTAAAGTAATTGGGTTATCAAAGCTTAACCGTATTGTGCAATATTTCGCGAAGCGTCCACAGGTACAGGAGCGTTTAACTATACAGATCGCAAAAGAATTACAAGCCGTTTTAAAAACAGAAGATGTTGCTGTTTTAATTGATGCAAAACATTTATGTGTTTCGTCAAGAGGGGTGCAGGATCATAATTCAGCAACAGTAACTTCTTTTTATGGTGGTAAGTTTGCAAATGAAACTACCAAGCAGGAATTCTTAAAATATATTGAAATGAAAACTCAGTACTAACTGAGCTTGATTATTCCTAATGCTACATCATCTACCTGGTCCTGGTTACCTTTCCATGAAGTAAAATTTTGCCGCAATAATTCAATTTGTTTTTGCAAGGGCTTTTCAGCAATAGAGATCAAAAATTCTTTTAATTGTTTTTCTTTATACTTTTTACCTTTTGGCCCGCCAAACTGATCGGGGTAGCCATCGGTAAATAAAATGAGTAACGTGCCCGGCTCGTTATCTATTTCATGACTGTTATATGGCCTGGTCATTTCGTAGAGAGCAACAGGTTGCTTATCGGCCTTAATTTCAGAAAGAGAATTATCTTTTAAGATCCATAATGGATTATTTGCGCCGCTCCATTTTACTTTATTTGTTTTTGTATCAATAACAATTAAAGAACAATCCATGCCGTCTTTTATATTTTGTTGCTTGGCGTTTAAGCTTGCAATAACAAGCTCACGTGTTTTATTTAAAATAAGATCGGGCTCAGATAAATTAAACTCAATAATAGATTTTTGTAGGGCGTGATGACATACAACAGACATGATAGCGCCGGGGATACCATGGCCTGTACAGTCGCATACGGCAATAAATATATGGTTATTGTGTTTCTCAAAAAAGTAAAAATCGCCACCAATAATATCTTTAGGTAAATAAAAAATATCAAAATCAAGATCCTTTTGTATATTATTAATTTGTGGAAGAATGGCTTCCTGTAAACGTTTGGCGTAATTTATAGAATCAAGGATCTCTTTATTTTTTTCATCTACCAAATGTTTTTGTTCTTCGATAATTTTCTTTTGCCTGGTTGTTAATCTAAAGCGGTTATAAATGAATAGTGCAAAAATAATTATGATTGCTAAGATCAGGATCAGCATAACGCGAAAGATCTTTTCGTGGCTTAATTTTACGTTGGCAACTTCAAGCTGCGCATTGGTTATTTTTTCTTTTTGATTATAGCTTATACTATCAGCTACTTGTTTTTTTTGAAATTCAAATTCTAATTGCTGGCTAATTATTCTTTGTGTTTTGTTAACCCGCGAATTGGAATCTTTTGCGTTTAGGTGAATCTCTATAAGATCTGAGTATTTTTTGAAATCTTTTTTATCTTTATAATAGATCGCCAATTGGTAACTCAAATACTCTATGTTATCATATAATTTATGTTTAACACTTAGATCATACCCATCTTTGAAATTAATGAACGAACTGTCTTTTTTTCCTAATTTGCTGTATTCATCACCAATGTTTATATATATAACTACTTTATCATTTATACCAATAGCTTCTTTTTCCGCGCTTAAAAAACTGCGCAAGGCCGATTTATGATCTTTTTTTGCCGAAAAAATAAGACCTTCATTTATTGCTATCGAAAACCGTGTGTTAGGTTTTGTTTGATCATTAATGTGTTTTTTTGCCTCCCCAAGATAAAAAACAGCGGAATCGAGCATGTTTAAATTGCGATAAATTGCGCTCAATTCACAATAAGTAACAATTAAAGTGTTGTTATCGTTTTGAAGCTTGGCAAAATTGTTTGCTTTTATAAAAACTTGTTTTGATTTATTGAGCTCACCAATACGGCGATAAATAATACCACAGTTAATGTAAAGATTGGCGGCCGTTTTATAATCATTGGTCTCTTCAACGATCTTAAGGCTTTTTAAAAAATATTTTAGTGCTTCGTTAAATAGCTCATTATTAAGATAAATTACCCCGGTATTATTTAAAGCCAATTGCATGCCTCGCTTAAAATTAATTTTTGAAGAAAGATCATAGCTTTCTTTTTGTTCGGCTAAAGCGGTTTTAAAGTCGCCCATGTTTGTGTAAACAATGCCTAAGCGCCTATGTGCAATGCTTTGGCGTTTTATATCTTTTATTTTTAACGAAAGCTCAACAGCTTTATTTCCAAAATAAATAGCAGAATCAAAATTATCGTAACAATAAATGGGCCAGCATAACTCGTTATAAGCGTCAATTAACGCTGTATCGGCAGACTGCTTATCTAACTGATCGTATAGCTCTTTTTTTGTAAAATTTTCTTGCGCTTTTACAGTAATTGTAAGAAGCAAAAAACAAAGTATTTTAATAAAGGCCTTTAAATACATCTATTAAAATTAACAGAAAATCAGGCAGCAAAAAAATTTATTTTGCAAATAGAAAAGGCCGCTTAAATTTAAGCGGCCTTTTTAAGTTTTAATACAGGAAGCGCTTAATTTTTTATTACTCTATAAAAAGATTTTTTATTATTGTTGGAAACATTAATAAAATAAACACCATCTGCATTATTTGAAAGATCAATACTTTCATTTAACTCAGTTTTATTGCTATAATTTTTTTGATAAACCGTTTTGCCTAATACATCAACAACTTTAACTTCGGTTATACTTTCGCTGCTTAAATTTCCTACTGCAAAATTAAATTGGTTGTTGAATGGGTTTGGCCAAACAGATAAAGCAACAGGATTGCTTTTTGAATGAGCGTTTAAACCAACGTTGATAGAGATCTCAAAATTGTTATTGCTTACATCAAAAAATACATTTCCCTTTGATTCAACTTTAATACGGCAAGTGTTAATACTTGAAGTAAGCGTTGGAGCTGTAATTAATTCAGAACCGTCATTTGGAGTGGAACCTAACAATACACTATAAGTTGTACCGCTGTTATAAGAAATTAAAATTCTAACACTGTCGCACGAAACAGGCGCAGCATTAGTTCCGTTAACTGCCCAGGTAATTGTTTGAGGTGTATTTACACCCCAGATAATTGCAGGAGCATCGGGGTACGAAACAGTTAAGGGGCCAGAAGTTCCGTCAACAGTAATTGTATTAATAGCGTAACACACACCACCACCGTTTGCTTTATTATCGCGGGCTGTTAATCTGAATGTTAAATTTTGCGCTGTTGAAGGAAGGTATTCGCCTTTTGTTCCGGTATAATTTCCTGATAACACAACTGCGTTACTTGGAAAGCTTCTTGATGGTGAAGTTGTAGGATTATAAGAACGGAAAAATACTTTATTACCCGAATTCCAGTTACCCGAAACACCCAGTTCTGTTTCCTCCCATGAATATGTTAGCGGATCGCCATCAGGATCAGTAGCGCTTCCGGTTAAAATAAAAGGAGTTGATTTTGGAACAATATAATTTCCCGAACCCGTTACTACAGGAGGTAAATTTCCGGTTGTATTGGTTGAAGCACAACCGTTACCAGTACCTGAATTAGTAAAATTCACAACCTCGTCATAACTGATAGCATGAAAATAAGCGATACTGTGTGGGGCAAGATCCTGCGACCCGCAAATACCTGCATAAGCCATAATAGTAATACCACTTCCGGGTTCAACCGCTGTAGAGGCATTTCTGTTACCGCCACCACAAGAACCAACAGTTGAATTAAATGTATGGTTACCTTTAAACTGGTGGCCCATTTCGTGAGCTACATAATCAATATCGTATGGATCTCCAACAGGGCTTGGGCTTCCTGTAATACCACTCGCTTTTTGAGAGGCGCTGCAAACAACGCCAAGGCCCGCTAAACCGCCACCACCCGTACTGAATGTATGGCCAATATCAAAGTTGGCAGTACCAATAGTATTTGTAATGATCGTTTGACTTTCACCAATTAAAGTATTGGCATTATTATTTCCATTAAAAGGATCTGTTGCGGCGTTAGTAAAAACAACCATTGTTTCGGTTGCTACTAATATTAAACGTACAGCAACTTCAGTTTCGTATACTCCGGTAACGCGGTTAACGCTGGTAACAATTTTCGCAAAAGTTTGCGCTACTGTTGGAGTAGTTGAACCTGTTGCGGCAACAGCATATTCGCCTGTGCAGGCAACGGCTAAACGGTATTTTCTTAATTGGGCGCCAACGCAAATTGCAGGTGGAGCGCTACTTAGTTTTGCTTCGTTTTCTCCTTTTTTTTTAGGGGAAGCATCTGTGGTTTTATCTGTGTTCTCAATTACACCAACTTCAGGTAACACCTGCGAAGGATCTTTTACAAAATCAGCAGTATAATAAGTGATATAATCTTTCACGTTCTGTAAACAATATGGATCAATAAAAAAATCGCCATTCACCGAACGGATCATTACATGAAAACCAAATTCGTTCCAGTCTAATTTTCCATTTGCATATACATCATCAATACCTTTTACGCTATATGTTTTTATATCAGGAAATTGTGCTGCTAAAGCAGGTTCCATGATAGGGCTTTCAACCACTCTAAATCTTTGAATAGTACCATTTGGAGCTGGTAAAGTAATGATGCATGTACTTTCGTTGATCTTTACAATATTCTCGTGAGGGGCAGTTAATAACTGCGTTTTAAGATCGTTGCCATTTAACTGGAAGGCAAGGTATTTTTGCGGAACGATCTGTCTTTTTCCACTTTGTTGAATGGCAGATTCGCTTACGGGCGACCAAAATTTATCATTATTACTTTGTGCGTTAAGCCCAAAAGATAATAATACACTTAATGATAATGCAATTGTAGATTTTTTCATGTTTTAAATTGTATATTCAAATCTAAAACATAAAAACCAAAAAAGCAACCCTAAAAGAGGGGTAAAAGCGTAAAATGGACTCTAAATAAGTTTAGATTTGCCTAGTGGCGTCTGTCAAGTCCCCACATCATCTTATTACGTAGAGTGGTAAAAAAATGTTGTCCTTCAAGATTAATAAGGTTGATCCTGAAATCTGCTTTTTTTATTGTTATTTCAGGGCCGGATGGAATTTGCGCGCTTCGCGAATCGAGCGCAATATTAAAGCTATCACTTCTGCCGCTTACTTTAAAGCTCAGTTTTTTATTATTAGAAACTACAATAGGCCTAACTGTTAAATTGTGAGGGGCAATTGGTGTAATAATAAAATTATCCGAATCAGGCATCATGATTGGTCCGCCGCAGCTTAGCGAATAAGCGGTTGAACCTGTTGGTGTAGATACGATAAGGCCATCGGCAAAATAAGAGTTTAAAAATACACCATCAATATACGTATCAATATGTATCATGGCGCTACTATCTTTTTTATGAATAGTAAATTCGTTTAAAGCATAATTTACATCACCAAAACAATTGGCGCAGCCATTTATTTCTATTAATTCACGTTTATCTAAAGTAAATTCTTCTTTTAATAATTGTTGTAAGGCTTTAGTCAGATCATCTTTATTAACTGAAGCTAAAAAGCCCAAACGCCCCGTGTTTACACCTAATACCGGAATTCCTGAATTTTTTACAAGCGAAACCGTTTCCAACATGGTACCATCACCGCCTAAGCAAATTAAATAAAAGGCTTTAGAAATAAGCTGTTCGGAATTTGAATAAGTTTCGAGCTTAATATTAAAGCTATAATTTTCCTGTAAGAATTTATAATAAGGTTCGTGTATGATAAGCTCTACATTTTCTGCTTTAAGAATTGTGTAGATCTGCTCAATATAAGT
Organism: Chlorellidium tetrabotrys; assembly: GCA_032273165.1. Lineage (NCBI taxonomy): Eukaryota > Xanthophyceae > Mischococcales > Botryochloridaceae > Chlorellidium > Chlorellidium tetrabotrys. The sequence goes on from JAUKPS010110141.1 coordinate 378,611, forward strand.
AGAATGATTGTCTTTTGTTGAACGCGCGTAAACTGCAATAGTCATTTATGAGCCTGATTTTAAATACGAAGATAAGAAATAATTTAGTTTATCACTTTTATTACTTTTCCTTCTTTTTTTATCATTTTTCCTATTGGAGTGATAAAATCCTGAAGCCCGTTTTCCTTTAAAAGAGTTATAACACTTTCAATTTCGTTTTCAGAAACCGAGAATAAAAGGCCCCCATTGGTTTGTGGGTCGGGTAATAAATTAAAAGCTTCCATTACGTTTACATCAGAGGCAATATCAGTTAATGCACTATAGGCATTCCAGTTTCTAAAAGTAGCATCGGGAATTGTATTTTGCTTTAAGTAAACATCAACATTATTAATTTTTGGAATAACCGAGTAATTTATTAGGGCCGATAAATTACTACCCTGCGCCATTTCAATTAAATGACCTAAAAGACCAAAACCCGTTACATCTGTCATAGCGCTTATGCCGGGCAGTTTGCCTAATTTTTCGCCAACGTTGTTTAATTGTGTAAGCTGTTCTATTAAAATAGTTCTATCTTCTTCTTTTAATAAACCTCTTTTTTGTGCAGTTGATAGAACGCCAACTCCAATAGGCTTTGTAATAAATAAACGATCGTTTTCCTGTGCAGTATTATTTTTTTTAAGATCTTTTATTTCTATTAATCCGTTTACCGAAAGCCCGAACATGGGCTCTAACGTATCAATGCTATGCCCACCGGCTAAGGCAATACCGGCTTCGGCGCAAACCGTTCTGGCACCTTCAATTACTTTTTGTGCTAATGCCGTTGGTAATTTTTGAATTGGCCAGCCTAATATTGCAAGCGCCATTATTGGCTTTCCACCCATAGCATATACATCGCTTATAGCATTTGCCGCGGCAATACGACCAAAGTCAAAAGCATCATCAACAATGGGCATAAAAAAATCTGTTGTTGAAATTAATGCTGTACCATTACCAAGATCATATACCGCAGCATCATCATTACTGCTATTGCCAACCAATATGTTTTTTGATGGTTGTACGAAAGAGCTTTGTAAGATCTCTTTTAAAATCTGTGGTGCTATTTTGCAACCACAACCTGCACCGTGAGCGTATTGTGTTAATGCTATAGGATCATTTGTTGTTGACATGGTCTAATATTTTTTTTGTATTTAATTTTGCATCAGTTGAAACGAGATCCAACTGTTTTATTCTGTTATCAGGATCTTCTCTTTTATAAGTGCCGCGTAAATAAAGCCTGTCATAATATTTTAATAATACCGTGAAACAATTTTTAAGGTCATCTTCCAAAAGAAAATTGATGGCGTTGCGTGTTTCAAGGCCTCCTAATTTTTTTTTAATACGGATAATACCATTAATAAGTTTTTCTTTATCATGTTTTCCGTAACCATTTACTATGTGAAGCAAACGTTCTTCAAAGGGAATATTTATAAACAGAACTGGTTTTTTGCGCATCACTTCAAAAAATGAAAATGGAATATTCACATTTCCTATTCTTTGTCCTTCATCTTCAAGCCATATTAAGGATGATTGATGTTTATTTAATTCGGTAGCCAGTAAATTCTCAAACATTTCTTGTGAAGGTTGCGGATGAAGATCTAAATTACCAAAGGCCGAACCTTTATGCTGTGCAAGGCTTTCAAGATCAATTACCTTTTCACCTTCTTTTTTTAATTCATCAATAATACCGGTTTTATTACTGCCGGTATAACCTCCAACAATATGTATGTTGTAATTCTTATCAAAGAATTTTATCATATGATTACGATAAGCTTTATATCCACCAGATAATAAATACACTTTAAAACCATACATATCTAAAAGCCAGGCAATGGCGGCACTGCGCATACCGCCACGCCAGCAATGCACACCAATTTCTTTTATATTATTTTTTTGCGAACATATCTTTTCTACCTGTTCAATTATTTTTACTGTTTTGGTTCCAAAAAAATCGAGACCTATTTTTATTGCCTTTTCCCTGCTTTCTTGTTTATAAGCCGTGCCAACAATTTTACGCTCTTCGTTAGTAAATAAAGGTAATGGTAGCGCTCCAGGAATATGTGCGTGCTCGTATTCTCCCGGACTTCTCACATCAAAAACAGGTTTGTTTTGAGTAAGTTCCAGGAAATCTTCAATATTTAATTTGTTTATAGGCATTCTGTTTTACAAATATGCGTAAAGTAAAAATTACAACCTATAATTTACGTCTCTTTTTAGGTATTCCACTAATTATTACAAGGTATACATTTGGTTTTTAGTTTAACGGCTTTTTGAAAAACAAGGGCCTATAAAAATTAGTATTGCCAATCTGCCTTTATTATCAAAAACATTTCCGCCTGAGAGGTTGATATTGGCCGTTCTTTTAGATATTTTTTTTGGGTATGTTTAGCATAAATTATATTAGTACAATTTCTTTAACTGTAATTTGTATTTGGGAATTATATAAAAGCAAAACAATTAGTACGGACAATACTTGTTAACTAAAAAATAGGTAAAATTACCTACCATAAGTAGGTAATTTTACCTACCAAGTTTTATGCCAGAATAAACGTGGAAAAAAACTTCTCAGCGCGAGGCCCTATTGGTAAAGGATTTAAAACATGTATGTTGTTTTTTATTAAGAGTAGGTAATTTTACCTACTCTAAAAATGGGTAAAATTACCTATTGACAGGTGTCTAAACATTTTATAATCTTGCTAGTAATTAAAACACTATTAAATATTACACACAAGAAATTTTGTAATCCTAAAACGGGCCAGGAATTAATAAATGAAATGGAAAAAAATATCCGTTCATATTCTTCGTTTTGGTATAAATGGATAAAGCAGGAAGAATGCACTTTAAGTGAAGAAGATCTTTATATAATAGAAGTGCATACAAAAAATAATTTTAAATTAAACGTTTTTGAGTCATTCATGTTCTATAATCAATCGAAACAAATTGAGTGCATTGTTTCAAAATTAAATGCAGATCAAAAATATTTTAAAGACTGGATGGTTGAAAATTTTTTATTTAATCTTTTAAAGTTAATTCGGATAAGCGAGCGTAGTGACTTTTCATTGTACGCGCCAATTGGTTATTTATCTATTCCCGGCGAGATAAAAAGTAAGTTGAAATCGTTTAAAGTAAAAACGGTTTATGAGATCTTTGAAAAGTATAAAGAAGAGGATCTGAAAAGCGCAAGCGTATTCTCTAATATCATTGCTTTTGAAAGAGTTTTATCAGAAAAGAATCTTCTTATATAAAATAACCCCATTGTATTTTCTACAACGGGGTTTTTTTGTGGCTCCGCTCAGAATCGAACTGAGATCAAAAGTTTAGGAAACTTCTATTCTATCCATTGAACTACGGTGCCGGTATAATAAAATCAGGGTACAAAAATAGCAAAATTGGTGGGTATTAAAAGAAGATAATATTAAAAAATGCTCTAAAATAGCAGGATTAAGCCCTTTTCGTAACCCTTTATTCATACAAATTAATTTCATGCCTAAATTGTTTTAAAAAAGTATAGAAATATTTAGTTGGCAAAAGAAAGTTTACATTTGATTTTCTTTGTAAAAATGAAACTTCATAAAATAGTTTTTTTCACATTTATTTTTTTTAATGTTTCACATATAGTGTGTCAAACGCTTAGTTTACCGCCCCGCCAAAACTCTATGTTAACCGGTAGCCAGGTTACTGCTGCTATTGCGCCGTTAAGCTTAACTGCCCGCGAAAATTATATTTATAACGAAGTTATTTCGGGTAATATTCCTGATTTTTTAAGAATATTAACTCCCGTTACAAGCACAGCGGTTATTGCAGCGCAAACCAAAAGTGTAACATATTATGTGCTTCCTGATTATTTGGCGGTTGGCCCTGATACAAATTATTTTTTATGCCCTATGTCGCCCATGTTAGCCACAAAAATTGCGGATAGTTTAGGGCTAACATTACCAACCCGAAAAATGGTGAATGATATTTATGCCCAGGCAACGTTAACCATGGCGCCACTAACAATTCCCGCCAGCGCTACAATGACAACGGTTCAGGCATTTACGCAACACAATACAATGGTTAAAAATCAAAGGGCAGCATTTATTGCAACTTATTCATTGGGCACTTTAGTAAGTGGTGATAAAAAAGATGTAGTTATCTCTAATTTGATCTATTCAACACCAAACCGGGTTGTAATATATGGATGGCACACTTCTGTTGGCAATCCAATTCAACCCATGAGTAATGTGCATGCCGATACATATATGGATTACAGTCATGGTATTCGCTTAATTCAAAACGATGTTATGTATTATAATGCGCCTAACAGTGTAAAAAGTATTTTACAATCAACGTTAAGCGCTTTATTAAGTGATGAAGGTGTGATCAACCCTCCAGAATATCCTTACGGAAACCCAATAACAAGCTTAAGCATTCCAAAATCATTCGCGGTTTTAAATGCTGGAAATAATACCATAAATATAAAAGTGAAAAATGATGGACAGATTACGCATTATAAAATTTACACAAGTAGCAATGGCGTCACATTTAATTTGCCAGTAACATTAATTAAAACAGCCTTAAATTTAAATACTGTTCCTCCCAATCAGCCGTGCTATATTAAAATTGCTGCATATAATTCTACTTATTCCATTACTTCGGCAACTTCTGAATTATTAGCAGCAGTACCCTGTAATTTCCAGGATTCGCTATTGGTAGTAAATGGTTTTGATAGAATAGTAACCGGTAACACGTTTGATTTTATTAAACAACACGGCGGAAGCGCGTTTTCAAACAGCATTTATTTTTCCTCTGCAACAAATGAAGCTATACAGGATGGATTATTTAATATAAATAATTATAAAGCTGTTGATTGGATCTTAGGAAAAGAAAGTACAGTAAACGAAACATTTAATTCTTTTGAGCAAACATCCTTAACTAATTATTTAAAACAGGGAGGTAATTTGTTTGTGAGCGGAAGCGAGATCGGTTGGGACCTCGATTTTAATGGTTCAACAAACGACAAGGCGTTCTATAATAATTTTTTAAAAGCAGATTATGTTGCCGATGCACCAAACAATCAAAGCTCCACCTGGTATAAAGGAGTAAAAGAGATTTCGCCTGTATTTTTAATTGCTGATACATTGAATTTTGATAATGGAACAAATGGCACATATAATGTAGATTACCCGGATGTAATTTCAGGCATCAATGGAAGCTCGAGCTGTTTAAAATACAAATCGTCTGCAACAGATCACGCTGGCATATATTACAGTGGATTGTTTCCTTCAGGCACAATTCCTGGCAAGTTAGTGCACCTTGCTTTTCCTTTCGAAACAATTTATCCGTCTGCAAAAAGAAATACTTTAATGAAAGATATTTGGAATTATTTTTTCTCTCCTGCTATCGTTACTTCAGTAAATAAAAATTTAAAAAATTCAGATGTTCTTATTTATCCAAATCCTTCTGCTCAATATTTGAATATAAGAACAGACCATGAAATAAAAAGAATAAGAATTTTTGATCTTCACGGCGCTGAGGTAATTTCTTCAACTGTTGAGCTTGAAAAAATTAATATTGAAAAATTAGCGAATGGGATCTATTTTATTGTAATTAGCACTTCTTCTGATACGTCTATCACAAAAAAATTCTTAAAGGAATAGCACTTCAATCAAATTAATACGCTTGAATTTCAACACGTTACGATGTTTTAGTGTAAAATAAACACTAAGATAATTTGAGATATGAATTTTGTATATATCTTTGTGTAATAATTACACTAAGAATGAAACAAAACAAAAAATACCAGTACGAATACGAAAGGCCTGCTTTAGCTACTGATTGTGTCATTTTTGGTTTTGATGGTGGTGAATTAAAACTATTATTAATTGAGCGTGAGAAAGAGCCTTTTAAAAACAAATGGGCCTTACCCGGCGGTTTTGTTTTTATGAAAGAAACAACCGAAGATAGTGCTAAACGCATACTGTTAGAAAAAGCCGGAATTAAAAATGTTTTTGTTGAACAGCTTTATACATTTAGCGATATTGACCGCGACCCACGTGAACGTATTATTTCGGTTACTTATTTTGCTTTGGTAGATAAACAGCAGTATGAGATCATTGCCGGCCGTGATACATTAAATGCAGAATGGTTTGAGCTTTCTAAATTACCAAAACTGGCTTTTGATCATAATAAAATTGTAAAAGCAGCTTTTCAGCGCTTAAAAGGTAAAGTGTCTTACCAACCAATAGGTTTTGAATTATTAAATGAAAAATTCACATTAACTCAATTACAAGCATTGTATGAATCTATTTTAGAAATTGAAATTGATAAACGTAATTTCAGGAAGAAAATTTTAGGCATGGGTTTTTTAAAAGCATTAGAAGAAAAAGAGAAGAATGTAGCGCATAAAGCAGCGCGCTTTTATAGCTTCGATAAAAAAGTATATAAAGAATTAACACAAAAAGGATTTCACTTTGAACTTTAAAAAATAGAATTATGAAGACAATAAACTTATTTGAAACAAACGCGACAGTAGAATTAAAAAAATTTGCAGGTGGCGAATGCCACGTTAAATTTTTAAATACGTTTTCTGAAAATGATAAAGTGCATATTAATACACGTTTAAATTCTTCGGATGACTTAATGAACCTTTGCCTGGCGGTTGATGCATTAAGAAATATGGCGGTTAATTACATTGAAGTTTTTATTCCCTATATCCCTTATGCAAGGCAAGATCGTGTCATGGTTCCGGGTGAACCTTTATCCGTTAAAGTATTTGCGAATATTCTTAATAATTTAAACTTAAATAAGGTAATGGTGTTTGATGCGCACAGTGATGTATCGGTTGCTTTAATTAATAAGTGTCAGAATATTGCTAACTATGAAATGGTAAACGAATTCATTAAAAAAGTGAAACTTAATGATTTTGTTTTAGTATCTCCGGATCTCGGTGCATATAAAAAAGTAGATAAGCTGGCACAAAAAATAAATTACAAGGGCAATATTGCTACGGGGATAAAAGTGCGCGATCTTGCAACCGGCCAGATTATTAAGAGCGATGTGAATACAGAGGATTTAAATAGCAAGGCCTGTATAGTTGTGGATGATATTTGCGATGGTGGCAGAACTTTTATTGAACTGGCAACAGCACTTAAAGCAAAAAATGCTGGCGATCTTTATTTTATTGCATCGCACGGTATCTTTAGCCACAATGCTTTGGAAAGATTAAAAGAAGCAGGATACAAAAATGTGGGCAGCTCTAATTCAATTTCAAGTATCGCTGAAAACGAATTTTATAAACAATATAATTTATTTTAATCATGAGCCGCTATTTAAGTTACGAAACAACCTTTAATCGTTTAAAAGAAGAATGGGTAAAATATGGAAAGATAATTGTGGCTTATGATGTGGACAGTACAGTATTACCTTTTCACGATCATGAGTCTGCAGATGATTATACAATTATACACAACCTTATACATGAATTAAATAAACTGAATTGCACATTGATCGTATTTACCGCAGCAGAAGAAAACCGTTGGGATGGGATAAAAGAAAAATTAAATAAGATCAATTTACCTTACCATTATTTTAATCAATCACCACCTGAAATTCCCGGACTAGTTGCAAAAGGAAAAGTTTATGCCAATATTTACCTTGATGATCGCGCAAGTTTATATGCATCGGTAGAATTACTACAAAAATTAATTCAAGAAATTAAAACCGTTGAAACTGCATAATGATCATAAAACCTCCACATAGTTTAGATAATATTCAAAACAAATTTTCTGTTTTTCTCGCTGGCTCCATAGAAATGGGCATTGCGGAGAACTGGCAGGAGAAAATTGAAAAAGCTCTTGAAGAAACAGATGATATTTGTATCTTGAACCCACGAAGAGACGATTGGGATTCTTCATGGAAACAATCTGTAGATAACGAACAATTTAATGAGCAAGTAAATTGGGAATTGGAGGGTTTGGAAAAAGCGGACATGATCGTGTTTTATTTTTCTCCAGTAACTAAATCGCCGGTCAGTATGTTAGAGTTAGGGCTTTTTGCGAGATCAGGTAAATTAGTGGTATGTTGCCCTGATGGTTTTTGGAGAAAAGGAAACATTGATGTTGTATGTAAAAAATATCAAATAAAACAAGTAAATAATTTAGAAGAAATCATTCAAAATATAAAAACGAAAAATCATGAAAATTAATCCCTTAATGTTGATCGACTTTTATAAAGCAGATCACCGCAGACAATATCCCGAAGGAACTGAAATGGTGTATTCCAATTTCACGCCGCGTAAATCGCGCCAGGCTGATAATGATAAGCTGGTATTTTTTGGATTGCAATATTTTGTAAAAGAATATTTAATAAAACAATGGAACGAAGGATTTTTTAGCGTACCAAAAGAAAAAGTAATGGCTGATTATAAACGCCGTATGGATAATGCTTTGGGAAAAGACAGTATCCCTGTTGAGCATATTGCAGAACTTCATGACCTCGGATATCTGCCTTTAATTGTAAAAGGTTTGCCCGAAGGAACAATTGTGTCGCCAAAAATCCCGGTAGTTACAGTTTATAATACACAACCAAAATTTTTCTGGTTAACTAATTATCTTGAATCGTTAATGTCTGCCATTTTATGGAAACCTGCAACCAGTGCAACAACTGCATTTCAGTACCGTAAAACATTTAATGAGTATGCAAGAAATACAGTAAGCGATAACAATATTGATTTCGTGTATTGGCAAGGGCATGATTTTAGTTTTCGCGGAATGAGCGGCATTGAAGATGCCTGTATAAGCGCGGCCGGACATTTACTTTCTTTTTACGGAACAGATACTGTGCCCGCAATTGATTTTCACGAATTATATTACAACGCCAATTCAGATAAAGAATTAATTGGCGGAAGCGTTCCTGCAACAGAGCATTCGGTAATGTGTATGGGAACAAAAGATGATGAGATAGCAACGTTTGACAGATTGATCACAAAATTATATCCTAACGGTATTGTTTCAATTGTTTCAGATACCTGGGATTTCTGGAAAGTAATAACAGAATTTTTACCTGAGTTAAAAACAAAAATTTTAGTGCGTAATGGTAAAGTGGTTATTCGTCCTGATAGTGGTGATCCTGTAAAAATTATTGTAGGGGATAAAGATGCTACACCCGGAAGCCCAGAATTTAAAGGAGCTATCGAATGTATGTGGGAAACTTTTGGTGGAACTATCACCGATAAAGGGTTTAAATTATTGGACCCACACATTGGATTAATTTATGGAGATAGTATTACACTTCAACGCCAGAAAGCGATTTTGGAAGGATTAAAAGAAAAAGGATTTGCTTCATTCAATGTTGTTTTAGGAATTGGTTCTTATACTTATGAGTATGTAACGCGCGACACTTATGGCTTTGCAATGAAAGCAACCTATGGCGAAGTAAATGGTGAGCCAAGAAATATCTTTAAAGATCCAAAAACTGATGATGGGACAAAAAAATCGGCCAAAGGTTTAATGCAGGTAACCGAAGTGAACGGAGAATTAAAAATGAAAGACCAATGCACGTGGGAAGAAGAAAAAATAGGTTTACTAAGAACTGTTTTTGAGAACGGAAAAGTGTTGAATGAACAATCGCTCTCTGATATTAGAATGAGAATTAATAAAGAATTGGAAAAACACACTTCAGTTTTAAACATGTAAATAAGAATTCGCAAAGAAGATATAAAACAATTCCTAAATATAATAATGCTGGAAAGCCCTATTAATAGGGCTTTTTTGCTTAAAATAATGCCCGTTATTTTACATTTTGCACCTCAAGAGATCTTCCCTAATTAAAAAACCAATTTCACTCAGTAAAAAATAATATTTTAAAAATATTTTTATTTTTTTATTTTGGTCTGTAACTATTGATTTTACTGACATTTTAAAGGAATGAAATCCTAAATTTATAAAGCCATTCACCTTTTTTAATAAAAATAATTTTTTTGGTTCAAAAAATTTAATTTACATTTGTGTCATAAAATAATAAATCAAAAATGAAAAATATATTTACATATAGTCAAATTGCACGCCAAATGGGGGTTTCGCCTCTAGGTTGGGTCGTGGGTTTATGTAGATAATTTAAAGAATTAAATATTTATTTAAACCCCGAGGCAAAACCCCGGGGTTTTTTATTTTAAATAAAACAAAAATGAAGCATAGTATCAGTATGCCAACCGTTAGTTTTTTTCAAACAAATTATGTTTGACAGGGAGTCGTATGTACTATTTTTAAATAGGCCCGGTCTCTGCATAAGTGATCGGGCTTTTTGTTTTTAAAAAATATTTTGTCGGGTCGTCTAATTGGCAGGACATCAGAGTTTGAATCTGAAGATATTGGTTCGACTCCAGTTCCGACAACTGCCCTCTTAGCCCAATTCGGCAGAGGCAACGGTTTTAGAAACCGGCAAGTGTGGGTTCGAGTCCCATAGAGGGTACAATAACTCTGTAACAACGCGAAACGTTAGTTGCAAAAAAATAAAATACTCCGGTAGCCCAACGGCAGAGGCAACAGGTTTAAGCCCTGAACAGTGACAGTTCGAGTCTGTCCTGGAGTACATAAGGAGAAATAACTGAGCGGGGCTCAGGCTTGCTTGCTAAGCAAAGCGTACAGAAATGTATGGGTGTCGGCAACTCATTTCTCCGCAATGGAAGGTAGCGTACAATGGTGTACAACAAGACTTGAAATCTTGAGCGGGCAATAATGCCAGGGTTCGATTCCTATACCTTCCGCAAATTTTTGGGATGTAGCTCAACGGTGAGAGCAGTTGTCTTATATGCAAAAGGTTGTCAGTTCGAATCTGGCCACCCCAACAAAATGAAAAAAGGAAATGTAGCAGAGAAGGTCAATGCGGCAGTTTGAAGAACTGTTGATGTAGGTTCGAGTCCTACCGTTTCCACAAAAAAATAAAACGATCTGTAGCTCAATTCGGAAGAGCGTCTGAATACGAATCAGGAGGTTTAAGGTTCGAGTCCTTACAGATCGTCAACGAGTGGTGACTATGGATTTAAGCACGGGTGCTTTGGAAGCATCAGTTAGCAGGTTCGATTCCTGCTCACTCGACAAAATAAATGGTGGGATTAGTGTAAAGGCTAACACAGCAGTATGTGAAGCTGCGGATACGAGTTCGATTCTCCTATCTCACCCTTTGGAATGCGCTGAAGTTGGAGAGTCAGGCCGGTCTGTAAAACCGGTGCTTACGCTTAATAGGTTCGAATCCTGTCATTCTCACAAGAAAGAAATTTCTTGTAACAAAAATGTTCTTTGAAAAAAATTGTTTTGTGTAATAACAAAACGAAGATCTTCCCCAAAAGGGAAGTAAGGTGAGTAAATTATGTTATTGCCTTGTTGTGGGTTTCAAAAGGCCCCATAGTATTATTTGTAATAATAAATAATATGCTGCAATAATAAATTTTTACATACCGCCACGTTGTGGGTCATGGGTTCGATTCCCATTCCTTTTGTAAAGGATAGCTCAGTTGGCTAGAGCAACAACTCCAAAGCACAGGTTCGAATCCTGTCACGAATACGGATCGTGTAACTCAGTGGTAGAGTACTGGACTGTTAATCCAGATGAAGAGAAGTCCACCCCCTTCTATAAAAACGGGTGACCAAAGAAGTGCAAAACTGTTCTGTTATAAATTACAAATAATTAAAAGCAGATCGGTAATAAACCGCGGTATGCAGATACCGTTTATACAAAAATGCTGCTTTTTATAAAGCTGTATATTCTTAATTAAGAATACGCAAAATTATACAAACCACTATTGGAGGTGTAAACTTAAGCAAAGCTGCCGTTTAAAGTTGATGAACGGTTTTGTTCCTTCTTTTTAAAAGAAAATGATTACAATAAATATAAACCCGGAGAGTGCGGAAATAAAATTTGCATTTCCAAAAATAAAAACAAAAAAATGAAAAGAGTAAAAATTAATGCCTGGAAAAAAGGTTTGGTATTTAAAAACGACAATTTAATTAAATTGTTAAACGAAGGTGTATACTGGTTATGGCCATCTGAAGTTGTATTTGAAAGTGATATGACTAAAAGATTTGATGCCCCTGTGAATTTAAATATTCTATTGAAGAATGAAGATTTTGTTAACGCTACTTCTATCATCGAAGTAAAAAATAACGAGATTGTTTTGCAATATGAAAATGGTTTATTTAAAGACGTATTAACACCAGGGAGATATGTTTTCTGGAAGGGTTTAATAGACTACAAATTTATTGTAGCCGATCTAAACGCGATCGAAATGGATGTTGGTATTGACAGATCATTGTTCTCAAGAAAAGAACTTTTACCGTATGTAAGAACTTTTGCGGTTGAACCATATGAAAAAGCAGTAATGTATGTAGACGGTAAGTTCAATAAAATTGTTGAAGCCGGTACTTACTACTTCTGGAAAAACAGTACTTCTATTGTTATTTCAAGAGCTGACTTAAGAACTATGCAAATGGAAATTGCCGGACAAGAGATCTTAACTAAAGATAAAGCTGCATTAAGAATTAATTTCTATTTGCAATACAACATCAAAGATATTGTAAAAGCAATAGTTAATAATAAAGAATACGATAAGCAATTATATGTATTAATGCAATTGGCTTTAAGAGAATTTGTTGGTGCATTAACATTAGATGAATTGTTAGAGAAAAAAGAAAATATCTCAACTTACGTAATGGAGTCTGCCGCAGAAAAAGTAGAAGCCTTGGGTGTAGTGTTAAAAGGTAGCGGTATCAGGGATATCATCTTACCGGGCGATATGAAAGAGATCATGAACCAGGTTTTGGTAGCTGAGAAAAAAGCACAAGCCAACACTATTATGAGAAGAGAAGAAACTGCTTCAACAAGAAGTTTATTGAACACTGCAAAATTAATGGAAGACAACGCTATGTTGTTCAAATTAAAAGAAATGGAATACGTGGAAAAGATCGCAGAAAAGATCAATAACATTTCATTGTCTGGCGGATCAGATCTTGTAGGACAATTAAAACAGATCTTCGTGCCTGATAAAAAATAAAAGGAATGAAAAATAAAACCCCCGCTTTAACGTGAGGCGGGAGTTTTTAAAAATGCCGGCATAGCTCAGAGGCCAGAGCGGCTGTTTTGTAAACAGCGGGTCGCAAGTTCAACTCTTGCTGTCGGCTCAAAAAAATAAAAATGGACGAGAAGCTCATATGGATGAGCGCTTGATTGTTAATCAAAGGGTAGTAGGTTCGAACCCTACCTTGTCCGCAAAGGTTGGCCACTAAAGGCACGCCGGATAGATGCAAAAAGTGTTGCTGTGTTTTTGTCAGAGTACGGTAAAAGCTCTGTGAGCTTTTAAGCGAGCATGTGCGAAGGTATAAGGAGCGGTTAAAGCCCGCTGCTTAATGACAATAAAAGCAAAGTGTGTAAAAGCCTTATACAAAACGCTTGCATCTATCGAAGAATTGGTTTATTGGTACGGCAAAAGTCTGGTGGGCTTTTGAGCGGGCTAGTGCGGTGGACTATTATCTCCGACTGTCGCTCGGAAGACAAGGGTTCGATTCCCTTATAAACCGCAGATCATCTTTTAGCAAAGGTGAAATTACATCCAGGGCTGTGGTAGCCGGATCGTCTCCAAAACGATGGGACAAAGTTCGATTCTTTGTGGATGTGCACGGCAAAAGCCCGGTGGGCTTTTGAGCGAGCTGGTGTGTTAGCATGCAGAATTGCTAAACTTTTGGCTAGCTAAAGAAGTAGAGAGTAATGGTTTGACAGCGGGCAAAGCCTTGTTTTTTAAATGTAGGAAATTCCCCAACTGTTACTCTGAAATTAAAAAAGAAGAATAGATTTTAAAAAGAGAAATGATGAATGCAAAAAATGAAATTGAAGAAGAGAAATTAATTTGTTCCGTTCTTCTAAACGGTTAGGAAACCAGATTTTCAATCTGGTAATATGGGTTCGATTCCCATACGGAATACTTTGCGAGATATAGCTTAATGGCAAAGCACCTGTCTTCCAAACAGGGGATGCAGTTCGAACCTGATATTTCGCACAAGGACAGGTAGCCAATATTGGTTTCGGTATTAGTTTGCAAAACTAATTTAATAACAGTTCGATTCTGTTTCTGTCCTCACTGTCTTATAGCTCAACTGGTGGAGCAGCGATCTGATACGTCGAAGGCTGCAGGTTCAAGTCCTGCTAAGACAACAAATAAATTGCCTTATAGCTCAAGTGGTGGAGCAGTGGTCTCATAAGCCAAAGGGTGTAGGTTCAATTCCTGCTAAGGCAACAAAAAAATGGGGTGTCATGTGCCAAGGCTGGCGAGTTTGCTTTGCAAGCAGACTGAGGTGAGTTCGATTCTCATCCGCTCCACATATGAAGAAAAAAATAAAAAACAGCTCCTTAATTTAAAGGTAGAATAAATGGCTTACATCCATTAAGTGATCGTTCGATTCGGTCAGGAGCTACAAAATAAAAATCTCTCGTAGCTCAATGGTAGAGCTCGCGGCTTTTAACCGCGAAATACAAGTTCGATTCTTGTCGGGAGAACAGTCTCTTATAGTTTAAAGGAAAAACGTTTCCCTTCTAAGGATAAGATATTGGTTCGATTCCAGTTAAGAGAACATGTATATTCACGTGTTATAAAAATTAATTTTTGATCATGAGAATTTCAGAAATTTTTACTGCAGAAAATTTAATGATCTTTTGAGTTATGCAAAAGCTCCGCAAAATTTCGAGAAAAATAAAACGTTAAATTGTTTTAAAAATAAATTTCCTTCAATAGTTTGTATAAATTTGTAAAATGTTATCTAACGTAAATACAATATCAAAAAAAGGAAGATCATCTGTTGGCTCTTCTAATTGTGTTCGTAATACTATTTTCTCAATAACCGCGTACCCTACCATTTAATTTAGTTCAAGGTAATCTTTACCGTTTTGTTTAGTCGCTTTCCGCGGCCTGATCTTCTATTCTCTAAACTTAAACTTAAATTAAAATGAAAAATATATTTTTACGATGTTATATCGTAGTAGCGATAGCTATATTCAATTACCATTATATAAAAGCAAATTCAGATTCGGTAATTATCCGAGTTCATTTTTTACACGGATCAAAACCAAAAAAACAATTTAAACACCAGGAAGATAAATGGTTTGGTGGTATTCTTGGTGGGCACGCGGGCATTGAATACGGGCCAAATAAGATCCTGAATTTTCAACCAAAGTCGGGCTTGCATATTTTTGCAAAGCCAAAGATCATCAATAGTAAATTCAGTGTTCATGATACTATTTCTTTTTATGAGATACTTGGCGGGCAATACGATTCGGTAAAAAAAACAATTATAACGATAAAGATCTCCGCGCAACAAAAAAGTAAATTAGACAGTATTGTTATTGTTTATCGAAAACGAAGTCCGTACGACTATGCTTTCTTTGGAATGCGTTGCGGCGCGGCTGCTTATGATGTATTGGCGCAAACAGGCATACTTTATAAATATTCGTTTAAAAAAACCTGGCGAAAAACATTTTATCCCAGGAAATTGCGACGAAGATTAGAGTGGTATGCGAAAATCAGGGGATGTAAAATTATAAAGAAGACTGGAACCGGCAGAAGGAAATGGGAAAGAGATTAAAAATAAAAGCCTTCCGTTTTTTTGGAAGGCTTTTATTTAATTGAAGAAATTTATTGCTTAATAATTTTCTGTGAAGATCTCTCTCGACTATTCGTATCAGAAATTTTTAGAACATAAATTCCATTTGCGTAATTGCCAAGATCAAAATTCATTTCTTGAGATAATTTTTTCTCAATTAATTTTTTTCCGGTCATATCAAATACTTCTGCTTTACCCTCTAAATTTTGATCGTTGCTTAAAGTAAAAGATCCTTTAGTTGGGTTAGGGCCAACTTTAATGGATGAAAATAAAATTCCATTCTCGTTAAGTCCTAAAGAATTATCAAGCGCAGGCCCAATTACTTTATTTATTACCCAGTTGTTTGGATCGCAAACAACACCCGTTGGTGTACCTAACATATTAATGGTATGCGTTTCAACAGCGTTACTGTGCATAACACGTACTATCGTATCAGGCAGAGCCGTGCGGGTGATCTTATATTCCATTGGGGTAATGTATAATGGAATTGAAGAAGGGAAGCTTGTTGTTTGTGTGCTTTGTATGATCATGGTACCAGGAGCACCAAAATATTTTACATTAAAAGTTGGATAACCTTCGCCGTAATACCATTGATTGAAAAACTGCGTAGCATTTATACCGGTAAATGTTTGGTAATAATTTTTAAAATCAATTACAGAAGCAGTACTGTTCTTATATGTGTTTTGAAAGCCACGTAATGTATTGAACCAAACGCTATCATTGTTGGTTAAAAATTGTAAGGTGCGAATAATGGAGCCGCCTTTATCGTAGGTTAAGCGCGAATCAAAAATAATATTTGAGTCCATAGTGTCTTGCCCTGTAACCCAAACTTTTCCACCGGGTTGTCCCATTACACTATTGTGTGCTGAGTTTAGGTTGGAAGCAAAATTACTGTTATCTAAATATTGAGCTACCAGGTGTTCTGTATAAGAAGCAAAACCTTCGTTTATCCAAATGTCACCCCAACTTTTGCAGGTAACATTATCGCCCCACCACTGGTGGCCTAATTCGTGGGCATCTACATAATAATCAAAAAAACCTAAGCTCGTCATCGTTTGATGTTCCATGCCGCCACCAAACGGCGCCATTGAGTGTCCGTACTTTTCTTTGTAAAAAGGATACATACCGTACATCTTACTTTCAAACTCTAATACCTGTGGCATTTTATTTAAAATAAGTTTTTGATTATTAAAAAGTGTATTATTTAAGGCGTTATCATAAATATAATTTTGAATTAAAATAGAATCGTTTGGTAAATACATGGGGTGCGCATATAAGTTGTATTCTTTATATTTTGCAACGGCCACTGATATTAAATAATAATTAATTGGTGTTCTCGATTTCCACTCATAGCGTTTTTTATTTCCAACAACCACAACATTTTTTAATAAACCGTTAGAACCAACTTTATTTAAAGAATCGGTTGTAACAAAAACCCAGCTCGAATCTATTTTATCACTTAAGATCTGTTTGCATGGCCACCAATGATAAGCAACTATGGCTTCACTTAAGCTCCAGGTAACCTGGTTGCCCCATGATGTTGAGTTGCCTGTGCTAAAACCACTGCCAATGGCAGAGCCACCAACAGGTGGGTTTCCTTTATAATAAATGGTTACAGTAAATGATTGTGAATTTGTTAATGCCACTGCTGGCGCGACTTTTACGATACTATCTTTTCTTGTAAAAGCCGAAAGGGTGCCATTAAAACGGATAGAATCAATAGTATGATTTTGGTGCAACAAACAGGCAAATGTGTCCATAACAGCAGCCGTAACAGTTGCAACGGTTTTAACACCTCCGCTTACAAATTTTGTGTTTCTTTCTAAATTCAGCATCAGGTGCACGAACTTTACATCATATTTTACTTCATGTGATATTTGTGGATTTAAAGCAGACGTTCTTGCCAGGTGTACCATATGTGAACCCATAGATGCTTGCTTTGCTTTTGAACAAAGATGTTGTTGCGCAGTTGCAAAACCTACACCAAAAAGTGCGATCGATAATAATAGTTTTTTCATTTGTTTGATTAGTATATTGCAATATACGCCTCTTTCTTTTTAGATAAAAAACCGCTCATCACTATTTTAAGCCTAATAAATTGCAATAATTTTATGAATTGTGGATTTTGCATGTAACTTTGCGGGGATGTTAAAAAACGATCTTTTATTAAGAGCTGCTAAAGGCCTCGAAGTTGAACGCAGCCCGGTATGGCTTATGCGCCAGGCTGGTAGGATATTGCCCGAATATAGGGCAACACGCGCCAAAGCAAAAAATTTTATCGAATTTGTAAAAAACCCCGAATTAGCTTGTGAGGTTACGATTCAGCCGGTTGACATTTTAGGCGTAGATGCTGCTATTATTTTTAGTGATATACTTGTTATACCCGAAGCCATGGGTTTGCCTTATCAAATGATAGAAGCAAAAGGACCATGGTTTGAAAACACGATTAAGAATAAAAGCGATATTGATAAATTAAAAATTGCGGAAGCTGGCGATCTTGATTATGTTATGAAAGCGCTTACATTGACCAAAAAAGAATTAGATGGTCGCGTACCGTTAATTGGTTTTGCAGGTGCGCCATGGACCTTGTTTGCATACATGATAGAAGGTAGCGGCAGCAAAACATTTAGCAAAGCAAAACAATTTTTATACACACAACCTGAATTATCGCACCAGCTCTTAGAAAAAATAACACAGAGCACAATTAATTATTTAAAAGGCCAGGTAAAATCAGGCGTGGATATTGTGCAATTATTTGATTCGTGGGCAGGTGTTTTAAGTGAAAAAATGTATTACGAATTTGCTTTAAAATACATTTCAAAAATATGTGATGCATTATCGCCTTTGGTTCCTGTAACTGTGTTTGCAAAAGACGCGCATTACGCTATTCAAAAGATCTCAGAAACAACGTGTAGCTCTATAGGGTTGGATTGGACAATTGATCCTGCAACAGCACGTAAATTAGCCGCCAATAAAACTTTGCAAGGAAATGCAGATCCATGTTTATTATATGCTGATGATAAAAAGATCGTTGAAGAAACACATGCTATGCTAAAGGCTTTTGGAAAGCAGCGTTATATCTGCAACTTAGGGCACGGCTTATATCCTGATATTGATAAAGAAAAAGTGAAGTTGTTTGTGCAAACCGTTAAGAATTACAAGTGGTAAGTCACTATTCGTTTGTCATAAGTTCTGTGTCTTGCATCCCGTCTCTTTAAACGTTGCCTAATAAACACATGGTTTCCGTTGTAGGAGCAGAACTGCCACCGGCTTTTTCTATCGTTACTGCAAAAGCTTGTACATTCTTTACAGATCTCATTTTTTGAAAAGTGCTGTCGCTTGCAAGATCAATAACACCAATGTCTACCGGCTTACCATCTACAATTGCCCATAACTGATATTGTTTATCAGTTGGAGACGAAGGTAAAGCGGAAGCATTAAAGTAAACATCATTTGTTGTTGAATTCCAATGTACAAGTGCAGATTTTGAAGCTAAAGAATTCATGCCTTTTAAAGCAATGGTTTTAATGTTGGGATCGGAAAGAATATCCAATTTAGAACTAAGAATAATTAAAGATGCTTGCTGAGTTAACAATTCTTCTTCTGCATTTATTTTAGAAGTAGTTGTTTGCGCTAATTTATCAGAAGTTTTATTTAATTTATCCTGTAAAGAAAAAATGTAAGCAATACTGGTAATAATAAAAATAAGACTGGCGGCAATACCTATTTTATAAAGACGAATGGTTTTGCTTTGATCTTTAAGCTGAACTAAGCTTGCTTCTTTTGGTGCTTGTTGATCGGCAGTAGAAAATAATTTATCTTCTATTTTATTTTTTACATCACTATTAATTGCTGTAATAGATTGAGATGAATAGTTTATTAATGCTTCTTCAATAGATTCAATTTCTTTGATCAATGAAGGATCTTTTTTGCACAGGTCATTCACCAGGTCTGTTTCCCTGGCCGTTGCCGTACCCAAAACGTAGCTTTCTAATAGGCCGGATGATATGACTTCGTTTACATTCACTGCAAAAATTCTGTTTTTGTTAAACCTCTTAAAGTTAAAATGGCCTGCCTTACTTTTGTTTTAACAGTACCAAGAGGAATATTTAATTTTTTTGAAATTTCTTCTTGTGTGTAACCTTCAAAATAAGCAAGATCTATAATTAATTTATGTTCTTCTTTTAAGTCGTTTAAAATTGTTTTCAGGCCAATAGATTCGTGCGCAGTATCGTCAACAACTAAATTGTTTTTTTGATATACGGTGTCATTGGTGCTTTGGATTTTTGTTTTTATTTTCTCGTGTTTTGACCGTGTACTGTCAATGGCCATATTTCTGGCAATGTTTAACATCCAGGTATATAAACGGCCCTTTGCTTCTTCGTAACTCGCAAAATTATTCCAGATCTTTACAAAAGTATTTTGAAGCACATCTTCCGCTTCTTCCTGGCTATTTACAATAGAATTAATTACACTAAACAAAGCTTTATGATAGTTATCATATAAATAAGTAAACGCTTTTTGGTTGCGCTCTCTTATAAGAACAATGAGTTCATCCTGGTTATATGTTTGTTTTTTTGTCAATTTGCTTTTAGAAATATACTACAAAATAACAGAATCTAAATATTTTAGTTATGTTAAAATTATGCTACTGGTAATAAGACATAAATTATTTAAGGAAGAAACACGGTTATCTTCTAAATGTTTAAGGTATTTACGTATTTAATGGCTAAAGGGATTTAAAACCCTATGTTCTTAATAAAATGATTATCAATAAACTACCAATAACATTCTTTAAAAATTGAAACTGTCATCACAAATCCAACGTATATTTGGATATGAAAACGGCAATAGTGATAGGGGCAACAGGTTTGGTTGGTGTTAATCTTGTAGGTAAGTTAAATGATTCTAAAGCATATGAAAAAGTTGTTTTATTGGTTAGAAGAAAAACGGAACTTAATCATTTAAAATTAGAAGAAAAGATAATTGATTTTGATACAATTGATGCTGAGCTTGTTAAAGCAGATGATATTTTTTGTGCCATTGGTACCACACTAAAAAAAGCAGGATCAAAACAAAATCAATATAAAATAGATTGTGAGTACCCCGCAAAGATCGCAAAAATGGGAAAACAAAATGGCGTTAAACAGTTTATTTTAGTGTCATCTATTGGTGCCAATAAAAATTCATCCAATTTTTATTTAAAAACAAAAGGAGATTTGGAAGAACAGATCGCTGAATTAAATTTTGATTCATTCATTGTTGTAAGACCATCTTTTATTATTGGAGATAGAAAGGAATTCAGGCCTGGAGAAATAGTAGGAATATTTTTCGCATCCCTTTTCAGACCGTTTATGTTTGGAAAATTAAAAAAGTACAGAGGCGTTTATGCAGCTAACATAGCAAATAAAATGATAAAGCTTGCTAACGAAAATTTAAAAGGAAAAATTGTTGTGGAGTCGGATATGATCTGATTTGAAATTTCCTTTCGTGCGGAGTCGGGGCACATAAGCCCATTCCCGAATTCACTCAGAGTGACACTTATTTTGCATCTAATTTTTTCCTGATCAAATAATCAATACTTAATTTGCCCGGACCAAAACATATTAATGTAATTAGCATTAGCATAAAGTATAATGGAATTTCATAACCATTATCACCAGCAGCAAAGCCATTTTCCCAATGCACCGTTTTAATAGCAACTATCATTGTAATTATTAGTGGAAAACAAATAATGCGTGTACCTAAACCTAAAGCCAACAAAAACACACCAGCCATTTCGGTAGATGCCGCTAAATAAGCATTTAATTTTGGAGCAAAAATGCCCATACCCTCAAACCATTCTGCAATTGCATTTATATCTGCCCATTTCATTTTAGCAGGTTCCCAAAAACCGTAGGCTAAAATTAAACGTAAAAATAATAATGGCAGATCCTGTGCTTTAATTAAACCATTGCGAATGCGGTTGTATATATTGATCATATTAAGAGTTTAAAGATCCAAGAATAAATTCACGCTGTTTAAGATCATTTACAAAATTTAAAGCATGCTCTTTCAGCATTTCAAAATTATTTATTTGAAATAGTGAATCAGCTTCTGTTAAGATTTCCTGTAAGGTGATGCCGTTTTGTAATTGTTCTAATATATAAGCGTATAAAATAGAAATGTCCATACATTGCACACGCCCATTTTCTTTTTCGCGGTACATCAACAAAAAATAATCACCGGCTTTACCTTCCATTTCGGTAGCGGCTAAGATATGAACTGGGTATGTGAATTTAACCAGCCTGTGCTCAGGATTCAATGCCAGTGGGTCGTTTAACCAATCACCTTTTGCGCTAAAGGAAGGATAAGCAATATCATCCATGGTATGCACTTCCAGTTCTAACCATTCAAAATATAAAAGATCGTTTAAAAAAGGAATATTCAGTTTTGCCTGGAGGTCTTTTTCAACGCAATATTCGTAAAACTCTAAGGGCATGCGCCATACTTGCGGCGTTTGGCATTTGTGCTCGGCATAAAAATCGTAAACCAGTTTATCCCAGGTCTCATCCGGCAAGAAGCGATACGTTATAGGGTAAGCAGTTTCAATTGTATCAATACCAATATTAAAAACCAAACGGCGGTAATGATGAAGGTTTTCATCTATAACGCCTATCAATTCAGGCATTACACCCGTTTTACAATATTCGGCTAATTTGGATTGTTGTGCGTGCGTTTCTTCTTTAAGCAATGGCATGTTCTTTCTTCCAGGTTTTTGAAACAATGGTTTCCATTCTTGTAATTTCACCTTGTAATTCTTCGAGCTCGGGAATATTAAAATCGCGCTCTAATAAAACAGGCACAGGTTTTAATAAACTTGTAGTGTATTCAAAAAGATCAAATACCTGGTCGATCACGGCTTCGCCATGCGTATCAATAATTACAGTATCCGAAATTTGCTCATGGCCGGCCATGTGAATATAGGCTACTTTATCGAGCGGTAATTTTGTAATAAATTCTTTAGCGTTGTATTTATGATTAAATGAATTTACGTAAACGTTATTTACATCCAATAACAGGTTACAGCCAGATCCATTAACAATTTCTGAAATAAAAGTTGCTTCATCCATTTCGGCAGCAACCGGTGTATAGTAAGAAACGTTTTCAATAGCCAATGGCATCTCTAAAACATCCTGTACTTGTTTAATGCGCGCAACAATATGTTTAACGGCATCTTTTCTAAAAGGTATTGGTAAAAGATCATACAAATGCGCGTTATCACATTTTGCATAACTTAAATGTTCAGAATAGATCTTTACATTATATTGTTTAATGAATTTTTTTATTTTGTGAAGAAAATCAAGATCAAGATCGTCCGGACTGCCAATTGATAATGATAGGCCGTGGCAGGTGATAGGATACTTTTCTGCGGCTTTATCCAGTTGTTTTTTCCAATAGCCACCCATGCCGATCCAGTTCTCGGGGGCCAACTCTATAAACGCGGGTTTAAGAACGTCAGAAGCTAAAAGCTCTTCCGAAAAATCTTTTCTAAAACCAATGCCTATATGTTTGTTATCTTTTAGTTGCATAACTGTAAAAAATCAACCCCTCTTTTTTGGAGAGGGGCTGAGTTTTATGTTTTAATTATTTTGGAGTATCAGTTTTTTTCTTTTCTCCACATTTACCTTCTCCGCATTTTCCGTCTTTAGCTTTTTTCTCGCCACATTTGCCATCTTTAGCTTTTGCGTCTTTGTGTTCTCCACATTTTCCGTCTTTAGCTTTTGCATCTTTGTGCTCACCACATTTTGCATCTTTAGTTTTTGTATCTGTTTTAGTTGCGTCTTTTTTCTCGCCGCAATTTAACTCGATAGTTTTAACTAATGAAGTACGAACTTCGCCGGCAGTTCCTAAACCGTTATAATTTAATAGACTGTTTGTGTTAGCTTTAATTGCTGATACACTTAATAAAGCACCTGCAATCATAGAGCAAGTAACTAATGCTGATTTTTTTTCCATTTTAATTTTAGTTTAAAGGTTTATATGAATTTACGTATTTATAGTCTAAATTGGATTTAATTCCTTACAAAAAAAGTTATTATTTTTTTAGATTTTTTGTAATCAGTTGATTTAGAGCCACTTTTTTATAATCAGAAAGTTTTACTTCGTTTTTAGCGTACGAAGCCTTGAAAAGACTGTTAATTTTCTTGTTTTGGGACACAAAAAACCGGCAATATTTACAAATTACTAAGTGAAAGTTAAGTAATAATTTTTCTGAAAAAGAAAGTGTGGCATACTCGCCTTTAACAGTAAGATAAGTAGCATCTTTACACCCAAAAGTATACCATTTATGTGTATGTTCTTTTAACTCTTCCATTACAGTTTTAACCAGTTCTTTTCAAGGCAGGCCCTTACCTGTAGCTTAGCCCGGTGTATGATCACCCAAAAGTTAGACGAGCTGATGTCAAACTCCTTACAAACTAATTTTGCTTCTGCATCATCCAATAAACTCATTGTAAAAACGCCTTTCCATTTTTCGGGTAGTTGGCCTAAACATTTTTCAAGTGTTTTGTAAAACTCTTTGGTATCAATGTTTGTATCAGTGGTAGCCCAGTCTTTAGGTTTTGTATCACTTTTCCAGTGCCCTTTGGCTTCTTTATCAAAAAAGTAATCGTACGAGGGGGCATCGTAAGTACTCAATTGTAAAGGTGATTCATTTTTTGTACTTGCTTTTTTATAATGATCGATAATTTTATTTTTTAAAATGCTTACCAGCCAGGTTTTTTCTGAGGCTTCGCCTTTATAAGAATCTGCACCTTTAAGAGCAGCTAAAAAACAGTCCTGCACAAGGTCCTGGGCCAATTCGTCGTTATTTACCCTGTAATAAGCGTATTTATATAAATAGTCAGAGTAAAGATCCACCCATTTGGCAGGATTTAGTGTGTTTTGAGTATTTATATTTTTTTCCAATTATTTGTTAAAAGTAGTAAGAAAAATGGATATAATCCTTTGTAATAAAGTGTTTTAACCAATAAAAGGTGTATCTTTGCGGCGCTTAAAAACAAAATATGTCTGAAATTAGAAACATTGCAATTATTGCCCACGTAGATCACGGGAAAACGACCTTAGTAGATAAAATTTTACACCAGTGTAATTTATTTCGCGAAAACCAGGCAACTGGTGAGCTTATTCTTGATAATAACGATCTTGAACGTGAGCGTGGAATTACAATTCTTGCAAAGAACGTTTCTGTACAATACAAAGGCACAAAGATCAATATTATTGATACTCCCGGTCACGCCGATTTTGGTGGTGAGGTGGAGCGTGTAATGAACATGGCTGATGGTGTTATTTTATTAGTAGATGCTTTTGAAGGGCCAATGCCTCAAACACGTTTCGTGTTACAAAAAGCAATTGCAGCAGGTAAAAAAGCTATTTTGGTTATTAATAAAGTTGATAAACCAAATTGCCGTCCTGAAGAAGTGCACGATAATGTTTTTGATCTGTTCTTTAACTTAGATGCTAACGAAGATCAGTTAGATTTCCCAACGGTTTATGGTTCAAGTAAGCAAGGCTGGATGGGCCCTGACTATAAAACACCTACAACAGATGTTACTTTTTTATTAGATACAATTATCGAAAAAATTCCTACTGCGCCAAAGCGTGAAGGAACTTTAATGATACAGATCACTTCATTGGATTATTCTTCGTTCATAGGCCGTATTGCCGTGGGTCGTATCTTCCGTGGAATTATAAAAGAAAACATGCCGGTAAGTGTTGTAAAACGCGACGGCAGAATTCAAAAATCACGTATTAAAGAACTATTTATTTTTGACGGTTTAGGTAAAATGAAAGTGTCAGAGGCTGAAACCGGTGATATTTGCGCTTTTACAGGAATTGAAGGTTTTGAGATCGGTGATACAGTTGCTGATTTTGAAAATCCTGAAGCAATGCCAACCATGAGTATTGACGAGCCAACCATGAGCATGTTGTTTACTATTAACAACTCACCTTTCTTTGGTAAAGATGGTAAATTCGTTACATCACGTCACTTACGCGATCGTTTGTACAAAGAATTAGAAAAGAACTTAGCAATGCGCGTTGAAGAAACAGGGTCTCCTGAT
The DNA here is from genome assembly GCA_032273165.1 of Chlorellidium tetrabotrys. NCBI lineage: Eukaryota > Xanthophyceae > Mischococcales > Botryochloridaceae > Chlorellidium > Chlorellidium tetrabotrys. The sequence goes on from JAUKPS010110141.1 coordinate 404,352, forward strand.
TCTTACCTGGTGTTTGGCCGTGGTATCCTTCACTTATCTGTTTTAATTGAAACTATGCGCCGCGAAGGTTATGAGTTACAATTAGGACAACCACAGGTTATTATTAAAGAAATTGACGGACAAAAACATGAGCCTATTGAGGTATTAACTGTGGATGTGCCGCAGGAATCGTCAAGTAAAGTAATTGACCTTGTAACACAACGTAAAGGTAATTTATTGATCATGGAACCTAAAGGAGATCTTACTCATATTGAGTTCGAAATTCCAGCCCGTGGTATTATTGGTTTACGTAATAACGTTTTAACCGCAACAGCAGGCGAAGCTATTATGGCACACCGTTTTAAAGCATTTGAGCCATGGAAGGGTCATATCCCTAGCCGTATAGCAGGTGTATTGATCAGCAAAGATAAAGGAAGCGCAGTGGCTTATTCTATTGATAAATTACAGGATCGTGGTAAATTCTTTATCGAAGCAGGTGAAGAAATTTATCCGGGTATGATCATTGGTGAGCATATTCGTCCGGATGATTTAGTAGTAAATGTTTGTACTGAAAAACAATTAACAAACATGCGTGCTTCTGGTACCGACGAAAAAATGCGTATCGTTCCAAAAATAAAATTCAGCCTGGAAGAGGCTATGGAATATATCCAGGGCGATGAGTATGTAGAGATCACACCATCAAACATTCGTTTACGTAAGATACATTTAGATGAAAATACACGTAAACGTTTTTCTAAATCGTTAGAAGCGCAATAATTTAAAGATCATATATTTTTAAAAGCACCGGAGAAGTTCGGTGCTTTTTTGTTTTTTTTGCGCCAGGGACAAAAAGGGTTTAGTTCTTTTTCGGCTTTTTCAGCCAAAAAAACCGCAGCGAAGCGAAGCCCGGATTGGCCCGCCCGGGCGCCCAAAACACAATGAAAATCTTTTCTTTTATGCTATAATGGACTAAACGTAATTGATGTAAACAGCTAATAACCATTTTTGTAGAATAAACAATCCCTTGTTCAAATCAATTTATAAACCCTATTTAAAACCATTATTGGATTTATAGCTTTACCATAAGTTATTTATTTATTTCTATGGCCAAAAGAACCAGCAAGGCAAGTATCAACGAGAAAAAGATCTTTGTATTAGATACCTCTGTCATTATTTACGATCACACAGCAATTAAAAATTTTGCAGAACATGATGTGGTAATTCCAATAACTGTTTTAGAAGAGTTGGATAATTTTAAGAAGGGCAACGATACCAAGAATTTTTCGGCCAGGGAATTTACCCGTTATATTGATAAACTTAGTGGAAACAATACTTTGCAGGAATGGACCGCCATTAATGGCCCTAACCGAGGTAAGTTTAAAATAGAGATGAATTTCTCTTCTAAAATAAATGCAGAAAGAATTTTTGCAGATAGAAAAGCAGATCACCGTATTTTAAATTGTGCATTATATACTGCCGAGCAACATCCGGGAAGAAAAGTTGTTTTGGTTACCAAGGATATTAACCTGCGCATAAAAGCAAAAAGCTTAAGCTTAAATGCGGAAGATTATGAAACCGGTAAAATTAAAACCGTTGATGAGCTTTACACCGGCAATACCGAAAACATAAAAGCAACTGCCGAACAAATTGCAACAATTTATAATCAAGGCAGTGCAAAAGCAAAAGGCGTTTTAAAAGGTATAAAAAGCTTGCCTAATCATTATTATGTAATAAAAAACGGTTCGCAAAGTGTATTGGCACGGTATAATGCAGATGAAGATACATTAAACCGCGTTATTAAAACTTCGGCTTTTGGTGTGATCCCAAAAAATGCAGAGCAATCATTTGCATTAGATGCGATCATGAATCCTGACATTAAATTGGTAAGTATACAAGGTGTTGCCGGAACCGGTAAAACACTATTATCACTTGCCGGCGCTTTAGAGTTAAGAAGAAATTACCATCAGATTTATTTAGCGCGTCCTATCGTTCCCTTAAGCAATAAAGATATTGGTTATTTACCCGGAGACGTGAACAGTAAATTAAATCCATACATGGAGCCATTGTGGGATAATTTAAAATACATCCGTAGCTGTTTTAGCGAAAAAGATAAAGAGCATAAACAAATTGCAGAGATGATAGAGTCTCAAAAATTAGTAGTTTGTCCTTTAGCATACATTCGTGGTCGTAGTTTAAGCAATGTATTCTTTATTGTTGATGAAGCACAAAATTTAACACCGCACGAAGTGAAAACAATTATTACAAGAGCAGGTGAGAATACGAAGATTATTTTTACAGGAGATATTCATCAAATTGATACACCTTACCTGGATGCGCAGAGTAACGGTTTAAGTTATTTGATTGAAAAAGTAAAAGGTCAAAAATTGTATGCACACATTACTTTAGAAAAAGGTGAACGTAGTGAATTGGCTAATTTAGCGAACGATCTATTGTAGTGTGATGTCGAGCGCAGTCGAGACGAGTATACGCTTCTCGACTGCGCTCGAAGTGACAATGTTTCTTAAACATGTGGCAATCCCAACACAGCTTGTACCATTCCAAGATCATCAAAACTGCGCGGCATTGTAAACTTTTTAATTTTTAGTTTCTCTAAAGCCTTACCGGTAGCTTCGCCCATGGCAATCGCTTTTTGATGTGGGTGCCAGGTGTTTTTTTCAAAGTAAGATTCTACATTGCTTGGACTCGTGAAAATTACAATTTCATTTTCTGTAGAAATTTCTTCGCTGTGCTTTAAAGTAGCATACACTTCTAAATTTACCACATTATCACGCTTTACCATTTGCCATTGTATGCTTTGCATGCTTCCGCGCGCAATCGGAAATAATACGCGCCCGTTACCAACTTTACTGCTAAATTGTTTACCAACTAATTTTACATCGGTGCTTTGGCCAATAAAATCGGCACGCTTACCAAAGGCACGTAATTCGGCACTTGTAGAGCTTCCAATGCACCCAAATTTTACGCCTGCCCACAACTCCGGCTTTTGATTAAAAAAATAACGCACCGCATGTTTGCTGCTAAAAAAGATCCAGTCTGTTTTAGGTAAAAATTTAATGGTAATTTGTTTAAATTCAATTAAGCTTTTTCCGTGTACTTCAAAACCTAATTTTGTTAAAGCGGTATTTAAATATTCACCCTCTTTAAATGTTTTGGTAATAAATATTTTTTTTGGTTTAATGTGTTTAATGTGCTCGTACATTCTATCTACAAACCCATCTGTATCTAACGTATCAAAATAAACCTGCTTAGGCTGTTTGTCCCATTCATCGGCAACGCTTACCCACACTTTAAAACGTAGGCGGTCCTCATCATCCATTTCAGTATCACAATAAGCGCCTAAAGGTAAATGACAGCCGCCATCAAACATATTTAAAAGCTGACGCTCGATATTTATTTTAATTAAAACATCAAGATCACTTATCGTATCAATAATTTCTAAAAGCGAGTTATCATCTTCGCGTGTTTGCCAGGCTAATACACCTTGAGCCGGTGCGGGCACAAATTCTTCAGGGTTTAGTTTTTCAACCGTAAATTCATCTAATTCTAATTCTAAACGTTCAACGCCTGCGGTGGCAATTAAAATGGCATCGTAATTTCCTTCACGTAATTTATTTATGCGGGTTGGTACATTACCGCGCAGATCTTTAATTTGTATATCAGGTCTGAAAGCTAATAATTGTGATTTTCTTCTTGCAGATGAGGTGCCAACAACAGCATTCTTTTTTAAACCAAATTTTAATTTGTCATCTGCGGCTTTATCATTGATAATTAAAATATCAGACGGGTCTTCGCGTTTTGAAACACCTGCAATTAACAAACCATCAGGACTAACAGTTGGAAGATCTTTATGTGAATGTACCGCAAGATCAATTTCTTTTTTTAATAAAGCCTCTTCAAGCTCTTTTGTAAAAAAGCCTTTTCCATCCAGTTTATCAAAACTTGTATCCCATTGTTGGGAGCGGTCACCTTCAGTAGAGATAATTTTTAACTCTACTTCATGGCCTTTATCTTCCAGTAAATTTTTGGTGTAATTAGCTTGCCACAACGCCAATTCGCTTCCACGTGTACCTATAATAATTTTTCTTTTCACGGCGCCAAAGATAGAGATTTTCAGGCTTATTTATTGAAAAAAATTTAGATTAAAAAAGGTATATTTACTTAACAAATGTTTAGTGGAGCCAAAATACAACTCTTTGCGATGATGCTTATTTCCTGCATTTGTAGTGCACAAGTTCAGTTTACAAGCCTTCCTGTTGATCTGCAAATGATCCCAAGAAACAAAGATAATATTGGAAAATTTGAAGTTGCGGGAAAATGTTTAAACACGGGTTATAATCTGCTTCATACAAGATTAGTTATTCATTCAACTGATAGTGTTATAGCAGATAGTATTACCAATATTAGCATCGATGGCACTTTTTCGGTTGATCATTTTATTCCTTCACAATTGCAAGAATACGAGCTGGAAATTTATCTTAAAAACACTAATTCAGAAATTTTTGTAAAAAAAGTAAGTCGGCTTATTGCCGGAGATTATTTTATTATTGCCGGGCAATCTAACGCTATGGCTCCGGCTGGTTTTGATTCTGAAGGAATGGGCCAAAATACGGCTTATTCTAAAGCCTGGTTAAGAGGCATTGGTTCAAATGAAGATCCTAATGCGGTTACGTTTCCGTGTACAAATGTTGATACAAATTTTTATCAGGCTACTGCTACCTGGCTTTATGATGGGTTTGTTGGCACGTGGGGCTTAAAATTACAGCACCAACTTGCTCAGCAAACCGGTTTTCCAAATTGTATCATTAATGGCGCAAGGGGTGGAAGTAGTATTAGTGAACAATTGGCGCCCAAAAGCCCCACTGATCCTGATTCGTTAAATGCATGCAGTTTGTATGACAAGATCTATAAAAAAATTTCAGCCTATAATTTGAATGAATCAATAAAAGCAATTTTTTGGTACCAGGGCGAAACTGACGCTATTTTTTCTATTAACGAAACAAATGAATATGCTAATCGGTTTCATGCTTTGCGTAATTCTTGGAAACAGGATTATCCGAACATTGAAAAAATATTTATTTTACAATTAAATACGGGGTGTAACGAGATTCATCTTAGTCAAATGCGCGAGATTCAAAGAAAGTTGGCGCATACATATGATGATGTTGTTATCATGTCAACATTTAGTACTGATACTGCGGATAGGTATTACGACAGATGCCATTACACTGTTCAGGGATATAATAAAATTGCTGATAATTTATTGCCACTGGTTAAAAAACACATATACGGCAATACAATTGATAAAAATATTATACAGGCACCGGAAATAATAAATGCATATATTTCGGCACCGTCTCAGGTGTGTATTGAGTTTGATCTGGATATTGATTTTCAGAGATCAAAAGATTATTTATATCCAAATGCCGGAACGGCCTATCTGAAAGATTATTTTTATTGCGAAAATGAGAAACAAATAAGTGTAGAAAGCTTAAGCTCCCAGGGTAATAAACTGTATTTAAATTTAAATCCCGATTCCGCATTGCCAAAAAAAATAACTTACCTGCCGCAGTCTTTTACACGAATTCCTACATTATATGTTGGCCCGTGGATATTGAACAAAAATAATAGCAATATCACAGCGCTTTCTTTTTTTGAATTTCCGGTATTTAGGCAGAATGATGATTTTTTTGATATTTATCCCAATCCTTCTTCAGGACGGGTAACCGTTAGTTTGTCAGAAAAGAATACAAACACTATAGTTTCTATTTTTGATATGATGGGTAAATTGGTCTTTAAACAAATAAACCAAAATGAAACTGAATTTGACCTTAATCCGGGTTTGCCAAAAGGGATGTATATTATTAAAGTAGAAACCGATTCCGGCTCGGCAAAAAAGAAGCTCATCTTTAAATAGCAAGCCATTCAAAAAACTCTTCCTTCCTGCTTTTTGCCAAAGGAATTTTTTGTCCATTCATCATTATAATAATTTCTTCATCCTTTAAATATCTTGATACTTTATGAAGGTTAATAATGTAAGAATTATGTACCCTCATAAAATTTTTATCAGAAGTACATAATTGTGAATCAAATTCTTTAAGCGTTTTTGAAGTTACAATAAGCCTTGCGGCGTTTAAATATATTTGTGTGTAATTAGACATTGACTCTAAATAAACGATCTCGGGCAGATCAATGGATTCTATTCCTGCTTTAGAGTTAATTACAATTTTTTTACGTTGATATTGGTTAATAGTATTAATAAGTTTGTCGTAATCAAACTGATTTTGATTGACCCTGTCTTTAGCTAACTGCTCTTTTATTTTATTTAGTGCAAACTGTAATTCTTTATAATCGATGGGTTTTAAAAGATAATCAATTGCGTTTATTTTTATTGCTTTTAAAGCGTGCTCCTGGTGGGCTGTTGTAAATACAAGATTGAAATTTTTCCAGCTTAACTTTTCCAGTAATTCAAAACCATTCATTTCAGGCATATTAATATCCAGGAAAACAATTTCGGGTTTGTAATTTTCGATGATAGTAATGCCATCAATTGCTTTGGTGCATTCAGCAACTACTTTTACATTTTCAATATATTTTTCTATCAATATTTTTAAAGTATTGATACCTTTTTGTTCGTCATCGATTATTATTGCGCGCAAAACCATTTTCTAGTTATTTAATATCGGTAATATAATTTTTACAATTGTTCCTGAATTGTTAGGTTTATCTTCAATTATAAGGCTGCATTTAAAAGAATGTATCTTGTTAAGCAATTCCAAGCGCTGCATAATAAAAGATGTTGCCATTGATTTTCTTTCAAAAAGATCGGGGCTGGTTTTTTTTCTGCCGGTTCCGTTATCCTCAATTACACAATAGATATAGTTTTCTTCGTATTTGGAAAAAGAAATGTTTATTGTTTTTTCACCATTCTTATTAAGCAAACCATGCCAAATGGCATTTTCAACAAAAGGCTGCAAGAGCATAATTGGAATATGAATTGATGCAATAGGTAATAAGTCATCGTAATGTATAGTATATTTAATATTCTCTTCAAACCGTAAATTCTCTATTTCAAGGTAAAGCTCTAAAAGTTCGATTTCCAACTCCAGTGAAATATTTTCATACATATTACTATCTAAGATCTTTCGAAGTAAACGCGAAAATTTAATAAGATAATCGCTGGCATTGTCAATTTCTTTATTAAGAATAAAATTATGCAGGGCATTTAACGAATTAAATAAAAAATGCGGATTCATTGAGGCCCTGTTCACGCGCAATTCAGTTTCAAGTAATTTGTTATTTAATTCTAAGCGCTTCTTTTCTTTTTTCACTTCTGCAGTAATACGCCGCTTAATGAATAAATATAGCAGGCTTCCAAAAAGTATAATTGTCACGCAGGCCAGAGCCCATATTAAAATAATTTTATTTTTGTTGGGATTGGGCGCGTAGTATAAATCCCTCACTTCGATGTCAGTAAGCACATGGTCATAAAATTCAATATCGTCAACAAAGGCATTTAAAAAACGATCGTTTTTTTTATTGGCCGTTACACCAACTAAAACAGAATCTGTTTTACAAAATCGAACTTCGAAACCATTTGTAAACTCACCTTGCTTTTGACCATCAATATAAAAAGCCATGCCGTGCTTATGGTAGGTCATTACCAAATGGTGCCATTTAAACCGTTCAAATTTTCCTGCTGATGGAACACTTAATTGTATGGTAGAATCTTTTGTCATGCAAGCACTAATATTATCTCCTTCCGGTATGTAGTAGATCGCATACGATTCAAAAAAGTCATCTTTGTTACATGATTTTGTAACAATAATTGGGTTAATTGTAAAACCTTTTCCTGCCCATATTTCGTTATTAATATTTACCCAAAGGGAAATACTTGCAGTTTTATTTTTTAATGCCGGATAATTACCAAGATTAATATAGCTGTATTGATGACCATGTAAAAAAACCGCGCTATTTTCGTTACCAAACCTGTCTGAAGCATAGCTTAAACCTATAAGCTTTGCTTTTCTGCCAGTTACCTCATCAAAATTTTTGCCGGAGTTAAAAGAAAATTTAGCTACGGGGCCACTATGAGTTTGAGCTTTTGAACATAGTATAAAAAATAAAATAAATAAATATATAAGAGTGTTTTTCAATGGGTTTTTATTATATATAATGCAATTATAACGATTAAAACGTTTAAATAGCCGCTATTTCAAAATTAACCACTCAATGAACCCTACCACTTATAAAATAAATTTAAAACTATGGTTCAAAGATAAATTATTGAATATATAAGTACAATTTAAATGATGTCAACGTTGGGCAATAACGAAATTATTTAAATATTTTTTGTTATATAATTGATAAATTATTTAGTACAATTGTATCATTAATTTAGTTTATGAAAGCAAAGATTCTTTTATATGTTTTGTTAGCAATTGTCACATGCCAAATTGCTTTCGGACAATCAGGATCCGTTAAATATATTGACTCGTTAAGAACAGCACTTAAAAATGCAAAAACAGATACCTCAAAAATAAAATTAAGATATGAAATTTCAGATCTAACCGGCGAAAACTCACGTATGGGTTACTGGGATACAATTTATAAAGAAGCCCGGGCGCACAATTTAAAATTAATAGAATGTAATGCTTTAGCTAAACTTGTATTTTTCTGCAATATGAAAAGTGATACAGCTAATAGATTGAAATATTCATTAATGGCAATTGAAATAGCGGAGGCCAATCACTATTATAAAGAATTGTTTTCTTTGGAGGCAAACCTGGGTCATTATTATATAGCAGACCTTCACTTAAAACAAGGCTTAAATATTTGTTTTAAAGGGTTAAAGCAGGCGGAGGCGCAAAAAAACATGGGTGCTATTTTGGATTTTAATAGTCTTATTGGAACTGCCTATTTTTTTGCGGGGGATTTTAATAAAACACTTAATAAACGACTTGAAAATTTAAGGATCTATGAAGAATTAAAAGACACGCTTGGCATTTTTATGGATATGATTTCGATTGGCGATGCTTATACCTTAATTAAAGATTTTAAAAACGCCACCTATTACTATTTTAAAAGCACAGAGTATTTCAAAAAAAGTTACGGCTCAATGCATTCTACGGGGTATTATAAAGCGATGGGGTCTGCCTATCAGCTAACAAAAAAATATGATTCGGCTGATTACTTTTTAAATAAAGCTTATAAGCTTTGTGAAGAGCGAGAATCTAAAAAAGGCATGGCAAGCGTTATGTCGTTAATAGCTCAAAACAACAATTTGAGAGGGCGCCTTGGGGAAGCAAAAAAGCAAGCGTTAAAGACAATGCAGTTGTGTAAGGAGACGGATTTTTTAGTACAAATTCCCAGCCTTGCGCTTACATTAAAGGAAATTTACTCAAAAGAAGAGAACTATAAAGAAGCTCTTAAATATTATGAATTATCAATGGTTACTAAAGATAGTATTGCAAATGATAAGAACCAAAAACTTACCGCGGAAAAAGAATATGATTATGAATTTGAAAAAAAAGAAAATGAAAATAAGCTACTTGAACAAAAAAACCAAATTCAGGCTTTGGAATTAAAGCAGAATAATTATTTTTTGATCGGCTTGGGTGCTCTTTTAATACTAATTGTTTTTATTGGCTATTTGTTTATATATCAAAATAAATTAAGAAACAAACAACAAAGTACACGCTTAGAGCAAAAATTATTACTTTCTCAAATGAACCCGCATTTTATTTTTAATTCATTACAAGCTATTCAGAACTTTATTTTAAAACATGATGAAAAAGCAGCGGTAAAATATTTAAGCTCCTTTGCGGCTGTAACGCGTAATGTTTTAGAAAATTCAAGAATGGAATTTATACCATTAAAAAAAGAAATTGCATTATTGGAAAATTATTTGCAACTACAAAAACTCAGGTTTAATGATCGTTTTAATTACGAGATAAAGGTAGATGAGGCCATAGACGTCGAGAGTATCATGATCCCTCCAATGCTTTCGCAACCTTTTATTGAAAACTCTATTGAGCACGGGTTTCATGATGTTGAAAATGATGGTTTAATAATGATTTCTTACGCTCTAAAAAACAATGAATTGATGATGGAGATCAGCGATAACGGCAATGGAATAAAGAATGATTCCCAATTAAAAAAGCACCGCTCACTAGCTTTAGAAATAACAAAGGAAAGGGTTGTATTGATGAATAAAAAGGCAGGTAAAAAAATGTCTTTTAATATTGGCGAGGCCTTTCCATTACAGGATAAAAGAAAAGGGGTTAAAGTTAGTTTTTGTTTTCCTCTTAACTGGCAGGTATGATCTTTTTTGTAATACTAAGTTATTAAACGTAGTTACTACTTTATTGCCCCTCCCCTTTTTTTGATCTAAAAAAACACTTGTTGTTTTAATTCATGCATTTGGTAAAAAAAACCAGGCGAATAACAATTCACTTCCCTTAAATTTTTTGTGAGACCTAACTTCGTATTTGCTGGCCGGTTAATTTTTCCCCGGTATATCACATAGAATTTTAAAACCCATAATAAAATTTAATCCTTAAAACAGAAGATCATGAAAAAAATCAGAAACACTATCGCACTTTGCCTTTTTGCGGCATTTGCAAATGCTCAGCCTTATGGCGAAAGAGTGAACTCGCATCCGGGAACTTTTTTATCAAGCGGTAACATTGCGCCAAACAATTCGGGTTATTTAATTTCCGGCTATTCACAAACAAACCTTACCGGTAATCCTAACTTTTATATTGATAAAACAAATCAGTCGGGAAATTTTACTGCCGGGTTTTTTACCAACGACTATAAAATTTATAGAGATAATGCCTGCGGTATTAATCCTCCTCAGGCCCTTAATTGTGTTGGTGTTACGGTAATTGAAACACCCGGCCTTACTGATCCGTATGCTTTAACAGGGGCTGTTAACGACGGTTGCTTTTACGCGTCGCTGGATGCTGCTGGTATGCCCGTACAACAAATGTTTTACCCTTTTCCTTCAGGATCATTTGGAGTAACCAAACCAATGATTCTCGAACACCCTATGCCTGGGCACGGGTTGATAATTTGCGGGTCATACCGTTTACCGGGACAACTCAGGGAAATGTATATAATAACAATTGACCAAATTGGCAATGTTCAGCAATCAAATGTATATCACTGTGGCCTGGGCTTATGGCCGCCATGCACAGTGCCTCACGGTTTGGAACTTAATCCGCATGCAATGATCGTATCACCATATACAAATTCACCAAACAATACTACTGAACTTGTTATTGTTGGAGAGGCATCTTATTATTCAGCGGCAGTTTGCTTAGGAGGCCCGCTTCCCGCGCATAGTTCCGCGTTTTTTTTACGCATTGATCTTTTAAATAGTTTACAATGGATATCAAATACAATTTACAATTATCAAAACGGACAAGGTGTACAACAACAAATGAATTTTTTTACCTCTATAGTACCATCTAATGCAATGGGTAATCCGGGTTTTTCTGTTGGTGGCTTTACTGATCAGAATTTAGGAAGTGGCGGAAGTGCTTCATGGGTGGCAAAATTAGACCAAATAGGTAATTTAGTACAAAGTGAGATCTTAGCTTCGTCATATGATCCAAGTACAAAGGCTATTAAAGGTATTATTGAAAGATATGATACATATGGCATATATACGCAATTCGCAGTAGCAATGTCATCTGCTGGAATGCTGTGTTATAAGCTCGATGATAATTTTCAGCCATATACAAGTACTTTTCCAATTGATAATGTAAATGAATTTTTATACGCTACCGGAGGAACACCTGCTTACGCACAAGCAATAAGCTTTGACGATTCATTTTCAGGTTGGGGTAAAGGAATCCATATTTATGGTAACAAAACAAGTGATTATTATTTTGTACAAGCAGCATTTAATGGCCATACAGATTTCGCTAATTGCGGATCTTCTTCAACCAACAATCTTGCAACTGCAACTCCGGGGCCTCACGTGTTTAACACAATTGCCGTTAATAAAATACCGGGTTTAATGAATTGCCAAAATTTTAACCTTACAGCCGTAAATGCTGTTGTGAGTGTTAATAAATTATGTGATGTAGCCGCATTACCTGCCGCAGGAAGTAATAACAAAACAACCGGGCTCGCTAACAATAAAAAAGAGATAAATTCTTTTAGCATATATCCAAACCCCGTAACAGGTATAGCTAAAATTAAATATAACAATGCAGGGCCTGAGGCAATAACTTTTGAATTATATAATAACCTTGGCCAGCTTGTTTATAAATTAAAAGCTACAGAGGCGCAAACTAATGAAGTTGAAATTGATCTTGGAAAATTAAATTTAGAAAGTGGCATCTATTTTGTAAAAGCAAATGTAAATGGAACCGCGGTGCAACAAAAAATTATTTACAACAAAAAATAAATACCGGTTCTAATAGAAAAAATAATTTATTTAACAACGGCCCTTTCAAAGAAAGGGCCGTTGTGTTTTTTATACAAAATAATAAATACGTGATTAAACGTACTTAATTTAGTGTAATAAATTATGTATAATTCTTAACTTGCAATCAAAATTGCGGTGCCATGTTAAAAATAATTATTGTTGACGATGAAGAGAATGTAAGAGAAGCCCTGCAGCAATTAATTCACCTGTACCATTCGGATATTACTATTTGCGCTTCATGTAATTCAATATCATCAGCAGTTTTAGCCATTAAACAACACCAGCCTGATATTTTATTGCTGGATGTTGAAATAGGAGTTGAGAATGGTTTTGATATCTTTAAACATTTTCCTCAACCTGAATTTAAAGTAATTTTTGTAACAGCGTATCAGCAATATGCCGTACAAGCTTTTCGCTTCGCGGCACTTGATTATTTACTTAAGCCCGTTGATCCGGATCTTTTAAGCGAAGCAATTAAAAAATCAACCGATGCCATCGATAGAAAAAAAATCGCTATTAAGATCAATTCTTTTTTGCATAATATGGATGATATCTCAAAAGACTTTAAACGTATTGTACTTAAAACAGCAGATACAATTCATTTAGTAAACTTGCGCGATATTATGTATTGTGAAGCTGACAGAAGCTATACAAATTTTTACCTGGCTGACAAAAGCCGCATTATGGTTTCGCATACAATGGGCGAGTATGAGGAGTTATTTGGCGATTATGGTTTTTTCCGCATTCACCAATCTTTTCTTTTAAACCTTAATTACTTCAAGCATTACGAAAAAGGCGACGGCGGAAAAGCTATTTTAAAAGATAACACCGCTTTACCAGTTGCCACACGTAAAAAAGATCAACTGTTGCAGCTTCTTGCAAATTTATAAAAACACTTGTTGTTTCAACTTCAACGTTTAGCAAATAAAATTCCACGATTGTCAATCTTACAAATTCCTGTTTCCTTATAGGTTTAATTTAGCTGTGTTAAGAAAATGTTCTATGATTTTTCTATTGAAATAGAGACAACGAAACATTTACTGAAAAGCTTTTAACAGAGTAGGTAAAATAAAAAAATCACAATATGAAAATTTTAAAACTCGCGGTGCTTAGCGCCGCAACGTTGTTTTGCATGGAATCGTGTAAAAAAGAAAATGTACTGCAAACCCATTCGCAGGAAAATGTGACCAGCTCACAACAAAACCAGGGTGTGAAAAAGAAGATCAATCAAATCTCTCCTAACCTGGATGAGAAACAAACTTTGGACATGATCAATAATTTTAAACAAAAAGGCAAAAATAGTAGTGCCAAAGCTATGGGAGACGACCCGCAGGATAATCCTCTTGAATCAGCTGTTTTTGAAATGGAGGCAACTCTTAATTATGATTACGACATGACTCCTAATGAAGATTGTAAAACATGCGCGAGAACTTCTTTTATCACCGCGCCCATAGATGCTAATGGATTTATCACTAATGATGATCTGCAAAATGTTTACCTGGCCTATAAAGACAGCGTAGATATTTTTACAAATGATTCAACTAAAATAAAATTAATAGACGTTGAGGCTACTGTTGATCAAGATGCGTCAACTGTAACTTTTGGAATGAAAGCAGTAGCTTATAGTTTATTATCTAAAACAAACTGCGCGCCATATATAGGAATGGTTCTTTCGCCAAGCAAAGGTAATTGGGTTACAGGCGTATGCTGCGCTCCTCCGTTTGCATGGATACCCGATGCGCCTACTGTGCTAACCTCAAAATTTAATTGCCTTACTTATGTTGGCTGTACCTGGGGTTATTATTTTACAAATATTACGCAGTGTACTAATCCGGCAGGAACAGCAAATCTAGCGGTTCCATCTTCTTATCCATCATCTATGCTTTACTCCAGTGGTTATAAGCCACATAATCCATATCCACAACAATGTATCTATTCATATTTTTGTGGAAATTATGATTATATAAGTTCGGCAGATTTAAATGGATACAAATCATTAATGAATAATTATGTAGCAAGTAATCCGGCTATTTTACCCCAAATAATTGCACATGTTGGAGTTACAGATCATTTGGCTTATAACGGCGCACAAGACCGTTCAATATACTGGTCAATTGATATTACTTATGGCAAAAGAGTTTGCTATAGCGCACCTCCTCAATAAATTACTTGTATGAAAATTAAAAAAGCCACTCGCGTTTTGCAGAGGGGCTTTTCCTTATATATACATACACAACAATTATTCGTTCGGTTTTAATAACAATTCCTTAGCAGTTTTAATGGCTACGGCATTGTATTTTTTCTCAACGTAACTAAGCACTTTTTCTAAAACTTCTTTGCTGTTATTATCCAGCAAATTAATTTCTTTGGCAAACACTTCGTTCACCGCAAGATCTTTAATGGCTTTAACCTGGCGCGGCACTTCGCCAAAGGCTAATTCAATTCTGCGTTCTTTATGCAACCAACGGAATTGCTCCGTTTTATTTTTAATGATCTGCTCACATTTCTCAACTTCATTCTTACGCAATTGCAAATTAGCTTCTGCCTGCGCTTTTAACGAATCAATATCAATGTAACGCACCAGCTTATCTTTTGCCACAACTTCTTCTACATTAGCGGGCAAAGCAAGATCAATAATTACTTTTTTAGAAGTTTCGTTATTATTCAGTGTGTCAAAAATGGCTTTTGTTATTAACGGTTCGCTACTTGCCGTACACACTATTAACACATCAAAGCCTTCTTTAAAATTAGCTAATGCTTTTAATTCAAATGCTTTACCTTTTACAATTTGCGATAGCTTCCTGCCATTCTCTAACGAGCGGTTAAAAACAGTAAAATTGGCAAACTTGTGTTTTTGCAAATAGCTTGCTAAAATCGTATTCGTTTCGCCACTGCCAACAAATACAATTCTTGCATCATTTTTAATTCCAAGGTCTCGCAATTGTCTGTAAGCTAATGACGCAACCGAAACCGGATTTTTGGCAATATCCGTATTAGTATAAATATCTTTTGCGGTTTCAATAGTTTGTCTGGTCAACAGTCTGATAAAATCTCCGGTCAAACCAAGCATATTACAAAAATCGTAGGCTTTACGTACTTGTGTAATAATTTCTCTTTCGCCAACTACTAGTGAATCTAACGAAGATGCTACTTTTAAAATGTGCTCAACAGCTTCATCAGCCAAATAAATTTCGGCATTTTCTGATAAAGTGTTTGCTTCAACATTGTTTAAACGGCTGTTTAAAAACAAAATAACTTCTTTAATAAAAAGGGTGCTTAGTTCATGTTGACTGCTAATAAAAAGCTCAACACGGTTACAGGTACTTAAAAATAAGAATTCGTCAAAACCAAAGTTTAACTTTACTGCCCCTAAAACGGTGGTTTGCTCGTCCTGGTTCAAATGTAACTTACCAATCAGGTCGAATGGCAGGTTTTTGTGAGTAAAAGCTATTATTTTAAAAGACTCCAATTTATACCGCAAAGATGGTATATAATTGGCTTTTATTTGTCATAAAATTGTCATTCTTAAACATGACAATGATCATTTTTTAGTCGTCAGTAGGATCAGGAGCAATAGTTGGCTTGGCTTTTTTAGGTTTTATTTTAGCAGGCCATAAAACATTAATAAGCTCGTTATGAACAGAGATCATACTTTTACTAATACCATTAATGATATTAACATTTTCGTTTGAAGCGTTTTTCCAGGTTCTTTTAACTTCTTCGTAAGTTCCGTCGCTAAGTAAGGTGTAAAATTTTATCAATTTACCTTTCATTACTTCTGCCTTGCCATTATGACAAATAGCTTTAGCTCCCTGGCGTATAGAAATGATAACATCATCATAAACTCCGTCTTTTACGTCTTCAGCACCGCGGTCTTCAAACTTGGCAGCCCACTTGTTATAACAGTTCAGTTCAATCGTTTTTTCTTGCGAAAAAGAAGTTAAAGTAAAAAAAAGCGAAGCCGCCAGTAGTAAATTTTTCATTTTTTGGGATAATTTAAATCAAACCTACAAAAAAAATTAAAAACTCAAAAATTAAATATTAGATAAATTGGTTAACTTGCATATATGTTGGTGAAAACATTTGGGTATGCGGTGCAAGGCATAAGCGCTACCAAAGTTACTGTTGAGGTTAGTATTGGAACCGGGATTAATTTTTATTTGGTGGGATTGCCTGATAGCGCTGTAAAGGAGAGCCATCACAGGATAGATACTGCATTAAAACAAAATGGTTATAAGATCCCCGGCAAACAAATAACTGTTAATATGGCACCCGCAGATATCCGCAAGGAGGGCTCCGCTTATGATTTAACAATTGCTGTAGGGATTTTAGCGGCCAGCGAACAAATTCTTCCTGAAATAATTACAGATTATGTAATAATGGGCGAACTCTCACTGGATGGGGAGATCAGGCCAATTAAAGGCGCTTTGCCAATAGCATTACAAGCTAAAAAAGAAGGTTTTAAGGGTATAATTTTACCTGAGATAAATGCCTCAGAAGCAGCCGTTGTGGATGGTTTAGAGGTTTTGTATGCCAATAACATAAAACAGGTCATTAACTTTTTTAATACCGGCGAGGAGCTTCAAAAAGCGAAAATAGACCTGAATACCGCATTCTTAAACCAATTAGAGAATATTGAATTTGATTTTTCGGATGTAAAAGGCCAGGAAAATATAAAACGTGCTTTAGAAATTGCAGCAGCAGGTGGCCACAATGCCATATTAATTGGCCCTCCGGGCGCAGGTAAAACAATGTTAAGCAAACGCCTGCCAAGTATTTTGCCACCACTTACTATTCACGAGGCTTTAGAAACAACAAAAATTCATAGTGTTGCAGGCAAAACCGGTAAAGGTGGTAAGGGTCTTGTAACGCAACGCCCTTTC
Source organism: Chlorellidium tetrabotrys (assembly GCA_032273165.1). NCBI lineage: Eukaryota > Xanthophyceae > Mischococcales > Botryochloridaceae > Chlorellidium > Chlorellidium tetrabotrys. The sequence continues at coordinate 421,674 of JAUKPS010110141.1, forward strand.
CGTAGCCCACATCATACTATTAGTGATGTGGCGTTAGTGGGTGGAGGAAATAACCCACAGCCCGGCGAAATTAGTTTAGCGCACAACGGCGTTTTATTTTTAGATGAATTGCCTGAATTTAAAAGAACCGTACTTGAGGTAATGCGCCAACCGTTAGAAGATAGAGTTGTAAATATAAGTCGTGCTAAATTTAGTGTAGATTATCCTGCCAGCTTTATGTTAATTGCCAGCATGAATCCTTGCCCCTGTGGTTACTACAATCATCCTGAAAAGGAGTGTGTATGTGCGCCGGGCATCGTTCAAAAATATTTAAATAAAATAAGTGGTCCTTTATTGGATCGTATCGATCTTCATATAGAAGTTACTCCGGTACCTTTTAGCGAATTAAGTAAAACAACAACTACCGAATCAAGCAAAACTATACGTGATCGTGTAATTGCCGCGCGGCTTATTCAAAGCGGGCGTTTTGAAGCAAATGAGAATGTACATTGCAATGCGCAAATGCGCACGAAAGATCTTAAAACTTATTGCGAATTAAACGAAACCGGAAATTCACTTTTAAAAAATGCGATGGAACGGTTGGGCTTAAGTGCAAGGGCTTACGATCGTATTTTAAAAGTAGCGCGTACCATTGCCGATCTTGATAATTCAGGGAACATAGAAACAAATCATATAGCCGAGGCCATTCAATACAGAAGTTTAGATCGTGATGGCTGGGCAGGATAAATTATTTTGAAGAGAAGCATAAAACATATTTACCTTATTTTATTTCTTGCTCCTTTATTTTTAAAGGCACAGGTTGACTCAAAATTATTTTTAGAAAAATTTAATAAGGCCGATGTAAAAGGCAAAGTTCAGCTGGTAGCTTCGGTTCCATTTTCAGATATAAAAGATATTTATCCCGAAATAAAAGATAGTCTTGATAAAGCAAAAAGTTTGATCTACCTGAAATCTCAAAGCAGGGAAGCCAAATTTTTATTGGATAAGATAGAAGCAGATATTGAAATGCACAGCCAAAACTATACAAAGGCCATTTTAATTTTAGAGAATTGTTTGCGTAAACACGCAACCAATATCCAGGATTCTTTAAGGTGTTATTCGATGCTAAAAAATGCTTTTATTAAAATTAGGGATATTAATAAGGCATTTGAGATACACCACTTAATGGAGCTAAAGTGGGATAGAAAAAGTGATTCGTTGAATATTGATTACGGGTTGCAAAAAAGTACACTTTATAATATGCTTGGCTTAACCGACGATGCTATTAAAGAACGCAGGATAGAAGCAAAAAAATTTATTACAAAAAATGATACAGATGCTTACGCTAATTTTTACAATGACATTGGCGTATTTTTTAACGCTAAGAAAAAATCAGATAGTGCCAGGTTTTATTTTTTAAGGGCCAAAAATTTATTGGTGCACAAAAAATATTCTAAAGACAGGGAGACATTTTATAAATTTTTTATCGCATTGGTTGATGGTAATTTAGCTTTAAGCTATTTTAACCAGGGAGACTCTAAAGCTGCTATTCCTCTTTTAAAGGTAGATGCATATTATAGTTTAAAGATCGAAAATTTTGAGAGTGCATTTAATAGTTATAATCTTTTAACAAAGTGTTATGTGAATCTTGGGCAAAAAGATCTTGCGAAAAGATATTTGGACTCCGCACAAAATCTTATAGACGAAAAAGTGAAAGGCATTGCGCCAAAACTTAGACTTTTACTTACCTGTGCCAGCTATTACAACTCAATTAAAGATTTTTACAAGTCAAACGAATGTTACCAGCAATATGTTACCATAAACGACAGTTTCCAAATTCTGGAAAAAGAAAGAAATTTAAAGAACCAAAGCCTTGCCATCAACATCGAAAAAAACGAAGTCGAGTTAAATGAAAAAGACCGTTTGTTAGAACAAAGTAGATTTGAAGATGCTAAACAACGTTCATTCAGAGCATATATGTTGGCTGGTATTATCATTTTATCATCTATTATTATTTTCATGTTTTTAAATAACCGAAATTTTAAAAAGCGTGAAGAGCAGCTCTCAATAAAGAATAAACAAATAAGCTCACAAAATCTTTTAATCGAACAATCGTTAAAAGAAAAAGAGGCACTAATAAAAGAGATCCACCATCGCGTAAAAAATAATTTGCAAATAATTTCAAGCATGCTTAGTTTGCAGATAGGAAAAGTAGAAGATGAGAATACCGAAACAATTTTAAAAGACGCGCAACAGCGTATCAACGCTATTTCGTTAACGCATCAAATGCTTTATCAAAAAGATAATATCTCAACCATAAGCTTGGGCGATTATGTTGAAAATTTAGTGAGTCAGATTGAAGCTACTATTTTTTCGAATGATATAGAATTAAATACTTCTATTGCTTCGCGCAATCGCAAAATAAATATTGATACCGCAGTGCCATTAGGCTTAATGATCAACGAAATTTTAACCAATGCATACAAACATGCTTTTTCTGAAAACAGAAAGGGCAAGGTGTCTGTTTTGCTTGTGGATGTTGATGGTGGTTGTGTCTTAAAAATAAGTGATAATGGCAAGGGTTTACCCGATAATTTTGAAAACCTGAATCAAACATCAATGGGCATGGAACTTATTCATATTTTAGCCGACCAGTTAGATGCTGTTTTGAAAATTGAAAAAACTAATGGCACTACATTTATTATTGAAATGAATTTTTAAAATTTTATAGTACTCAAGAACTTGAAAGAAGCAAATCAAATACTCCTCGATCTTAAACGCCGCATTTTTAAACCCATTTATTTTTTGTCAGGCGAAGAAGCCTATTACATTGATCTTATAAGCGATTATATTGAAAATAATGTTTTAGATGAGGCCGATAGGGAATTTAATCAAAACATTGTTTACGGGAAGGATATTGATTTTGTAAGCATACTTGGTCTTGCAAAACAATTTCCCATGATGAGCGAATACCAGGTGGTGATCGTTAAAGAAGCGCAAAACATTAAAGAGTTAAATAAAAGTGCCGGCAGTGATGACGGGCCTGTTGCGAAAAATAATCCTAACAGCGCGGTGCAACAATTTGTGAGTTATATTGCTAACCCACAGCCTACAACTATTTTGGTGTTTTGTTTTAAATACAAAACTATTGATAAACGAAGCGCTATGGCAAAAGCACTTCAAAAAAATGCAGTTTATTTTGAATCCTCAAAATTGTATGATAACCAGGTGCCTGATTGGATAAACAATTATGTAAAAGACAGTGGTTACACCATTGCGCCAAAAGCAAGTTTTTTATTGTCTGAATTTTTAGGGAATGATCTGAGTAAGATCTCAAATGAAATAAGTAAGCTGGTAATTAGTTTGCCAAAAGGAAAAGAAATTACTGCGGAGCTTGTACAGGATAATATTGGTATAAGTAAAGATTTTAATGTGTTCGAATTACAGGATGCGCTTGCAAAAAAAGATATTCTTAAGGCAAATCAAATAGTTAATTATTTTGCTTTCAATGAAAAAGAACATCCCGCGGTAATGATCTTAAGTTCTTTATACGGCTACTTCAGTAAAATTTTAAAATACCATTTTTTGCCTGATAAAAGTAAATTTGCCGCGGCCGGAGCTTTGGGTGTTAATCCTTATTTTGTGGATGGCTATGCAAAAGCAGCTTTGAATTATAATACAGCCAAATTAAAACACATTTTCGCTTACCTGAAAGAATGCGACCTTAAAGCTAAGGGTGTTGATAATCCTAGCATTGAGAATGGCGAATTGCTTAAAGAACTGGTGTTTAAAATTCTTCATTAATTTTTAATATGAATTTCTCACCTAAAAAAGCTCCAAAAAAAGCAAAAGAATTTATTTTTGTGCGCCTTAACGGGCTGCTCCGGGCTCGGCTTGCGCCTCGGCTTTTTGCCCTTTGGGACAAAAGAGCTAAACCCTACACATCCCTGGCGCAAATCTCGTGTTTTTGCGGCCAAATAAAAACATCATAGCGACTTTGAGTTTTTATTCAAAAGGTTACCTTTTTTTGTTTCCGGTATAAATAATAAAATCAATTAACGTATGAACAATCTAAAAAATTGTTCTAACGAAGGCAAGGCTTTTGTTAGAACGGGAACTGCATTGCTTTTAAATTTTGGAGTTAAATTTTTCTCGTTCTTAATTGTGTCTACCATATTATTTAGTTGTAGCAGTGGCAACTATAAAGAAGAAAGAGATTCTGCCGCACCCTCTTCTGAGTCATCAGTAATTGCCGATTCTGTTTCTGCCTACATGAAAGGTATCGCAACAGATACTATAAATGGTGTTTCTCATAATTTCATACGCAAAGCGGAACTTAAATTTAAAGTAGATAATGTTTTAAACACCAGTAAAAAAATTGAAGACCTTGTTTCAGGCTACGGTGGTTATATTTCTTCAAGCGAATTAACCTCCGATAAAAATTACACGCAATCAACTCAAGTAAATAAAGACTCTATTTTAGAACAAACGTTTTATACCACAACAAATCATATTTCTCTTCGCGTGCCTAATCAAAAATTAGATACGGTATTAAGGCAAATAAGTGATCTTGCTTTGTTCATTGATTTTAGAACTTTGCGTTCGGATGATGTAAAAATGAAATTATTCTCGAACAAACTAGCCGAGAACCGTTACAAAAATTATAATAATAAGCTTCAACAAAAAGCCGAAAAACTAACCACAAAACAATCGCAGGTGTTGAGCACTCAAGAAAACATTTTAGCTAAACAAACTTCGGCAGATGAAAAAAGAATTGAATCTTACGAATTGGCAGACCAGGTAAATTACAGCACTATTAATCTTGAAGCCTATCAATCGCAAACAGTAATGAAACAATTATTAGCTGTACAGGAACATGTAGAGCCGTATCAGCCTTCGTTCTTTAGTAAGCTGGGCGATTCGTTCTTAAATGGCTTTAAGATCTTAAAAGAATTTGTTTTAGGCCTTGTAAGTATTTGGGGATTACTTTTAATATTAACCGCCGTAGGCTTTGGCGTAAAAGGGCTAATCGTTTATATCAACAAAAAAGTAAAAGCTGTTTAATATTTCAATCTGTAAAAAAACTCTCTGGTCGGGAGTTTTTTTGTAAGATATTGTAAATTAAACATCTATATATTTAAATTTTAAGCCGCTTATTTCTTCAAGAATAATGCCGGCCTCTTTTAACTCTTCATCTTCTGATAACCAATGAATAATAGTAGTACTGCTTGCCTTAGTGGTATCTATAAATAAATTTAATAACGCTTTTGACGAGCCTGAATTAAAATATTCTAAAAAAACTTCAATCGTTAATGTTTTTCCGGTAGTTTGAAATTCACTTAATTTAATCATAATGGGTTCAAAAAACTGCTTTGGATTTTCCGGAGTGCATATACCCGAGATCTTTAAAATACCTGCTTTGGTATCAAACTCTACTTTTGGTGTGCCAATAGTTGGCTCTATAATTAAATTTTTCATTTAGCTACCAGGGCTTGTTCGTTAACAATAACATCAAGGTCAAAAGAGTAATAACCATCTATTACGTCCTGCATTTTAAATTTCACATTTTGATTTGATCGATAAACAATTTCTAATAAACCCAGGCCGGCATTACCTTTGCTGGAAAGAATGGAATTTTTAAATGCTTCCACATAATAATTCCTGAAATTACTTTTATTGATTTTAATGTACTCGTTAAGCTTAGTTTCAATTATGTTTTTTGAAGCTTCTGTAATAATATTGCCGGATAAAATGTTTAAAGTTTTGTCATTTGTACCAACAATAAAATAGGGTAGTATTCCAGTGTTTTCTTGTTTATGCTTTGTAATGTTTTGTAGAATTTCCGTACAGATTATTTTCGTTTTTGTAATAATATTGGCTGGAAATTTTTCTAAAACTAATTTTTTTTCAATCAGTTTGATGGCTGAAACTAATATATCCTGATTAAATTGGCCATAAATAACTAAAAGATAATCTTTAATTTTATCGCGATGGCTTATATCATTTAATAGCGCCCTTATTTTCGGATCTTCAATCATGTTATAAATTTAATATTTTCCGGCTAATTTCAATTGTATTATTTAAAAATAACTATACGGCCTCAAAAATAAATTCGGTTTTCGAGCTGTATTCAAGATCTTTCCCAAGATCAAGATTATCCTCATCATCTTCTGCGTAGCGCCAGATTATTTTTACAGTTTTACACTGCTCTTTAAAAGTAGCAAGTTTTCTGGCAATATCAATAAATGCCCGCGAGGTGGATGTGTTAATATATTCTATTTCAAAAATTAACATTAAGTTTTCCGGTAAATTAGTTTTAAGGTCATCTAGCCAATCAGTAATTGGGGAATAAAATTTAGATACGTTCTCAGGAATAGACACCCCTTTTATTAAAAACTCTCCGGTTGTTTTAAAGTTAACCTCCGGCGATTCATCAGTATGAAGTATTATCAGATCTTTCATTTTTAGATATATTTTTATTAATTAATGTTTATTTTAAATCCTAAAACAGTAATATCATCTGTTTGCGCATAGCTGCCAATATGACGATTTAGTTCTTTTTCAAGTTCTTTTTCCTGTTCATTAGGACTTAGATCATTTAAACTATTTAATATTTCAAGCGTTTTCTTTTTAGATAAACGTTTGTATTTTTCTCCACCCAACTGATCCTGGTAGCCATCTGTGGCCATAAAGAATTGCTCGTTACCGGTTAGATCCATTTCATAATTTTTGAATGAAAAGCCGTCTTGCCTGTAATCGCCAATTGATTTTAATTGACCTCTGACATAAAATTCCTGGTTGTTGATAAAATATATTAATCCCAGGCCTGAGCCGGCAAAGCTTAATTTTTTATTTTTTTTATCGATCATGCAAATTGCAATTTCCATTCCATCTCTAACAAGAGTATCTTTTTTCGCATTTAGTGAGTTAAACAGCTTCTCGTCTAGGGTTGTTAATATTTCTGAAGGCGAAGTTATTTTTTCCTCAACAATTATCTGCTCAAGGATCTTACTTCCAATAAGAGTTAAAAACGCACCGGGAACCCCATGACCGGTACAATCTGCAACAGCAATATAAATATTTTTATCATCTTCCTTAGCCCAGTAAAAATCGCCACTCACAATATCTCTTGGTCTGAAAAGTAAGCAAACGTTACGCAAAACAGGAAAAGCGGTTTTTAAATTTGGCAGTATAGTATTTTGAATATTTTTAGCATACATTAAACTTCCAATATTATCCCGGTTCTTATCCAGCAATGTGTTTTTTAAATTTAATTGCTGCAATGCAACGGATAAAAGTGATGTAAAACTCTCAAGATTTTTTACTTCTAATTCACTTAGTTCAAAAGGACGATCAAAACCAATATTCAGAGTCCCAATAATATCAATACTATTAATTGGTAAAATAATGTAAGAAAGGGTATTGGTTTTAATAATATACTCGTCTGAAACAGACATATTTAAAGAGTTTCGAAGGTCTCCTTCAATAAATGTTTTGCCTTGTTTTACGGTTTCAAAACTCTTAAAGTCTTTAATGTTATAACTTACCTTTTCAATTTCTGTTCCATTAAAAAGATAACCAAATAAATTCTGTTTTTTTTCATCTAATGAAAGTAAAGAAATACGAATACAATTTTTAATATTGGATTTTACAAACCCCAATGTTTCTCTTGCAATTTCTTCAATATCCGCGGCGTTAATTAATTTTTCTTTTAAAGTATTTTGAAATTCAAGTTCAAGGGCGTAACGTTTTAGCTCATCTTTTACTTTTACTTTTTCAGTTATATCTGTAATAACTTCTATTTGCTGGATAGAGTTTTCATTTGCGTTTTTAATAACTGTATTATTAAGTTCTATCCATAATTTGTTTTTTGAAAGATATGTTTTTACCTCAAATTCACGAGTGTAATTTGAACCATTAATCACCTCGATCTGTTTTTTTAATTCATTATCATTACTGTTGAATAGATCCCGGGGGCGTTTGCCTATTAAATGTTGTAAAGTTATCTCAAACATTTCTAAATAACTTTGGTTGGCCCAAATGGCTTTTCCTTCTTTATCTGCAATAAGAATACCATTAGTGGTTTTTTCGGCTACAAGTGATAATTGTCTGATCTCGCTTTCGGCTTCTTTCTTATCAGTAATATCTCTGCAAATTCCTGAATTTCTTATCAAAACACCTTTATCGTTTCGGATAGCAAATGATTTTTCGTTTATCCAGCGTATTTTATCTTCAACTTTTATCCGGTACTCTATTTCATATGACTCCTGATTTAATAATAAACTTTCGGCGGTATTATAAATCAGTTTATCCTCTTCTACTACAAAATCTCTTTTTACATGAACACCCCGATAAAATTCATCTTCTGGTATTCCAAGTATATCACTACAGTTAGGACTTATGTATAAATATTTTCTATTTATAATATCGTAAAGCCAAAAAACATCCTGTATCGTTTCGTTAATTTGCCTGAAATTTGTTTCACTTTCAATTAAGGCTAATTCAATTTTTTTCTTTTCTGTAATGTTTGTGCAGATCCCTGAGCTTTTTATGTATTTGCCATTTTCATCCTTAATGCCAAACGATTTTTCGTGTATCCATTTAATGCCGCCTTTTCCGTCATTTATTCTATACTCCAATTCGTAATAGCCGTCAATCTCTACTTTTTCATGAGCTTTTAGTATTGCAGGTTTATCTTCATCAAGAATATAATTTTTCCAATAATTATCCGTTTTATAGAATGTTTCCGCGTCAATTCCAAGAATTTCTTTTGAAGAGTGGCTTATATATAAAATTCTTTTTTCAACAAGATCGTACAGCCAAAAAACATCATCTATTGTCTCGTTTAAAAGCCTGAAGTTTCTTTCACTGGTCTTAATCGCATTTTCGTTATCAATACGATCGATGGCGTTTGTAATATTTGTAATTAAAGAATTTAAAATTACCATTAAATCATCCGACCATTTTTTTTCAATTTTGCAATCATTAAAACGAATGAAGCCATAAAGTTCATTTTTAAGAAATAAAGGAAATATTAGTGTCGAAAGAATGTTTTGCCCTTCATATAATTTTTTAACGGTAACATCATCCGATTTATTTATGAGTGCGAAAAAAGAGCTGTTGTTATTGAGCTGTTCAAATATCACTCCTAGCTCAGTTGTATTTATGGTTTCTTTTAATAAGTACTGTGAATTGTAATTTTCACTATTCCATTTACATTTGAGTGTAAATAATTGTTTCGTGTTATTATATTCGTAAAAACACACTCTGTCAATACGTGCAGCCGATCCAATTATTTCAAGAGATTCATTTAAGGTACTTTGAATATTTTTACTAACCAATAGTTTTTCGGTTATTTTTGCTATGCCGCTCAAAATTTCACTTCTGAACAATAACTTTTTTTCCACTTTTTTTCTGCCCTGGGCTTCAAAAGAAATTGAAATGATATCTGCTATAGACCGAGCAAAATTTATATCCTCATCATCCCAAATTCTAAAACTTTCCGTCATTTCAAAACAAATTACACCGGCCAATTCCGCGTTTGAAAAAATTGGTATGTCTATTAAGGATTTTATATCATTTTCAGTCGATCTGCAAAAATCCAAAGTATAATCATTTTCGCAAATGTTATTTGCAACAATTGAAATTCCCTGGGTAAATGCTTTAAAGTAATCAGGAAAAAAGGCTTCAGAAAACGAATCACCTTCTTTATATTCTTTTAAAGTATTGTTGTATGCTTTTATACAAATTATACTTTTGTTTTTATAATTCCAAACGCTGGCTCTGTTTACTTCTAATGCAATTGCCGCTTTTACAACTATGTTTCCTAAAATTTCATTTAGCGTATCAGAAGCTGCATTTGGTTTTAAAGTAAGTTCTTTAATAATAGAATTAAACTTTTCTATCTTTTTTAGTTTAAAGAGTTTAATCTTTTCTGCTTGCTTTACAACTGAAATATCTCTTACAATCGCTGAAAAACTAACAATATTGTTTTCCGTATCCCTCTCTATAGTAACATTTTGCGACACCCAGATTGAGTTACCATTTTTTAAACGCACAGGAAATTCTTGTGTTATATACTTATTATTTGTTTTGGCATTTTTTATATAAAACAAAGAAATTTGCCTTACAAAATCAGGTCGTATGAGACTCGTAAAATGTTTCCCGATAAGCTCTTTGCTTGTATAACCAAGTACCACACAACCATAATCATTAACAAAGGTAAAATTTCCCAAACTATCGGTCTTATAAATTATGTCATTAGCAGTTTGAATTAAATTTAAATACTCATTTTGAAGTTTTATTTTTTCAGTTACATCCTGACCAATGCCAACATATAAATTTTCGCCATATTTGTTATCTTGCCATTGTATGTATTTATAATCTCCGTTCTTACATTTTAGCTTTCTTACATATATTTTGTTAGGATCATATTTTTGTGAATAATCTACCAATTCAAAATCCTTATCCTCTGTAAGCAACCAAAAGTTCATCCCCATCACATCTTTGGGTGTATATCCTAATATCGGTAAAATAGTGTTGCTGCAAAATAAAACCTCGCCAGAGCCATTTGTTGCTATCACAAGAGAATTGCCATTATGAATAATGCTATTTGAAAAATTAAGCTTTTTATTGGAGTTACTTATTGCTATATGTCTTATATAACTTAATAGGGTTAAGATCAAAATTGCATTTAAATAAATAATACCGAGGTTAAACTCAATATATTTTGTAATTACAAGTAATAAGAAAATGGCAAAAAGGGTTCCGCTATAAATTAAAAAATATTTTAAGTTTCGAAATACACCATATGAAAAGAAAGAGATGATTAAAAACTCACTAAATGTAATTATCTCAAAAGGTTTGAAAGCACTTTTATAAACAACAAAGGCCGAAATAACCAAAAAAAGAAAATTAAATACCAGGTTAATGTTTTTTTGAAGAAAAAAAGATTTTTTACTTAAAAAGTATAGTGTTAAGAATACAAATCCTACAATTAAATTTGAAACAAGCTCACTTTCTGACCTAAGCTTAAATAATTCAATAAAGATCTCCGTAAACGGAAATATGCATCCAAGTATTAAAAAATAGAGACGAGTTTCTTCAATATTTTTTTCAGTTTCCTGGTAGTTCTTTATAAAATCATTATTACTTACAAACATAGATGATTAACAAAGGTACACCTTTTTGGGAATCGTATTCAATGTTCTATTGATAATTTGGGTTGTAATACAAAAATTTTGCGTATAAAAGTCAAAAGTAGGGTTACTTCTTTCCAAAAATAAATTTGTTTATTTCATTAAACACAGCACGCGCTTCTTCATCACTTATCTGCATACCAAAGCGAATGGCCCTGCCTTGCGAAGTAAACTCTAAGCGCTCGCCACCTTTTATCCAAAAGCTTTGATTGATGTTATCGGCCCAACTGGTATTGCTCACATCAATAATTTTGAAATCATCTACCAGCTCTAAATTATATTCTTTAATTTTTCCTTTTTTATTTAACTCACGTTGATAGTGAATAATATCATTCTGGATCCATATTTTTTCTTTACCATTTCTTTTCCAGATAAAAGCGCGCGCGATCTTATATTCAAAGTATGCCCAAAATGACAGATATACAAGCATAAATAATTTAGTGTCCTTATCATACATTTTAAAATAATTAATAAACACTATCACACCGCAAACAGTCCATGCAAAAAGCCATAAGAACATAATATTCAATTTCTTTTTATCTGTAGTGGGTAAAATCACAATGCTTAATAAATTTTCTTTCTGTAAAATGCTTATGCGCTTGCCAATAACTTTCATTTTAATTAAAACGTGCTTTTTTGATTCGTTGCAAATTTAAGTATCTTTAAAACCATAAACCAACTATGAGCGAATTAAAACGAAGTTTAAATTTATTTGATACCATTATGATCGTTTCCGGAAGCATGATCGGATCAGGTATATTTATCGTAAGCGCAGATATGATGCGGGTTTTGGGCTCTCCCTTCTGGGTTTTAATGTGCTGGCTCTTTAGTGGTGTAATTACTTTATTTGCCGCATTAAGTTATGGCGAGCTGGCAGGCATGATCCCAAAGGCCGGGGGGCAATTCATTTATATACAACGCGCATATGGCCAGTTAACCGCTTTTGTTTATGGTTGGACAGTTTTTACAGTCATTCAAACCGGCGTAATTGCTGCTGTGGCTGTGGCTTTTGCAAGATTTGTAGGTGTTTTTATTCCGTTTTTTGATGAGCAGCATATTTTATTACAAATAGGTAAATTCTCGGTTTCTACTACACAGGTTTTGGGTGTTGGTTCTGTTTTATTTCTTACGTATATAAACACTTTAGGTATTAATAATGGTAAAATAATTCAGCGCGTTTTTACAAGCGCAAAATTGCTGGCGCTTTTAGGCCTTATTGGCATTGGTTTTTTTGTTGGATACAAAGCGGGGTATTGGCACGATAATATGCAACTACCTTTTTCAGGCTCTGGAAGTATAAATGCTCCGGCAAGTCCTGATATAAGTATTGTTACTTTATTAAGTGCTTTAGGTGTTGCATTAATTGGTTCTTTATTTAGCAGCGATGCCTGGAACAATGTCACCTTTATTGCCGGCGAAGTAAAAGAACCGCAAAAGAATATTCCGCTGGGCTTAATGATAGGTGTTTTAATTGTTACTGTTTTATATGTACTCGCCAATGTAGCTTATTTTATGCTGCTTCCGGCATTGGGTTCGCCCGAAGGACAAAATGTTTTTGAAAAAGGCATTGCCTACGCGCAAAATGATAGGGTGGGCACTGCAGCCATGTCGGCCGTGTTTGGTGATGTGGCTTCTTATTTAATGGCGGCCTTAATTATCATTTCTACTTTTGGTTGTAATAATGGTTTAATTCTTTCGGGCTCACGCTTGTTTCAATCTATGGCAAAAGAAGGTTTGTTCTTTAAGTCTGCAGCATACATCAATAAAAACCATGTACCTTCAAAAGCCTTGTGGTTCCAGGCGGTTTGGGCATCGGTATTATGTTTAAGCGGTTCGTATGGCTCGTTGTTGGATTATTGCACCTTTGCGTCTCTGGTATTTTACATTGTTACCATCTCTGCTTTATTTTATTTAAGAAAAAAAGAACCCAACACGCCCCGCCCTTACAAAGCCATTGGTTATCCCATTTTGCCGGCTTTATATATTTTATTGGCTTCAGCAATTTGTATCGACCTTTTAATTTTTAAAACATTAAATACCGGCCTGGGTGTTTTAATTATGTTCTTAGGCATTCCTGTTTTTTATATTTTTAAAATGAAAAAAAGTAGTGAATAATTTCTTTGGTTTTTAAAAACTCATCTCATTTTGTTGAATATTTTTTTTGATTTTATCATTTCATAATTTGAAATTGATAAAGTAAAATTATTTCAATGGGTGATATTTATAGAGTTTTCGATCCAAGATTAAAATTAGATGTAATTAATGATTGTATGCCAAAGGAATTTAAATCAATTGTTAAAGATTTTTATATTAATAAATGGAAAAAGGAGAAATGGAATAAATTGATTGGATATGATTATTATAATAACAAAGAATACGATTTACGAATATTAAAACGATCTATTAAAATTCTTGAAAACGAAATAGAGGCTTTAAAAGCTGAAAATGAAGTTATTAGTTTAGCAATTAAGATAGGGTCAATTTCGAACGAGTTCGAAAGGTTAATATTTAAAAATAAATCGAAGATCATTGAAAGCGTTGAAAAAAACAAAAACTTGTTTCGTGTAAAAAAATTTTCAAAGTTGCTAAATCTTAATAAAAACACTTATTACACATGGAAACAATTAAATAAAAGAGAATGCGAGTTTTCAAAGAATTTTATATGTGTAAAAAGACATCCGAATCGGCTTTCTGTTCAAGAAGAAGAAACAATGATTGAACTTCTTAAAGACCCTAGGTACGAGCATTTTCCAATGAATTCATTAATATGGATGGCTAAATATGAAAATTTAGTTTTCGCAAGTAGAATTGCATGGGATAGAGTTAAAAAAGAAAATTTGATTCAAAGAAAAAAAGTCAAAAAATCAAGAAAAAGTAACTATGAATCTTTAAAGGCAGATTACGCTAACCAATATTTACATGCTGATGTAACATATTTTAAAATACAAGGAGGAAAGACATATTATATTTATATAGTTAAAGACAATTTTTCAAGATACATTAAATCCTGGAAAATTTCCGACACAATAAATCCAGAAACTAGAATAGAAACTTTTAAAGTAGCGCTTTCAGACATTAGTAAAGAGTCAAATTTTAAAATCACTTTTATAACAGACTATGGTAATGAAAACAGAGCAAATATTGTTTTGAAGTTTTTTGACAATTTAAAAAACGTTGAATTGAATTTTGCAAGAAAAGATATACCATTTTCTAACTCAATGATAGAAAGATTTAACCATGATTTAAAATATATGTATCTATATAGGGAGCGAATAAAGTCTCTGAATGATCTAAAGAGAATGGTTGACATTGCCGTAAAAGATCATAACTATACTAAACGAATGGAAAGATTAAATGGACAAACACCTTATGAAGTGTATAATGGTATTCAGGCAAAATCAGAATGGATATTGGAACAATGGCGTCAAGCTCGGCAAAATAGATACAACAAAATAGACACTTTAATATGTTGTTTGAGTGACAAAGAGAAATGCAAAAAATAAGACCCATATCTAATTAAATAACTTATTATTGTATATCTTTAAGTAAAATAGAAATTATGCCAGACGAAGAAACGCCAAAATCTGAAAATAAAGAAGAGTCAAAATCTGAAAAAACTGTTGAAGCTAAAACAGAGTCAGATGATACGCCAGTAGATTTAAGATCTATTGCAATCACTTTCAACAAACATATCGCTGAGCAAAAAAACGAAAACGATAGCAACAGCAAAACCGATTAACAACAAAGTCCAGTTTATTGCTTTTTTATAATTGGTACTTAATTTAGTTAATATCGTTTTATTTTCAGTTATTGCCAGTTGATAGCTATGTATAATTGAATTGTTTAATTTAGGTTCGTTTGTGAAAAATGGCTTTAACCTGTTTGGTTCAAAGCCGTTAAAACTCATATCCTGTGGTTCTAATGAATAATATAGTTTGTGGATTATAATTGGACTAATTATACATGAACCAATCATTATTATAAATAAGCATAAGTTATTTCCACTTATTAGACTTTGAATTAAGTAGACATCAATCGCAATAATAAATCCCAGTAATTGCCAACTTTTATCCCTCGTTTTACTTATTCCATTGTTCGTTTCGGCTAAATATTCTTTAGCTTCAGAAATAGTTAGCTTCTCAATTTCAGTCATTTTTGTAATTGTTTGTTATTGTTTTTTCTAATTCCACCATATACTTCTTTATAAAGGAAGCAACTAAACGGTCAGTGTCTTGTCTAAATCTATCTTCAGGATAAGCATTTATTAACGCTATTAAATAGATTCCCCCGTCTTGGTCAGTTGTTTTTATCGTAAAATCTAATTCTTTAATATACTTTTTTTCTTTCACATCAAATGCTGTTTCGCTATCGATTATTTCATATGTCTTAAACAAGATACATTTGTGAGGTGAAACAATTTGATGTTTTAATATAAATGAGAAATCTAACCAATTAAATAAAAAGGAAGAATCGCTCTTTATGAATGTGTATTCAGGATTTTGGTTTAATTGCTTTTGTAAAGCCTCAAAAAAAATACTTGGTTTGTCTTTTAAAAATTCACTTGCTTCCAATCTATCCATTTGCTTTTTTTACCAATAAAGATACGTTAAAGCCAATTCAAAATATATCTGAAAAGCCTTTTACAAAGCTGTTTATATTAACATTTTAAAAACTTTTTTAGAAATATAGGTCCCTTCTTAAAGCCCAATCCTATTCCATTGAACGCATACCTGAGCTATTATAACATAACAAGACATTATAAACGACGAAACTGTTTATAATAAACTGCTGCCTTATTTACAGTTTTAGCAAAAATTCGTAAATTTAACTACATTTACAACACACGATTTTTAATGTTATGAGCGATAAACAAAGAACCATAAAAGGCCCTGTTTCTATATCGGGAGTAGGATTGCATACAGGCGCGCCTGTTACTTTAACGTTTAACCCTGCAGAGGAAAACCATTGGTACAAATTTCAGCGTATTGATCTTGAAGGCAAACCAATTATTGATGCCGATGCAGATCTGGCAGTAGATACATCACGCGGCACAACGCTTGAAAAGAACGGTGCAAAAGTGCACACAACAGAGCATGTTTTGGCAGCGCTAATGGGCCTGGGAATTGATAATTGTTTGATACAGGTTACCGGCCCCGAAATGCCAATTATGGATGGCAGCTCTTTAAAATTTATTGAAATATTAGAAACCGCAGGCATTGTGGAGCAAAATGCTGAACGCGAATATTTTGAGTTAACTGAGAATTTAACGTTTGAAGATCCGATTAAAAAAGTAGAAATGCTTGCCGTGCCCCAGGACGAATTTCGTGTTACGGTGATGGTGGATTATGGCAGCGAGGTATTGGGCACGCAACATGCCTCGATGTACAACCTGCGCGAATTTAAATCGCAAATTGCGCCTTGCAGAACCTTTGTGTTCTTAAGAGAATTAGAAGCGTTATTGGCACACAATTTAATTAAAGGTGGTGATTTGGATAATGCAATTGTTTTAGTGGATAGCGAATTGCCCGAAGATAAATTAGATCATTTACGTAAAGTATTTAATAAACCAAATGTTGAGGTAAAAGGCCGTGGCGTTTTAAATAATACAAAGCTTCATTTTTATAATGAGCCTGCCCGCCATAAATTATTAGATATTGTTGGCGATCTTGCTTTGGTTGGTAAGCCAATGAAAGTGCACGTTCTGGCTGCCCGTCCCGGACACGCCGGCAATGTTGATTTCGCAAAAAAATTAAAAGCATTAGCTAAAAAACAAAAGCAGGAAAAAGATTATCCAAAAATTGATCTTAATAAACCACCTCTTTTAAATATTACCGATATCATGAAAATTTTACCTCACCGTCAACCCATGTTGCTGGTAGATAAAATTATGGAGCTTTCTGATGAGCATGTTATTGGCGTAAAAAATGTAACCTTAAACGAAGAATTCTTTAAAGGACACTTTCCTGATTTTCCGGTAATGCCGGGCGTTATGTTAATTGAAGCCATGGCACAGTGCGGCGGCGTATTGGTTTTAAGAACAGTACCCGACCCTGAAAATTACCTGACTTATTTTATAAAGATTGATGGCGTTAAATTCAGACAACAAGTTATTCCAGGTGATACAGTTGTATTTAGTTTGGTATTGGTAACACCTATCCGCCGTGGTATTTGCCACATGCGCGGTGTGGCCTATGTAAATAACAAACCGGTAATGGAAGCAGAGATGATGGCGCAGATAGTTAAAGTAAAAGGCCTTGAAGTAAAAACCGCCAAACCGCAATTAGCCTAGTTATGATCTCACCCCTTGCAAACGTAAGCCCAAAAGCTAAGATCGGTAAAAATGTTACCATCGAAGCTTTTGCAACTGTTTATGAAGATGTTGAAATTGGTGACGATTGTCACATTTATCCCAACGCGCAAATTTTTCCGGATACAATTATTGGAAGCGGTTGTAAAATTTTTCCTGGGGCTATTATTGGTATTATTAACCAGGATCTAAAATACAAAGGCGAAAAGTCGAATACTGTTATTGGAAAAAATACAACCATAAGAGAATTCGCAACGATACATAAAGGCACGGCAGATCGCATGACCACAAAGGTTGGCGATAATTGTTTAATTATGTGTTACACACATTTAGGACATGATTGCGCCATTGGAAATAACGTGATCATTGCAAATAATGGTAGCCTTGCCGGGCACATTACCGTTGAAGATTTTGTAATTATAGAAGGCGTTGTAGCGGCACAACAATTTGTAAATATTGGTGCGCATTCATTCATTGCAGGCGCATCGTTGGTAAGAAAAAGTGTACCACCCTATTGCAGGGTTGCACGTGAGCCATTACAATTTATTGGTGTAAATACAATAGGTTTAGCACGCAGAGGTTTTGATAAAGAGCTGATAAAACAAATTGAAGACATCTATCGTATTATTTTTGTGCGTGGCCATAATATTTCTAACGCATTAGAGATCGTTGAAAATGAAATGCCTGAAACAGCAGTACGAAAACAAATTGTAGATTTTATACGCAATCAAAAAGACGGGATCGTAAAAGGGATTTAAAATTTATGTTATCCATTCAACTAAATAATCTCGGTAAAAAATTTAATAAAGAATGGATCTTTAAAGACCTTACGTATACAATTAACGCAGGCGATAAAGTAGTTGTACTTGGAGGCAACGGTTCGGGCAAATCAACATTATTACAGGTTATTAGCGGATTTGTTACTGAGAATGAAGGCGAAGTGATCTATAAAATGAATGACAAAATAATTCCTGTAGATAAAATAAAAAATTACATTTCATTTGCATCTCCTTACATTCATTTAGTTGAAGATTTTACGTTAACGGAGATGATCGATCACACAAAGATCTTTAAGCCTTTTATTAAAGATCTTTCAACTGACCAAATTATTGAATTATTAGATCTTACTAAAGCAAGAAATAAACTCATAAAGCAATTTAGCAGCGGTATGAAACAGCGTTTAAAATTAGGCGTTGCTATTTTGTGCGATACACCTTTATTGTTGCTGGATGAACCCGTTTCTAATTTAGATGCCAATGCTATTGCCTGGTATAAAAATATCATTAAAGAATATTCGCAAAACCGCACGGTTATTGTTGCTTCTAATGCCATACAAGACGAGTTCTTTATTTGCGATAAGCAGTTAAATGTAATGGAATATAAAAACAATAAATAAATTATTGTTTAATTATTTTTTCTACCTGTTTAAATTCACCCTCTTTTATTTCTAAAAAATAAAGCCCGGCTGCAAAGTCGTTTAAATTAACGCTCGCCTTATAAGTATTATTTATAGCGCTTTCATAAATTATTTTGCCGGTTAGATCATAAACTTTTATACCTGCATTTTCTGCGTTGTGATCAAGGTTAATATTAATATTTCCATTTGTTGGATTAGGATAGATCCATAATTTGCTACTAAGCTTTTTATTTTCTTTTAGTCCAACAGTTACAAGTGGCAAACAGGTATTTTGCATATTACGGTAATACCTTACGTTTTTCACATCTTTTTGTAATAAATTAAAATTGTTGTTTATGTTATTTAATGCTGTATCCCTACTAAATACAAAAGCATATTCAAATTCAACTTTTTTACCAGCCGGAAAATTAAATGGGCCTACGGTACATAATATTCTTCTGTCACCTTTTAAATTACCTGCAGTGCCTTCGGTCCAACCGCTATTTGTTTGTGGGTTACCTGTATAAACGTAATTAGTTGGACTAATATTTAAAGTAGCATTATAAGCAGTGCCTACCGGTTTAAAAGGTGAGCCATCTTTCCAATAACCACTCATATAATTGTAATAGTGTATTGATGAATCAGGGTTTGTTGTTGCAGGAGGAAATGCGCCAATATTGTTATTGTAATAAGTAGTTAAATTCAATTTAAAATTTTCAGCGGGCTCGTCAATTAATCCGTCATTATCATTGTCAATTCCATCCGTTAATGCTGAAGCTTGTGGTATAAGTGCATAAGCCATCATTGGTAATTTTGCACCATACCCATTTGTTCCCGCAGATGTTTCATCATTTGTATCGCCATTGTAAGCATAACCAAAATTATTTAAAGTATCAGTACCAATGTAATCATCCAGGTAATAGCCAAGATCTGCGTCGATCCATAGCGACATATAAACATGATTATAACTAAAACTGCTTCGGTTTATCACTTCATAATTATAAAATGTAGTGTAATTAATTACTTTCATGCTATCTGCTATCGTTGGTTCGTTATATGAAAATGATCTGTCGTGAACTTCAATTCCTAATTTTGCGCCCCCTGTTTCTGTATGGTTTGCATAAGCGTCGTTATAAACAGAGTAAATTTGTTGATGTCCTTTTATTATTGGGTATTCTCCAAGCGATGGTTCATATATGCCGTTTGTATTCCAATCTTTATAAGGATATAATTGTTTTGCAAAATTATTAGTGTTATTTCCGTTCGGTAAAAAAGTAGTTATGTCGCTATAGGTTGCTGCTGTATTTGCGTTGGCATTAAATGAATTATAATTTACCGCAAACTGGTTTATTTGATTGCATGAAATTTTCCAGACTTTGTTGTAAGGCGAGCCGCTTGTTACAAATGTTTGCCCACTTATAGTATCTAAAGGACCAGCCCAAAAATCTGTACCATTTTGATGATAGGTTTGTGCAGCAAGGTGTAACTGGCCAATATTATCTAAACCTCCAACCCATAAAGCTGTTGCATAAATTGTACTTGGTGACGAGTTAACAGGACCTTTTGGAACAATATATCTTGCCTTACCGCTACCAAACATATCCCAGTGTTTTATATTTGTTTCGCTAATTAATGCACTTACATTATTAGTATCTAAATATTTTACCTGGTCGGCAGTGCCAGTTGCATTCATGACTGGTGTTTGGCTATTTATAATTAAACTTCTGAATAATAAAAATAAGAGTACATATTTTTTCATGGCTGTGATTTTTTATTAAAGTTATATAGGTATAAATTAAAAAAGGGTTTTCTTGTTTATTTGGTTTGGTTAATTGAATAAGTGGTTGAAATCTCCATTTATTCATTCATCCTGTTTTTTTGCTGTTCATACAAGTATATTACATTTTGTAACTTTTATACTTGTCCCTACGTCTTTACCTTTATCTTTAATACAATTATGGAATTAAAAATATCAAACCTCAGTAAAGTATATCCGGGAGGATTGCGCGCTTTATCAAATGTAAACTTAGAAATTTCAAACGGTATGTTTGGTTTGCTTGGCCCTAATGGCGCCGGTAAATCAAGCTTAATGCGTACCATTTCTACTTTGCAGGAACCCAGCGAAGGAACCATTTTTTTAGATGATCTGGATGTGATCAATAATAAAGAAGAAATGCGCAAAGTGCTCGGTTATTTGCCGCAGGATTTTGGTTTTTATCCAAAAGTTAGCGCCGATGATATGTTACATCATTTTGCTATACTAAAAGGTATTTCAAACAAAGCAGAACGTAAAGAAGTATGCGATGCTTTATTGCATCAAACAAATTTATACGAAGTGCGTAATCGTTACATTGGTGATTATAGCGGCGGGATGCGCCAACGTTTTGGTATTGCCCAGGCGTTGCTCGGAAATCCAAAAGTAGTTATTGTTGATGAGCCAACCGCAGGTTTGGATCCACAGGAAAGAAATCGTTTTCATAATTTATTAAGTGAAGTAGGAGAGAACATCATTGTAATTCTATCTACACATATTGTAGAAGATGTAAGCAATCTTTGCAATAATATGGCTGTAATGAACCTTGGCCAGGTAATGTTTAAAGGAAAAACAACCGAGGCTTTAGATCTTTTAAAAGGCAAGGTATATAAAGTAGTCATAAATAAAGAAGAAATTACTGAGTACCGCGAAAAATACAACGTGATCTCAACACGCGTAGCTGAAGGAAAAATTGTAGTACACGTTATGAGCGATTCTTTACCAGATTCAAAATTTACCGCCATTGAAGGCGATCTTGAAGATGTTTATTTTTCATATATAAAAACAAAATAATATGTTCAAAGAAATTTTTGCTTACGAATTAAAACAATGGCTAAAACGGCCGGGTGTTTATATTTATTTTGTTGTTTTTCTTGCCCTGGCATTTTTGCTTGGCGCAGCCATTTCCGGTATGTTTAGCGGTGTTACAGCAGATACAAACTCATACATTAATTCCGCAGTAACCATTGCAGGCATTTTAACCAGCTTTAATACCGATTATTTATTTGGTTTAATTACTCTACTAATTTGTGTGGCTTTAATGGCAGGTTGTGTTCAAAAAGATTTTCAGTACAATTGTTTTTCTTTTTATTTCACAAAACCTATTACCAAATTCAGTTATTTATTTGGCAGGTTTGGCGCTTCTTTTTTATTAACTGTTTTTGTTTTAACCGGAATTATTTTCGGGCTTTTAATTGCTTTTCTTTTAGCAAGTAATGATAATGGACAGCTGGGTGAATTTAAATTTATTAATTTCTTTCAGCCATTTATTTACTTTTTATTACCTAATACTTTTTTTATTGGTTGTTTGTTTTTTAGTCTGGTAACCTTTACGCGTAACATGACCAGCGGATACGTTGGCAGTCTTGTTTTTATTGTTGTTGCGGGCATTTCAAGAAGTATTATTTCCGATATTGATAATAAAACCGTTGCCGCATTATTAGATCCGTTTGGCGCACAGGCCTTATCTACTATTACAGAATACTGGACGCCAGCTGAAAGTAATGTTCGCTTAATACCTTTTAACAGTTACATTTTACTTAATCGTTTATTATGGGTCGGTTTGGGGTTCTTACTTTTATTTATAACGTATTACCGGTTTGACTTTAATCAATTCTTAAACCCGGTTAGCATCTTTAAACGTAAAACAAAAGAAACAAAGTCTCAACCATCAAAAGCAATTCAATCTATTGGTCATTTGCCAAAAGTAACTCAGGTCTTCGATCGCAACCTGGCTATTCAACAATTATTATTTTTAACCAAATTCGAATTTCTTAAGATCGCCCGGTCTGTTTTCTTTATTATCATTTTAGCTATATCTGTTTTATTGGTTATTGTTATATCGCAATTCTCAGGGCTTATTTATGGTACGGAAACATATCCTGTTACCTATATGCAAATTGAACTGGCAAGTGGGACCTTTACTTTTTTCCAAATGATCATGATCATCTTTTATTCAGGCATTCTTATTTGGCGAGAAAAAGATAGCAAGATAGATGAGCTTATTGGTTCAACACCTGTAAAAAGCAGCACTTTATTTATTTCGAAATTCCTTTCGCTATTATTCGTATCTCTTGTTATAAACCTTGTTTGCGTTTTTACATGTATTTGTCTTCAAAGCCTGAATGGGTATACAAAATTTGAGCTTGGCTTATATCTCACCGATGTTGTGTTGTTAAGAATATTTGGCATCTCTTTATTGGTTGCATTAGGCTTGTCTCTGCAAGTTTTCTTTAAGAACCGTTATATTGCTTTTTTTGTAATGGCATTCATTGTTCTTGGTTTACCTTTAATATTAAGAGCATTAAATTATGATAATGATCTCTATCGATTTAATATTGCCGGTAATACCATGAAATATTCTGATATGAACGGGCATGGTAATACACTACCAAACTTTTTTGTCATGAAGGCTTACTGGATCGGGCTGATGTTAATCATAAGCACCTTTGCAGTTGCTATTTACCAAAGGGGAAAAGAACAGGCCCTTTCTGTAAGATGGAAACAAGGTTTAAAGAATTTTAAATTATCGTATAAGCTTACTATTGTTTTTGGATTGCTTTGTTTTTTGGGATTTGGTTCAATTATTTATTACAACACACGTGTATTAAATAAATATAAAAGCGAAAAAGAAAAGGAAAAACAACAAGCTGATTTTGAGATCGCCTATAAAAAATATGACAAAGAGCTGCAGCCAAGAATTATAGAGTCAAATGTAAACGTAGATATTTTTCCGGACGAATTAGGAACAAAGATCAAAGGCTTTTATTATTTAAAAAATAAACACAGTAAAGCTTTATCTAAGATCTTTGTAAATTTTAATTCAGAGATCACGATAAGAGATTTTAAGTTTAGCGTTGCAAATAAAAAATTTGTGGATGATAAGGCAAATGGTTTTTATGGGTATGAATTAAGTAAGCCTTTATCTGCCGGCGATTCTGTCAAATTTGATTTTGAAGTCGAATATTTCCCCAAAGATTTTATCATGCAAACCGACGAAGAAATGGTGGTTAAAAATGGCTCATTCTTTAATAGTCGTGTTTTGCCTACAATTGGTTATGATCCAGGCTCAGAACTTTCTGAAAATTCTACCCGAAAAAAATATAAACTTTCGCCTAAGCCACGCATGGCAAGTATTACAGATACAGCCGCGTACGCAAATACATATATTACGCATGACGCAGATTGGATCCGTTTTCAGTGCGTAGTTTCAACCAAAGAAGGGCAAACTGCTATTGCACCCGGCTATTTATTAAAAGACTGGAAAGAGAACGGACGTCATTATTTTCAATATAAGATGGATTCACCTATCTTGAATTTTTACTCGTTCTTATCTGCAGATTATGTCATTAAAAAAGATAAATGGATCGATCCCTTAAACAAAACAAATACAGTTAACATAGAGATCTATTATACTAAAGGACATGAATACAATATTGAGCGTATGATAAAAGGTATAAAAAAGTCGCTTGATTATTATACCAAGAACTTTAGTCCGTACCAGCATAAACAAGTTCGCATTTTAGAATTTCCGCGCTATCAAACTTTTGCGCAGTCATTTCCAAACACGATTCCGTTTTCTGAAGGCATTGGTTTTATTGCAAAAGTCGATGAAGCAGATCCTAATAAGGTAGATTACCCTTTTTATGTTACAGCGCATGAAGTCGCACATCAATGGTGGGCGCACCAGGTAATTGGCGCAGAAGTGCAAGGTTGCACTGTTATGAGCGAAACTATGAGCCAGTATAGTGCATTAATGGTAATGGAAAAAGAATACGGCCAGGCATCGATGAGTAAATTTTTGCGTTATGAAATGAACAGTTATTTAAAGGGTAGATCGAGTGAAGGAAAAAAAGAAGTGCCATTATTATTATGTGAGAATCAACAATACATTCATTACCGTAAAGGAAGTGTAATTATGTATGCGTTAAAAGATTATTTAGGAGAAGATACATTAAATGCCGCGCTGAAACGTTACATTAAAAAAGTGGCTTTCCAGGAACCTCCTTATACAACATCTTACCAGTTTTATGATTTTATTAAAGCGGCAACACCTGATAGCTTAAAAGAAACATTAAAAGATATGTTTGAGCGTATTGTTGTTTATGATAACAGTATAAAAAGCTGGAGTTATACAAAAACAAGCGATGGAAAATATAAAGTTACTGCTATCATAGGCTGCGTAAAATCGGTTAGTGATAGTTTAGGAAAAGCAAAAGAAGTAAAACCTGATAACTGGTTTGATATTGCTTTATTTTCAAAAAATAAAACAAATGCAAAGCAATTGGGTGATGTGGTTTATTTAAAAAAGCATAAGATCACTAAAAAGGAGCAGGTTATTGAATTTGTTACAGATAAAGAACCATTTATGTTTGGTATCGATCCTTACAATAAAATAATAGATAAAGAAACTGTAAATAATATTAAAGATGTGAACGGAAAAGATTCTGGTACTGCCGGAGATCCTATGGATGGGGTGGTTGTTAAATCAGAATAATAACGGGTTGCGATTTCGATAAATGAGAGATTTCTTTTACTGAGGATCCTTCATTTGTAAGGACGACATATTATTATAAAAAAATCCCGTATCCAAAAGATCCGGGATTTTTTTTGATCGAGACCGAAAAATTATTTCGAAATAATTAATTTCTCAGTGTAAGATTTATCACCTGTACTTACTTTTACAAAATAAGTTCCGGTTGGTAAAGTTGCAAGATCTAGTTTTACTTTTTCTTCAGCTAAAGCGTTATTTTGAGAAGCTACAACAGCGCCTAAAATATTTACAACTTCAATTTTTGAATAATTGTTTGTTGGAACGTCAACAGTTACAAACCCATCATTTGAAGGATTTGGGTATAATTTGATTTTCGCATTAATATCATGGGATATTTTGCTTAAACCAACACCAAGAGACATTGTTGCAACACCATTAATTCTCAATGTATCAATACGAAAAGTACCTGTAGCACCTTCAGCATCCCATGCATACATACGGATATTGATCGGTGTATATTGATTTACATAATTTGGTCCTGCAAAAGCAACATCACAAATATTATATGTAGCAAATGCCGGGCTTCCAGTTATCGCATCATCATTCCAAAAGAATGTATTACCACCCTGTACTGAAATTGGTTGTGGGCTACTGCTTGCAGCAGCGCTTTGCGCAGTATAAGTTGCGGCAAGATTGTTAGCGTAAGTACTTCTGTCAGTTCTAACAGCAAAATGACGAACACCTGTTCCTGAGCGTGTAGCACCAAATGTCATGTTGTTTAAAGTATACATGTAATTAGGTTGTGGCGTAAGTACGATCTCGTAATATTTGTTTAGATCGATAGCACCGGTAAAAGTTGTATTATTACCGGATGTAGCACCAGTTCCCCAGCCAACAAAAGAAAATACACCGTTGGTAGTCGATCCGGTACCAGTTCCTACAGCAGTAAACGAGCCCGAAGTAATGCCCGTGGCCGTTGGAGGAGGGGTCGGATCTACAGTTATTGGTGTAGCAGAACCCTGCGGTACTGATGAAAATGAGTAATACAACGAAAAGCTTTGCGCATTGATCGTATTAACACCCACTGCTATTAAGGCAATTGAAAGTAATTTTTTAATCATGGTAAATAGTTTTTAAATTTATACAAATTTACAAAATTGTATACTAATAAGGTTAAACCTATGTTAAATAAACATATTGCTATTCTAATTTGTTTTTTTAAATTAACAACTCTTGCCTTTTCACAGCCCGAAAAGAACGGACTTGTTAATTGGATGAGTTTTAAAGACGCACAGGAAAAAAACAAAACGCTTCAAAAACCTTTTTTAATTGATATTTATACTGATTGGTGCGGCTGGTGCAAACACATGATGAAAACTACGTACTCTAATCCCGGTATTGCAAATTATATAAACAGTAATTTTTATGCTGTAAAATTTGATGCAGAAACAAAAGATACAATAGAATATAATGGTAAGATCTATAAGCCATTGTCTAAAGAACCCAAAACCCCGCACGAATTAGCTGTTAAATTTTTAGGAAATAACTTAAGTTACCCTTCTACCATGTTTATTACAAATAATTTTGAATATAATTTATTAACGCAGGGTTTTTTGGAAGATAAAAAAATTGAGCCCATCTTAATTTTTATGGTTGAAAACGCGTGGAGAACAACTTCATTTGATGAATTTAACAGGCACTTTACACACGCTTTTATAGATACTAATTTTGCTAAAACAAAAATTAACATTTATACAGTTAACGAACTTGAAAAACTTCAGAAAAAGAAACCAAAAAAAGTTTTAATAAATGTAGGTGCCGGATTTTGCAGTACCTGCAGGGTTATGAGCAAAACCACTTTTGTAGATACAAGCATTGCAAATTATATAAATAAGAATTTTTATTTTGTTAATTTTGACGTTGAGTCAAGTGATACAATAGTGTTTAAGAATAACAAATATTACAAGCAATTGGTAAATAATTATCCCTTAAATAACTTGGCATTAAAGCTTACAAATAATAAATTCAGTTTACCGGCGCTTTGTTTGTTGGATGAGGAGCTTAACTCCATTGATGTTTTAAATTTTTACCAGTCGCCAAAGCAAATACAGCCCATTTTGTATTATATAGCAAGCAATACATATAAAACAAAAACCTGGGTTGAGTTTATAAAAGAGTATACTGCGCACCCGGTTAACTTAAATAAAAAATGAAACCAAATACAATTCATCACCTTAATACCGGTTTAATAATTATTTCATGCATTGTCGCATTTTTTATTCCATTCGAATTATTTTTATTTTCTTATGGCATCCTGGGCCCTTTACATTATTTAACGGAGATAGGCTGGCTTCATAAAAAAAATTATTTTACTAAAGGGAAATACGATTTTATTTTTTTAGGTGTGGCCTGCGTTATTTTAGTGTATTGGAATTATCACCCGCCAAAAAATTATGGATTAACGGCCGATATTATTTTGTTTAGCTTATTATCCTGTATTGCTTTTGTTTTTATAAAAGATTGGCTGTATCGTTTTGTGATTATTGCATTAGCATTAGTTTTTATAGGGTTTTTAAACAACTCGCCTATGTTCTTTACCTGGGTTGCGGTTTTTTTACCAACAATAATTCATGTGTTTATTTTTACCTGGGCCTTTATGTTATACGGTGTTTTAAAAGAAAGATCGTGGGCCGGATTAATTTCTATTATTGCTTTAATTGCCTGTTCCATAATAATTATTGTAGTACAACCTTCAAATTTATTCTATACCGTAAGCGATTATTCTCAAAAAAGCTATACACAGTTTGGCGAATTAAATTATCGCCTTATTAATTTTTTTAATATGGATCAGCTTACCAACATAAAGCAAATATTTACAACAAATGCAGGTTTTGTTATTATGCGTTTTATAGCTTTTGCCTATACCTATCACTATCTTAACTGGTTCTCTAAAACATCTGTTATTAAATGGCACATGGTTCCAAAAAAAGTTTTAGTCGCTACAATTGGCGCCTGGTTAATTTCTATTTCGTTATATATTTACGATTACAATTTAGGCTTACAAGTACTTTTCTTTTTAAGTTTTTTACATGTGTTTTTAGAATTCCCTTTAAACGTAGTTTCTTTTACGGGTATAGGAAAAGAACTTGCAGCAATACGAAAAAAGTAAAAAAATATCTTTTTTGGCACTTTTGCTACAAAATACCCTTTTGGGGAACAATTAATAACACTCTCCTTTTAATTTTTTAACCTTAGCCCTGTTTGAATTGTGGGTATAATTTCTTAAATTTAGGCTTACAAAATAAGTTGAGGTTTTTATTATTAATATCTGTTTTTTTATTCTCGTGTAGTAATAACGCAACTACATACAACAAACCTCTTGCTAAAAAAAGCGATTCGCTTAGTGAAAAAAAAATAGAAGAGCCAAAAACCTTGTGTCATAACGTGGTTGGTGTTTTAAATCCAAAAACAAAATTAAATGAGAATTATGTTTTAGACAGGTCTTTATATCATTTAAAATTAGATACTGTTGCACAGGTTAAATTCTGGCGAAATATTATGAAGCTGAATGAAGACAGCGCTATTGTAAATTTTGCCAATTCAAGAACAGTCATTCAAAAAATTGCTGTCAAAGATTGGAATTCAAGACCTGATTCTTTAAAAAGATATTATAGGGATAGCGTCCGCATCGCTTACAATCTTGATTCTACTAACCGTGTTTTAATTACTACAGGAAAAAAATTCTTTTATGATTTTGACAGAACTTCTCAAAATTTTCATAACGGTATTAATTGTTTTGTTGAAAATGGCGTAGATCCATGGTTTGCACAAGCTATTTTATTAATTGAAAGCCCTAACAAATTACAAAAATCCAATGCGGGTGCGTATGGTCCTTTTCAGTTGATGAAAGATGTGGCAAGGTTGTTTGGATTAAAAGTAAATAAACACATGGATGAACGCGCCGATTTTGAAAGAAGTGCCTATGCTTCAAGCAGCTTAATAAAAACAGTGTGTATCCCTAAAGCCCACAAAATGTTAGATTCGTTAAACATAACAGGTTATAGCGAGCAGGATCTTTGGTTTAGATTATTGGTAATGCATGTATATCATGCGGGTTCATATAACGTGCAAAGCGCTTTATTCACTTTTAAGCCAACTCAAGGGAATATGGATCTTATTTATAACCTTTGGCAGGCGCAAACTGCAAGGTTTAAGAATGCTTCGCAAAACTACTCACAATTGGTTTTAGCAGCCATGCTCGAAATGAATGAAAGAGCGATGATCGCTAAGAACTAATAGCATTTAGGCTAAAATAAATTCCGTAATTATTTAAAGAAAATGATGTAATTTTATCTAAATTATTTTATGATAAATTTACCGCAACGTCCACGTCGAAATCGTAAAAATTCTGTTATAAGAAACATGGTGCAGGAAAATTCTGTTACTGTAAACGATCTGATATTTCCCTTGTTTTTAATTGATGGTAAAAATAAAAAAACCGAAGTTGCTTCTATGCCCGGTATTTTTAGATTGAGCCAGGATCTGGTCTTAAAAGAAATTGAAAGCTGCATGAAACTCGGCATTATGTCTTTCGATATTTTTCCGAGCCTTAATGATAAACTAAAAGATAAAAAAGCAACTGAATCATTTAATAAAAAAGGATTGTATCCTTCAACTATTCGCGAAATAAAAAAACGTTTTCCCGAAGCTGTTATTATGACCGATGTTGCGATGGATCCATACAGCAGTGATGGACATGACGGGTATGTAAAGAATGGAAAGATCGTAAATGACGAAACATTAGAGATTCTTGCGAGAATGGCACTTGTGCAAGCAGAAGCGGGTGCGGATATTATCGGGCCAAGTGATATGATGGATGGAAGGGTTGGTTTTATTCGTGAAGCTTTAGATGACGCAGGTTTTATGGATGTATCAATTATGAGTTATACCGCAAAATATGCCAGCGCCTTTTATGGCCCGTTTAGAGATGCGTTAGACAGCGCACCGAAATTCGGCGATAAAAAAACCTATCAAATGGATCCTGCAAATAGCAAGGAAGCATTATTAGAAGCTGATCTTGATATAAATGAGGGCGCAGATTTTTTAATGGTAAAACCCGCATTAAGTTATTTAGATGTAATTAAATTACTGAACGATAATTTTACTTTACCAATTGCCGCTTATAATGTGAGTGGCGAATATGCAATGATAAAAGCAGCAGCCGCAAAAAAATGGATAGATGGAGATAAGGTACGCGATGAGGTATTATTAAGCATGAAACGCGCCGGAGCATCTGTGATATTAACGTACTTCGCAAAAGAATTTGCATTATCAAAAAAATAAAAAAATTATATGAGATCGCTCAGCAAAATATTATATACCAACAATGTGCTTTTTAGCTATTATGGTTTTATTGATAGTAAAGTTTTGGCACAGGTTTTAAATATTACCAAAAGCAAATTAGAAGGCAATAAAGAAAATCCCGTTGTTATTCAAAGAGTTTACAATGCCATTAATGAATGTGTAGAAAATGTAATTAAGCATAATTTTTTTCCGGATGACGCACTTTTACATTACAAATCACTTTTACTTATTTCGATGGGCGAAAAATGTTATCTCATTGATACAATAAATGTTGTTAATGCCATTCAAAAACAAGCAATTATTGAGAAGCTTAATTTTTTGAATAGCAAAACAAAGGCTGAGCTTATGAATATCAAATCGCAGATAATGACTACAGGCAAATCTGAAGAAATAAGCAATGAAGGTTTAGGAATGGTTGATCTTGTTTTAAAAACGAACGATTTTAATTTTCATTTTAAGGAATATAACGAGAACTTTTTATTCAGTATAAATTTTAAGATCAATACAGCTTCTTAAGATAAAAAGTACTTTCATTAAATGTTCAGGATAATATTACAATTATTTTTGTAATTAAAATATGCAGGCAAATTTTGCAGATAATGTTTTTTTAACCGGCTTTATGGGAAGTGGTAAAACTACTTTTGGCTCAAAGCTTGCCAAATCATTACGCTGGCCCTTTATTGATCTTGATCAATACATCGAAAAAAAAGAAAAAATAGCGATACCAGCCATATTCGAAAATTTTGGCGAAACTGCTTTTCGTAAAATAGAACAAACCTGCTTGTTGGAATTACTTACCAACGAAAAAAAAACAGTTATTGCTTTAGGAGGTGGAACAGTTTGTTTTGATAATAATCTTGAAAAGATAAAAGGAGCCGGGTGCCTTATTTTTATTGATATGCCTGCAATAAGCTTAGCGCAGAGATTAGAAAACTCGAAGGTGAAGCGCCCGCTTTTAAAAAATAAAAAAGGCGACGAATTAATTAAGTTTATAAATGATAAATTAGCCGAACGTTCAAAATTTTATGAGCAGGCTGATATAAAAATATCGGGTATAAATTTAACACCACACCGCTTGGAACATGCATTAAGTGAATACTGGAAATAAAATAATCAAAACAATAGTTTTAATTTTTTTTCTTGGTTTTTTTAAACCTGTTAATGCGCAAGAAACGGTTTATCAAAATAAGAACATAGGTTTTAATATTGGTGCCAACTTTGCTTTTGGCTCGCATTTTCAGCGCTTTGGTCTCAACTTTAATTTATTCTATGTAAATAAATTCATCCAAACCAATTCTGAAGTACGGATGTACTTTAGTTTTAAAAACCTTGGCCCTGAATTTATTTACGAAGAATTAGTTTTAGCCCAGGGCTTAACTCTTGGTTATGGTGGAAAGCAAAATTTTTATAATCCTTTCATTAATTCAGTGTCAAATCAAACGGGCTATAAAAATTCTTTAGCTTACTCTTATAATTATTATATAAATAAAATTAAAACCAGGCAGGTTACAGGTATAGCGGCTTTTCAATTTAACAATGTAAGTGTTATTTTAGAAAACGATATCCTTGCAAAACCTATACTTGACAGGTTTAGAACCGGTGCATTTTTAATTCAGTATCAATACAAAGATGTTTTCCAGGCTGGGCTTAACTGTACATTATGGACAGGTAAAATGGGCAGAGTTGTAGATATAGATCATGCTAAAATTTACACTAAATGTTATATCGATACAACGGATGGTGTTTATTCAAAGATCTCACATGGTTTATTAAGCGCGCAGTTTAAATACAACATTGGCTTATCGCAAAATGTGCAGGCAAATATTGGTGTAGATGCTGAGCGTGTAAGAAATGCAGTGCAAAACAGGTTCATTCACAACATGCGTTTCATTCCAAAAAAATTAAATAAAACACATAATTGCCATATACCAATGATAGATGATAAAGGCGAGCAGTACTTATTTAAAGAAGGTCAAAAAGTAAAAAAGCCTGAATTGTATTGGAATGTTTTTTCGAATGCTAATTTGTTTTACTAACGGAAAATTGCGTTAGGGATGCGAAGGGTTTAGTTCTTTTGCCTGCTAAGGCAAAAAACCGTAGCGAAGCAGGGCAACAAGCCAATGGCTTGATGAGCCAGCGTGTGTGTTAGTTAGCAGCCCGGGCCGGAGGGAACGCCCAAAATAAAATGTTGCCTAAATTTTAAATTAGGCTTGTTTGGTTAAGTTACTTTAACTTCTCATTATTCAAATGCCTTTCAGAATCTCTGTTTGTTTTTTTATCAAGATTTTTCTTTAAAGCTTCATCTAAATTAATTCCGGTTTGGTTGGCAATACAAATTAAAACAAACAGCACATCTGCAATCTCATCATCCAGCTTTTTTTGTTTATCGCTTTCTTTTTCGCTTTGTTCTCCATAACGGCGCGCCATTATGCGTGCTACTTCGCCAACCTCTTCGGTTAAAATGGCCATATTGGTTAACTCATTATAATAACGAACACCATATTTTTTTATCCAATCATCAACCAGTTTTTGTGCTTCCGAAATTTCCATGCAAATATTAATTAGCTACGTTGTGTATTAAACGTTGTTGTATAGGCGCTTTGATCTTGTTTTTATCAAAGGCAGCTTTTATATCGTTGTATAACTCACTGGTAAGTTCAGCATTATCATTAGGGTTGCAATACGGCCTTACTGTAATATTTACTGCGCCATCTGTTATTTTTCCAATAAAAATTCCTGGTTCGGGGCTTGGCAAAACTTTTTCATTCTGATCTAAAACTGTTTTTATTACTTGTCGCACCTGGTCTAAATTATTTTCAGCGCTAACCGCTAAATTTATTTCTAACCTTAAACTTCCGTAACGCGAAATATTTACAATGGTACCATTTGATAATGGCCCGTTTGGTAGTATTACCGTTTTGTGATCGGCTGTTAAAAGAATAGTGTTAAAGATCTGTATCTCTTTTACTTCGCCAATTTGTCCACCGGCCTCAACCGTATCGCCAACTTTAAAAGGCTTAAATATTAAAATTAAAACCCCACCCGCAAAGTTTGAGAGTGAGCCCTGTAAGGCTAAGCCAACAGCTAAGCCTGCAGCGCCTAAAATAGTAATAAAGCTGGCAGTGCCAATACCTATCATGCCGGCAACCGTTACTATTAAAATAATTTTTAAACCAATGCTTAATAAGCTTTTTAAAAACGTTCTCAGGCTTATATCCAGGTTACGTTTTGCCATTGTTTTTTCGGCGATCTTGGCCGCCCGGCGAATGATCCACATTCCTATTAAAAGAACAATGATAGAGGAGATGACTTTTGGTGTATATTCGGCAATAAGGTTTAATACTGTATCCAAAAAAGAACTCAGCCGGCTTTGTTCAACGGCAATGGTTTCTTTAACGCCTTCGGCCGTTGGAATTATCTTATTTATTTCATCTACTGCCTCTAAAAAATATAACATATTATAAAATTTTATACCTTCACAAAGCTAAATAAAAAATGAAAACCTTACCCTTAATTTCTATTTGTTTATTACTATCATTAAAGATTTTTCCGCAAGGCTGGTTTAAAGTTGATACAGCCCTCTCGGATAAAGCGCATCAACACGCTAAATGGGATACAACAAAATATCTTAAATATAATTCGCGATTGATAGTGGGTTATTTTCAATCGTACCGTAATTTTAATAACGAATTTCAACAATTTAAAGAAAAAGATTCTTTAGGATTATCAAAGACAAATTATTTTGCAGAATCAAGATTGATAAGCGGAATAGAGGTGAACTATGATAAATTCAGTCTTGCGATTGGATTAAGAACTGCACCACCAAGCCAAAGCGAAGGCAAAGGAAATACAAAAACATTTACAACTAATTTTAATATCGGTGGTAACATTTGGTTTCTCGAAAACTCTTTCAGATATTTTAAAGGATTTTATGATAAAAATACAGCAACGTATGATACCGCTTTTAAAAGAACAGGTGTTTATTTTCAGCAACCGAATTTAGAGAATACATTATTCAGAAGTAAATTCTTATATTTTACAAATCACAAAAAATTTGCTTTTCGTTCGGGTTATGCATGTGGTTATCGCCAGGTAAGATCTGCGGCAACCTGGGTATTGGGAGGAAGTGTTAGTTATAATAATTTACGAAGTGATAGTTCATTTTTTCCATTACCATCACGCCCGTTTTATGGTGATTACGGAAATATGAATGGCTTAAAAGTAATTGGTATGTCTGTAAATGCCGGTGCAGCCGCAACCATTGTTCTTTTTAAAACTCTTTTTGTTAGTGGGTTATTTATTATTGGCCCCGAACAACAATGGCGCACATATACTTACCAAAACGTAACTTCACCAATTTCCTATGTTTCCTGGTCGGGTGATGGAAGGTTCTCCGTAGGAATGAACTTTAAACATTTTTATATTATCGGGTCAAGCATAAGCGATTTTTCTATTTATAACAGCAAA
Source organism: Chlorellidium tetrabotrys (assembly GCA_032273165.1). Lineage (NCBI taxonomy): Eukaryota > Xanthophyceae > Mischococcales > Botryochloridaceae > Chlorellidium > Chlorellidium tetrabotrys. Next base: position 456,912 of record JAUKPS010110141.1, read on the forward strand.
TTTGTTGGACTGCTAAATAATTCAATTACCGGTAATTTTACGTTTGGTATCAGATTCAATTCAAAAACACCTGAGTTTTACAAAAAGTTTCAGCAAACAAGAATTTATCTTGCTATCTAAAACATATTACCATTAAATTGGTTTACTAATTATGAGCTACAAAAATTTAAATGAATGCATTAACGATCTTGAAAAGAACGGGAAGCTTATACGCGTGAAAGAAGAGGTAGACCCAAATTTAGAGATGGCTGCTATTCATTTAAAAATGTTTGAAAAGAACGGACCTGCAATTTTATTTGAAAATGTAAAAGGTTCAAAATATAAAGCAGTAAGCAATTTGTTTGGCACTTTAGAGCGTAGCAAATTTATGTTCAGGGATACTTTTGAAAAAGTGCAGAAGATGGTGGAGTTGCGCAACAATCCTATTGTAGCATTAAAGAGCCCTTTTAAATTTGCTTCAACAGGTATTGCGGCAATTAAAGCCTTACCAAAAAAAGGATCTTTTTCTTCGGCAGGATTTAAAGAAATAAAAATTTCTGATCTACCATTAATAAAACACTGGCCAATGGATGGTGGCGCTTTTGTTACGTTGCCGCAGGTTTATTCTGAAGATATTGATAAGCCCGGTGTGATGAATTCGAATGTGGGTATGTACCGCATTCAATTAAATGGCAATAATTATGAGCTTAATAAAGAAATTGGTTTGCATTATCAATTGCACCGTGGCATTGGTATTCATCAAAACAAAACAAATAAAAAAAATGTACCGCTTAAGGTTAGCGTTTTTGTTGGAGGACCACCATCACACTCTTTAGCAGCCGTAATGCCTTTGCCCGAAGGTTTAAGTGAACTAACGTTTGCGGGCGTGTTAGGTGGAAAAAGATTTAAGTATGCATACGTAGATGGATTTTGTATTTCGTTAGATGCTGATTTTGTAATTACAGGAGAAGTTTATCCGAATGAAAATAAACCTGAAGGTCCCTTTGGTGATCATTTGGGGTATTACAGTTTAGCGCACGATTTTCCATTAATGAAAGTGCATAAAGTATATGCAAAAGAAAATGCTATTTGGCCATTCACTGTTGTTGGTAGGCCGCCACAAGAAGACACCGCTTTTGGCGCGCTTATTCACGAAATTAGTGGCAGCGCAATACCAAACGAAATTCCGGGAGTAAAAGAAGTACATGCTGTTGATGCCGCAGGGGTGCATCCATTGTTATTAGCAATTGGCAGCGAACGTTACACGCCATATTTAAAAAATAAACGCCCGCAGGAATTATTAACACAGGCCAATAGAATTTTAGGCACCGGACAATTAAGCTTAGCAAAATATTTATTTATAAGTGGAGATGATACCAAAGAAATAAATTGCCATGATGTACGTGAATTTTTTAAACATGTTTTTGAAAGAATTGATTTAACGAGAGATCTGCACTTTCAAACCAAAACAACGATAGATACGCTGGATTATAGCGGTGATGGCATAAATGAAGGCAGTAAATTAATTATTGCAGCTTATGGTGATAAAAAAAGAGAATTGAGTAATGAAATTCCAAAGTCGATCTCTTCAGCTGATTTTATTTCAAATGCAATCGTTTTAATGGAAGGTGTGATTGGATTAGAACTAAGAAAATTTTCTAACTACGAAAATGCAAAAAAGGAAATTCAACAATTAACTTCTTTTATTTCTCAAAATAAAAATGAGTTTAATGGAATTGTACAAATAGTTATTTACGATGATTTTAAATTTCAATCGAATTCAAAAAATTTAAATGATTACGTGTGGGTAACCTATACAAGAAGCAACCCAAGCCGCGATATTTACGGCGTTGAAGAATTTATTGAAAACAAACACTGGGGCTGTAATGGACCAATGATCATTGATGCAAGAAAAAAACCGCATCATGCTCCCGAATTAAAATTTTTACCTGAAACAAAAAAAAGTATTGAGCGTTTTTTTAAAAAGGGTGGAAGTTTAGAGAAGTGGGCTTAGCAAATGCACAACGTAAATTATTTTTGTTCACCAAAAACCTTTTTCAAAAGATCTGTAACACGGGCCATAGGGTCTTTACGAATTTTTACTTCTTCGTCAGCGATCAATAACATTAAACCGTTAATAGCTTTGTTGGTTACGTATTCATCTAAATTAGGATTTTGCTTTTTTACACCCGGCAGCTTGTTGTAAGCAGTAGCCAAAGGTTGCCAGTAGCTGGTTACTTTTACTTTTGCAACTGCTTCTTTAACCACAGGCATAAATTTATCTTTTAAAGGATTGTAAGTTGTTTTGCGTAAATAATTTGTTGCAGCAGTATCAACACCTTTTAAAATGGCGAAACCATCCTGTAAGCTCATGTTTGTGATCGCGTCAATAAATACCGGTGCAGCTTTTAAAGCAGCTTCTTCGGCAGCACGGTTAAGACTGGTTTCAAATTCTGCAATTTTTTTGCTCATGCCCATTTTAGTCAACTTTACTTTCATGTCTTTTGCTTCTTCAGGCCATGGAATAAAGATCTTTGGGTTCTTGTAAAAACCGTCTACTTTGCTGGCAAATCCCGAAGAGTTATTGGTGCCAACAGTTAATGCTTCCTTTAATCCTTTAATAACTTCATCGTTTGTGAGCGCAGGTGTTGTGGTACCGTTAATTACAGAAGTCGCTTTTTCTTTTGCGGCTTTTTCAATGCTGTCTTTTTTGTGTTTTAGTTTTTCCATCATGGTTTGTGATGAAAGTGACAAAGAAAATGAAACGCAGGCAATTAAAATTACTTTATTCATATTTTGGTTTTTATTATTGTAAGTAGATTAAGTTTAATAAATTTATAGCAAATATAAACTATTAGCAATATTGCAGGGTTTAAATTTTGTGAAATAAATTCTTACCACGTTAAAAATATGAAAGCAGAGATTCTAACCATTGGAGATGAGATATTAATAGGGCAAATTACAAATACAAACAGTGTTTGGATAGCGCAGGAACTTAATTTAATGGGCATTAAAATTGTGCACATGGCTAGTGTTGCCGATGATGAGGCCTCTATCATCAAAGCCTTTGATGACGCGAAAAGCAGGGCGGATTTTGTTTTTATTACCGGTGGTTTAGGTGCCACAAAAGATGACATCACTAAAAAAACATTCTCAAAGTATTTTAATGCAGAATTAATTTTAGACGAAGAAATATTAAAACATGTTGCTTCTTTTTTTATTAAACGTGGAAGAGAGCTTACTGAGATAAACCGTAAGCAAGCCTTAATACCAAAGGGATGCACGGTTGTTCATAATCCAAATGGTACTGCGCCCGGCATGTGGATGAAAAAAGAAAATACCGTTTTTATTAGCCTGCCGGGAGTGCCTTATGAAATGAAAGCCATGATCCTTGAAACCGTTCTACCAAAAATAAAACGCGAAAATAATTTACCGTACATCTATCATAAAACCGTTCTTACCAATGGCATTGGTGAAAGCGCCTTAGCCGAATTAATTGAGCCCTGGGAAGATGAGTTGGTAAAAAAAAATATAAAGCTGGCTTATTTACCACAGTTAGGGATGGTTCGCTTAAGGCTTTCTACACTTGGGCCTGATAAAGGTCTTCTCAAAAAAAATGTAGATGAAGAGATTGAAAAATTAAAAAAAATAATTGATACTTACATTTTTGGTTACGAAAATTATGGTGAAGAAACCCCTTCGTTAGCTGACATTGTAAGCAAATTACTGCGCGAGAAAAAACAAACGCTTGCTCTTGCCGAGAGTTGCACAGGCGGCTATGTTTCTTCTTTAATTACAGGTGTGGCGGGCGCATCAGATATTTTTAAAGGTGCTATTGTACCATATACAAACAAAGCAAAGCAGGAGCTTTTAGAAGTAGATGAAACCATTTTTACTACTGTTGGCGCGGTAAGTAAAGAGTGTGTTGAGCAATTGGCACAGAACGTGCGTAAAAAATTTAATGCAGATTTTTCTTTAGCGATCTCCGGAATTGCTGGCCCCACAGGTGGTACAGATGAAAAGCCCGTTGGCACTGTTTGGATTGCCGTTGCGTCTAAAGAAAAAACGGTTGCTTTAAAATTTATTTTTGGTGATAACAGGCAGCGAAACATAATAATGGCGGCTAATTTCGCGCTAAATGTGTTAAGGAAGTTCGTCCTAAAAAGCATTTAGATTTTCGCTAATTTGTTAAAATTTACCCTCTAAATTGAATTAGTGCCCTACTAAACACCATTTAGGCATTGCCATGTGGTTTTTTTTACTATTTTCGTAATTCATAATTTATAAAAATTTAACAATGAAATTTTTCCTTACTCCTTTTGCCCTGCTGGTTTTTACATTAAGCACTAGCTTTTCTTTTGGCCAAAATTACAAGACAGAAGTTAAAATGATCGATGCATCCAATCAATTGATCAATGCAGGATTATCGCTTACGCAAATTGCTAAAAACGATATGGATCAGTTGCTTGTGAAAATACATCAACAAAGCATTTTTACGATTGTAGAGAACGAATTTGTTGCTGAAAAAAATTATGGCAGAATTCATCTTAAATCTTCTAATAAGGCTACAGTAAAGGATTTTGAATCATTTTTAAAACAGATTGAAGTATATACGGTGGTTTATAAGAACCAAACTATTTCATCGCAGGAAATAGCAAATAATTATACGGAACCAAACAAAACTGAGATCAAAAAAATTGATCGTATCAAATAACAGTTTAAGATAAAATTGTCCAAATCAAGAAAATTTCAATTATGAAAAAAATATATCTACTACTGATTTTGTTTACATGTTCAAGAGGTTTAAATGCTCAGAACTATTACATGGATACCTACAATTCTCAAACTGTAACAGCATGTAGAGGAAATGTATATCCAACATTTTTATGCACAGCCTTTGGATATGCGGCTTATTGTAATAACGAAAATTATACTGTTACATTTTATTCTGGAAATCCGGCAATTCCAATGAAGATAAGCTTTCTACCATTATCACTGCTTGGTATAGGTACGTCTTCAACCGATGCGTTCTATACAGAGGCGGGTTATGATGTTTTAACAATAATCAACGGACCATCTATTGGAAGTCCCACATTAGCGGCACTTTCAGGCTATATTGCTAATCCATTTAGTTATCAATCAACGGGCGCCTACCTGACAATTAATTTTAAATCTGACAATACCGTTAACGATTGGGGCTGGAATGCCATAATAGGTTGTCAGCCACAGAACTGTAATGGTAATTTACCTGCAAGTGATATATGTTCTTCTGCGGTTCCTATATGCGATTTGAACGGCTATTGCGGCGCTACCAATGGTTGGTATACTCCCGATAACACTAATCTGGCCGTGGTAGGCGGTGGGCCTTTTTGTGGCGCCAGTGGCTCTATTGAAAATAACTCCTGGATAAAGTTTATTCCTAACGCAACAACCGCAAACATAAATATTGCGGTACAAAATTGTGCTTCGGCTACGCAAGGTTTGCAAGCCGGGCTTTATAGTACACCTAATTGCTCCGCTTTTACCTTACTTACATGCCAATCACAAGCTACATATGCACCTGTTATGACGCTGAGTTATAATTCATTCGTTCCCGGCAACACCTATTACATTATGATCGACGGATTTGCCGGAAACGCTTGTGATTATACTGTTAGTGCCTCGTCCGGGGTTGCTGTATCAACTGTCAATGTTTCCAGCAATGCTATATGTTATGGACAGAGCTCTAACTTAACGGCTGTTGCCGCTGGCGGATCGCCAACCTATACATGGAGTACAGGCTCTAACGCTTCGGGGATTACCGTTTCTCCTTTATTAACTACAGCTTATACAGCAACAATTGCTTCGGGTTTTTGTACCGAGATCATTACAAAAACTATTACGGTAAATCCTTTGCCAACGGCAAATGCAGGTACAGCACCCGCATCTATAACATGCGCTAATCCAACACAGGCGCTTAGCGGCTCAGGTGGCGGCAGCTATGTTTGGAGTGGAACCGGAATTGTAAGTGGCGGCGCAACTGCCAATCCCGTGGTAAATGGCCCTGGTCCTTTTTCATTAACTGTAACTTCGGGTGCAGGTTGTACTTCTACCAATGTAACAACCGTTAGTGTTCCGGTAAATACTGTATTACCAATACCTTCTATTTCAAGCCCAACTGTTTTAAATTGTGCTATCCTATCAATGAATTTAACCGGCGCGCCGGGAAGTGGTGTAACGTATACATGGACTGGTCCGGGAGTTGTTTCAGGAGGATCTACAGCATCGCCATTAATTAATGCCGGAGGCACTTATAGTTTAGGCGTTACTTCAACAGCAAACGGGTGTTCAAATGGCACCACTACAGCCATTGCAGCGCCAAATACCTCTATCGTAATTTCTCCTTCAACAACAGGTAGCGTAACATGTACTAACCTGTCTATCAATCTTTCTACAACTAACCAGGCTGGTCAAAATTATACATGGACAGCTCCGGGTGGCGCAGCAATTACATCAGGCGCTAACTCTGCTGCTGCAACCGGATCTAATTCAGGAACCTATTCAGTAACTGTATTTAATACAACCAATGGTTGTTCGCAGCTTGGTACAATTGCTGCCAACGTAAACACAACAGCTCCGATACCTAATGCTACTTCGAGCGGCACTGTTACATGCGCGAGCAACGCAGTTAATTTAAGTTCATCAACTTCAGCTGTAACATACACATGGGTGGCTCCTTTGGGCTCTTCTATCAGTGGCAGTCCCAATGTTGCCAATGCAAGTGGAAGTGGCCCTGGAACATATACAGTTAATGTAACGTATACGGTTAATGGTTGTACAAATTCAAATGTAGTTTCTGTAACAACACAAACTGTAAAACCAATAGCTGCGATAAATTCAACGCCGGTAATTACATGTACTAATCCAACTGTAACTATTAATGGCGGCCCTGCAAGTACTGTTTCGTATTCATGGACAGGTGGAACAATTGTTGGTACTAATACGCTTGCCAATGTAAGCGTAAGTTCACCAGGTGTATATTCACTGGCAGTAACGAGCAACAGCAATGGTTGTACATCAACTTCTGCGGCTACGGTAAATATTACATCTAACTTAGCTACGCCTGCATTATCAGTTGTCGGCAGTCAGACAGCAGCCTCAGGCTGTGGCAGCAGCAGCGTGGTTGTATTATCGGGTACAGCCACACCAGCAGGAAGCACCTATACCTGGGCATCTTCCGGCGGATTCGTGAGTGGTGTAAATAACTCTACTGTTGCAGTAAACGGCGCAACAACGTATACTTTAAATTCAACGCATCCGGTAACGGGCTGTACTTCATCTTTAGTATATACAGTTAGTCCATCCGTAAATCAGCCAACCGTTAGTGCGTCAGCATCAAATGGCACATTAACCTGTATTAATACTACGCAATCCACTACTGTTACGTCTAATCCGTCAACTGGCGTTACGTATGTGTGGACCGGTCCCGGTATTGTAGGATCAAGCACAGGAGCATCGGTAACAGGAAGTTTAGCGGGTGTATATAACCTGACAGTGACCAACACGAGCAATAACTGTAATACAACCATATCATATAATTTAGCAGCTAACAATACACCCATTACACCCAATGCCAGTTCCTCTAACACTATTAACTGTATAAGCACAACGGCAACGTTATCAACTGCGCCAACGCCAACAGCAGCAGCTTTTAATTACAGTTGGAGCGCAGGGCCAACCACATCTTCATTAGTTGTAAACCCAACAGTAAGCACCAATTATACAGTAACAGTGACCAACCCGGCAAACGGTTGTTCAGGAACAGCAGTATTTAATGTAATAGCCAATACAGTTCCACCAACTGCGGTAACAGTTAATCCAAGCAATGTATTATTAGCATGCCCTGCGCAAACAGCTATTCTTAGTGGATCTGCAACAGGCGGCTCAAACTATACGTGGATTGCTCCGAGTGGAGGATCAATATTAAGTTCTGGCGGTACAACTGCCCAGGTTACCAGCTCAAGCGTTGGCACTTTTTCATTCATAGCAACAGGCTCTAATGGCTGTAGCTCTGCCGCAGCGACAGTGACTGTTTCTCCAAACACGAACGCGCCAACTTTCTCTTTAAGCAATTCTAATCCAAGCATCACCTGTTTAACAAGCGCACCAAATGTAACGGTGGGCTTAACTTCTACTGTAACAATACAAGGCTACACCTGGAGCCCGGTGAGTGGAATCGCAGGATCAAACACTTTATCCACAGTAACCTTTACAGCAGCGGGTATCTATACAGTAATTGTAGAAGCCACCAATGGTTGTTTATCTACATCAACGGTTTCTGTTGCTAATGCAACAATTGCACCGAGCGTTGTAGCTGGCACAGGTACTGCGCAAACTATTTCCTGTACAAATACAATTGTAACTATTGCACCAACGTTTACACCTGCGTCTAACTTAACGTATACATGGTCGGGTCCGGGTATTGTTGGTAGCTCAAACAATGCAAACGTACAGGTAAATCAAAACGGATCCTATAGCTTAACGGTTACCAATACCTTAACAGGTTGTAGCAGTACTTCGATTACAGTACCAGTAGTAGGTACAAATGTACCGCCAACACTTAACGTATCAAGCAGTTCAAGCATTGGTATTAGTTGCCAGCCAAATACAAGTACTGTAACATTAACAGCAAGCTCATCGGGTGCTGTAACATACAGTTGGAACACAGGTGCAACTACACCAAACATCAGTACATCAAATGCGGGCACTTATACAGTAACAGTAATGGATAGCAACTCTGGTTGTTCTTCTACACAAACAGTAGCTGTTGCCAATAACACGGTTATACCTACATTAAATGCAAGTGCAGCTGGTAATTTACCTTGCGGTGGTGCTGGCACAACAACATTAAATGCTATATCAACCAGTACTAATGTAAGCTACACCTGGAATGGCCCGGCTATTACTAACGGTTCTAACACTGCCAGCGCTGAAGTTGCAGGTGCGGGTGTTTATACCGTATTGGTTACTGATAATGTTACTGGTTGCACAGCTACTCAAACAGTACCTGTAAACAGTACATCGGTATTAGCTGCCTTTAGCCAAAACACAGTAACGGGTATAGCACCATTAACGGTAAACTTTACCAATCAAAGCACAGGAGCCATATCTTATACATGGAATTTTGGTAACGGAACATCCACACAAACCAGCCCAAGCAACACTTTCCCTGCGGGAACTTATACTGTTACATTGGTATCAATGAATGGGGCCTGTACATCAACGGCAGATATTGTCATCGTTGTTAAGAATAGTATTGGAATCATTCCAGAGATATTTACACCTAATGGTGATGGCAAGAACGATGTTTTTGACATTCCTGGTTTAGACTCCTATCCAAACAACAGCTTACAGATCTTTAACCGTTGGGGCAATCCTGTTTATACAGCCAAACCTTATAAGAGTGATTGGGATGGCTCGCCAAACACGGCAGGCAAAACCGGATCAAGCAAGCTGCCAACAAGCACTTATTTTTACATCCTTGATCTTGGTACAGGCGAAGCCTCGGATATCATCAGAGGATTTATTCAATTACAGTATTAATATTTAATTACAGAAGATAATAAAAACAAACATGATCAAAAATTTAAAAATTGCAGGTTTAATTGTAATGAGCTTTTTAAGCCTTACTACATCTGCGCAGCAAGAGGTTCAAAACTCTTTTTACATGTTCAACTCTTCTATCTTAAACCCCGCGTATGCCGGTAGCCGAGATGCGTTGAGTGTTGTGTTAGATGCGCGCAGCCAATGGACGGGATGGAAAGGCGCTCCTAAAACAAATAGTTTTATTATGCATACACCTTTAATGAACGAATCTATTGGTGTTGGGTTAAATGTTGTAAACGATGTAATCGGGCCAACAAATAAAACGGCCGCTTTTGCAGATTTTGCATACCGCATTCGTTTAAATCAAAAGAACGATCGTTTGTGTTTTGGTATCCGTGCTGGTGCTGATCTTATAAGAAATAATTTAGCAGGACTTGCTGTTAATGATCAAACAGATCCATTGGTAGTAAATAACCCAAACTTTAATACAAATACATTTAATACAGGTGCTGGTGTTTATTATTATGGCCAACGTTTTTTCGTAGGCTTAACAGCTCCAAAAATTATTCCTAATAAATTAAGTAAGGACGCAAACTTCTCAGCCTCAAAACAAGTGTTGCACTATTATTTTATTGCAGGTTATGTATTTAAATTAAACAGTCTTTGGGATCTTAAACCGGGTTGCGCTATTAAGTATACACAAAATGCACCATTATCTATTGACGCTAACATATCTGCTTTGTTTAACGATAAGATGTGGTTTGGTTTAATGTACCGCCATGGTTCTGCCGCGGGCGCAAACATTGCATATAATTTTACAAAACAATTACGCGTTGGTTATGCTTACGATTATTCTATTAATAACATGGGAAAATATAGTCCAAGTACTCACGAAATAATTATTGGCTTTGATTTTCTTTCAAATCAAAAAGCACTTAAATCACCACGTTATTTTTAATAATAAAAAAGCACAAATAAAGAACTTAATAAAATGAAAAATATAATTGTATCTCTTTTAATTTTTGTAACACTTGCAACAAAGGCGCAATCGGTTAAAGAAAAAATTGCCGATAAACGTTTTGCGAATCTGGAATTCGTTTCTGCTTCAGAAATGTATGAAGAGTTATCGCGCAGCAAACACCCAAAAATCAAATATTATGTGCGTGCCGGCGAAAGTAATTTAAATATGGGCGATTACCGCAAAGCACAAGTGTATTACGATAAAGCGTATTCTAATTCCGGTATGACCGATCAGGACCTTTATAATTATTACCAGGTTTTAAAATATAATTCAAACTATTCCAAAGCGTCTGAAGTGTTTTCTAAGATCAACGATAATCAATATAAATTGATCCGCGATAATATCAACAGAAAAAAACTGGTTATTGAAGAATTAAAAAAAGATTCGAGTAATTATTCCCTAAAAAAATTATCGATCAATTCTGACGATAATGATTTTTGTCCGTATGTTGTAAATAACGAAATGTATTTTCTTTCTTCAAGAAGAAATACTTCTGTTACTGGTCGTAAATATGGCTGGGACGATTCATATTATCTTGATATTTATAAAGGATATATTGAAGGTAATGACGTTCAAAACGAACATGCTGTAAAAGAAGGCTTAAAAACAAAAGTACACGAAGGCCCCATCTGTTTTACAAAAGATGGATCGACGCAATACATTACACGTAACAATTTTATTAAAAACAAATATCAAAAAAGTAAAGATGGCAGAGTAAATCTTAAAATTTTCAGCAGAAAAAAAGAAGGTGAAGATTGGGGCGGATGGATCGAATTTCCATATAACAGCGATGATTATTCTTGTGGACATCCCGCGATAAGCAGCGATGGAAAAACAATTTATTTTGTTTCGGATATGCCGGGCACTTTAGGCTTAACAGATGTTTGGGTAAGCAGATTTGAAAACAACAGCTGGACAAAACCTGAAAACCTTGGCCAGGCTGTTAATTCAGAAGGAAGAGAAATGTTCCCTCAATTATTTGAAGATGAGATTTTATTTTATTCAAGTGATGGAAAAGTTGGCTTAGGAGGTTTAGATGTATATTATACAGTGCCAGCCGAAGATTCTTATTTTGAAGCACAAAACTTAGGTTATCCGGTAAATTCACAATTTGATGATTTTGGTTTTTATGCTAAAACAACAACAACAGGATATTTAACTTCTAACAGGGGAACAACAAAAGATGATATTTATAGTTTTGTTGCAAAGCGACCGATCATTAGCAGCGCTATTAATTTAATTGTAAAAGATAATTTATCTAAAGAGATCATTCCTAATGCAACTGTGGTTTTAATAGATGAAACAGGTAAGCCTGTTTACGAAGCAAAATCAGATGATAATGGTGAAATTAAATTTAATGTTATTCCCGGTAAGGATTATAAGATCAAAGCAAATAAACAAGGATATAAAGAAAGCGTTGGTGTTATAAAAGAAGAAGAATTAGCTTCACTATCCAACAATAAAAAAGAAGTTTTAGTTGAGAAAAAAATCATTGGCTTGTTAGGTTTAATTGCCGATGCGGATGATCTTTCACCAATTGAAGGTGTTAAAGTTACCATCACTGATGGCTTTAACAAAAATGATTTTTTAAGTTTTACAACTGATAAAGAAGGTGATTTCCGTCATATTTATAAAGATAAAAAAGTGGGCGATGACCTTTCTTACATTATTAAATTAGAAAAAGAAGGATATTTAACCAAGATCGTTCCGGTTGATATTACCATTAAAAAAGAAGGATATGTTTTATTGCATGACTACTTAAATACAAAAATGTATAAAATAAAACTTGGCGCTGATATTGGAAAAGTTGTAGATCTTCAACCAATTTATTTTGACTTAGGAAAAGCAACTGTAAGGCCTGATGCAAAAATAGAGTTAGATAAGATCGTTCAGTTATTAACGCAAAACCCAAGTATTACAATCGAATTAAGTTCACACTCTGATTGCAGAGGTGGTGCCGCAGGTAACTTAGCTTTATCTGATCGTCGTGCAAAAGCATCAGCAGGCTATGTAATTACAAAAGGAGTTAGTGCCGCACGTATCTATGGAAAAGGTTATGGGGAATCGAAATTAATTAACGATTGTAAGTGCGAAGGCACTGTAATTGTTCCTTGTAGTGAAGAACAACACGCTCAAAACCGTAGAACGGAATTTAAGATCGTAAAAATAAAACCCTAGGATTTACCCTATTAAAAGGCGAGGCTAAAACCTCGCCTTTTTTTGTTTCTACCTAAAAATCAAACAGTTACATATTTTAAAAAGCGGGTATTCACCCAACCTTTTGTACCTTTATTTTGTAATGGTTAATAGAGAACTTATAAGTAACTACATGGATATTCAGCAAAAACTGATTGGTGACTGCATTAATCGTGACCGTAGGGCTGAATATGAATTGTATAAACTTACGTTTAGTTATTTAATGAGTATTTGTATACGTTACACAAAAAATGAAGACAAGGCAAAAGAAGTTTTAAATATGGGCTTTTTAAGGATTGTTACTAACCTTGATAAATATAAACCGGAGGTTCCTTTTAAAGCCTGGATAAGAAGAGTAATGATCAATACATTGATAAACGAATTTAAAAAAGAAAAAATACATTACGATAATGTGCAGTATGTTGAAGATTATTACGAGACAGATAAATATGCAGCCATTAACGATGCTATTACAAAAATTAATGCCGATCAGATCTATTCCTTCATCGCGCAACTTCCCCCGGCAAGCCAGCAAGTGTTTAACCTTTATTTTGTAGATGGATATAAGCATAAAGAAATCGCGGAGCTGTTGGAAATAAGTGAAGGAACTTCAAAATGGCATTTAAATTCGGCCAGAGAAAAGCTCAAAGAACTTCTAAAAAAAAATGATATACACGAAATAAACATGATATACCATGAATAGTGAAAAAGATTTTAAAGACGCGTTAAAAGGCAAACTGAATGAAAAACAATTTCAGTTTGATGAATCAGCCTGGCAACAAGCTAGCCAGATGCTGGACGCAACACGCGAAGAAAAGAAAAGACGCCCTTTTCCTTATTTTCTTGTAAGTGGTATTTTATTATTTGTATCTGTAATTGGATTTTATATTTTTAAACCATCAGAAACTGTAAAAGAAATTTCTTCAACAAATATAGTTACGGAGAAAGCTGCAATTAAAACCAATGAAACGGCAAATACGGATACAAAAGAAATTCCAACAGAAAAAGCCAGTACTAATTCAGCTTATACAGAAAAACCTTTAAATATCGAATCTAAAAAGAAAGGTGAAAAACCTGTGATAGTAAATGATGAAGAGAAAACTTCAATAAACGAAAATACTAAAGAAACAAAAACTAAAATTTATCAACCAAATAATAAAAAAGTAAAAGCAGAAAGAAAAACCAGTATAACAAATGTAATTGCTCTTACACCTAAAAAAGAAGAGAACAACATTGCTGCAAATACAAAAATCAAACAACCAAAAGAAAATGATGCTGTTTTAAAAGCAACTACTGAAGCAAAAGTAGAAGAAACCCCTGTTGAAGAAATTAAAGCCGAACAGCTTGTTGCAACTGTTTCAGTGCTTCCTGTTAATGAGGACCCTATAAAAGAGCCTGTAGCATTTATTGAATTTTCTCAAAACGATCTTTCACCAAAAGACATTGTGAAAGAGCCAATGCATTTTATTTCTTTTGAAGCCGGTGCTAATTATTTATTTGGCTGGAACAATCCGGGCAAACATGATGCAAATGGAATCAATCCAGTTGTTGGCTTAAATTATTCTAACGTAAGCAAACCAATTACTTTTTCATTTGGAATTCAGTATACCATGGTGCGTAATCTTTCTTATAGTAGCCATACAGTAACAACAACGCGTTATAATTTTGGCGAAGAAAGTGACGTAATGGTATTTACACCAACAACTATGCATTATTTAGTGGCGCCAATACGTGTCAGTTATTCTGTTGACCCTAAAAACACTATTGGCTTAGGATACAATGTTGGTTATTTATTAAATTTAAATAGCAATGTTGAATTATATTCGCAAAGTGCCGGCAAAAAAGGTAATTCAACTATTTTAAAAACATCTGGTTATACACAAGGTTTTAAAACGTTTGATCAACAGATTTCGGTTTTTTACAGAAGGAATTTAAACAAAGATTTGTGGTTGAATGCGGAATTTATGTATGGCTTAACAGATATAAAAGATAATAAATTTTTTAACTCAAATGTTTTTGAAAGAAACACAGGTTTAAAAGTAACATTGATATATAACTTATTTAAGAAATAAAAATGAAGATTTTCAATAACTGTATAATTGTATTGCTGTTTCTTACTTGCATTTCATGCAGAAAAAAAGAGTACCCTGAATCTACAAAAGAGGGCAGTCCTGTTTTTAATTGCAGTATGATGATAAATGGAACACCAACCACAATTGAAGCGGGAGTTAATGATTATTATATGTATTCTTCTTTTCAGCAGGATTCGAATAATGTTTACGGTTTTATGGCAGGCTTAAAGCAAATGAATTGCACAAACTGCCCTAATAGTTTAGAGGTACAAATAAATGATTTTAAAGTTTTAGCAGCAAACGCAAATACAAAAATTGATTCAGCGTTGGCCCCCGGAAATTATAATTATCTGGCAAGTAACGCAGCATCTTATTATGATGTTCAATTCCAATCCAGCTACAATAAGCCTGCTAATACATATCTTTGGAATTTTGGGGATGGTACAACATCTTCGCTAAGCAATCCAAATCATATTTATAAAAAAACAGGAAAGTACAATGTTAGTTTGAAGGTGACCGGATTAAATTCATGTGAAAGTAGTATTTATAGTGTTCAAAACATCGGTACCGTTAATTATAAATTCAGAACCCGGATAGATGCAGATTCAACTATGGGAACAACGATCATTTTTTCTTCTATTAATTCACAAGGCACCGGCCCATACCAGTATTTATGGAATTTTGGTGATGGCACTGCTAATTCAACGTTAGCAAATCCACCGCATAACTATCAATATACAGGCTCGTATCCTGTAACTTTAAGAGTAATTGATTTGGGTACCAATGATACAGCTTATGCTAAATACAATACTATTACTCAAAGCGATATTTCATCGTGCGCTACCAATTATACTATTTCAACCGTTAACGCTTCTGCAAATACACTTGGCCTTTCAAATATTATTGTAAAATGGGTAGATGCGAACGGCATTGTGTATACCTCTAAAAGCTCACTTCAACCCACTAACAGTTACTTTAATATAATTTCGGTTGAGAACTTTAAGAACAATGATAATAATCAATTGACAAAAAAAGTGCATATAAAATTTGCGTGTACATTATATAGTGGAAGTAGTTCTATAATAATTAATAATGCTGATGCAATAATTTGCGTAGCTTATAAATAGCCCAAATAAAGAAGACCAATGAAAAAAATAACCAGCTGCTTTACAATATTTATCTGCTTATTGTTTGTTATGTATTCCAAAAACGGAAAAGCACAATGTAATGCTTCGTTTAACTATGTATTAAATGCAAATGGAAACGTAACTTTTACAAGCACTTCTATTACTACCAATGCAGGCACACAATATAACTGGAACTTTGGTAATAGTACAACTTATACTGCAACAGGGTCTGTAACGGCATCGGTAACATACACAACAAATGGTACTTATACGGTAACATTAACATTTACAACAGGCACTACCTGTGTAAATACCAGCACAAATGCAATAATTACAATAACTAATGTAGCATGCGGTTTAAATGCAAATTTTTCATATACTCAAGGTGTTAATGGCCAGGTAAATTTTTCGAGTACTTCTACCGGCACAGTTGCCGGAACAACCTATTCATGGAATTACGGTGATGCGAGCGCTGCGGGCAGCGGTAGTTCTCCGGCTCATACCTACACGGCTAATGGCAACTATACTGTTCTTTTATACGCAAATAATAATTTTACGCCCACTTGCACAGATTCTGTCTCAATTCCTATTGTTGTAAATTCCATTTGTAATATTAATCCATCTTTTACCTATACAAACGGCAGTAATGGCCTGGTTAATTTTACAAGCACATCAACAGGTACAATTGCAGGAACTTATTTTTACTGGCAGTATGGCGATAGTGGAGGCGGATCGGGAAATCCTTCTTCTCACACCTATACAGCAAACGGCACATATATATCAACCTTAACGGTTATAAACAATTCTGCCACTTGTTTTGTTTCCTATACACAAGCAATTAATATAAGTAATGTTCTTACTTGTAGTTTAAATACAAGTTTTTCTTACACCCAGGGAAGTAATGGTTTTGTGAATTTTACCAGTACATCAACCGGCACTGTTGCAGGAACAACTTACAGCTGGAATTTTGGCGATGCATCAAATGGAAACGGTGTAACTACTTCACATGCTTACCTTGCAAATGGCGTATATACCGTTACATTATTTGCTAATAATAATTTTAGTATAGCCTGTGCCAATACTGCAACAACAACAATTAATGTAACATCTGTTATTTGTAATCTTAACGTTGGCTATACACATATTGTGGGCGCTGGCGGCAATGTAAATTTTACAAATACTTCGTCCGGCACAAATTCACTAACCACTTATCTTTGGAATTTTGGCGATGGTTTTACAAGTACATCCCAATCGCCATCTCATGTGTATTCAAGCGCAGGCGCATTTATTGTACGTTTATATGTTACTAATAATGTTTCTTGTTTAGACTCGGTTATACAATCTGTTAATGTTACAGGCATTTCGTGTGTAGCTAATTCCGCGTTTAATCTTGTGCCAACAGCAACTATGCACGTTTGGAATGTGATACCATCATATCCCTACAATGTTGTTGCAGCTAAATGGAACTGGGGAGACAATACTTCGAGTAATACACTTTATACTACGCACACATATTCAGCTGCCGGAACTTATTCTATTTGTTTAAGCGTTACTGTTTCTTGTGGCGGTACTTCTACCGCTTGTGTAAACCAATTTATTTCAAAGTCGGCAGGTGAGAATATGCAAATGGTATATATAAACGTTATACCTCCATCTGCTACCCAGGTTGGAATTGAAAGCCAAATATTGCCAGAACCGGAACTGTTAATTTACCCAAACCCAAATAACGGACAGTTTGAAATAAATTGGAATGGCATAAATGACGTTGTTAAAATAAAAATTTACAACCTGGTTGGTGATATGGTTTATGAAGCAGATGGCACATCAGAGGAAATTGCAAAAAAGATCGATCTTAAAAACGTGTCTGATGGTATTTATTTTATAAAGATCATTTTGGGTAACAGAGAAATTACAAAAAAGATAATAATTAATAAATAGTGCCCCCCCCAAGTGAAATTAAACCAGGAAGGTGTTAAAATTCGTACGCAAACCCAACCATTTAATTTTAACTTTTGTAAAAGTTTAATAAGAGGAGTAATAGCCGAAAATCCTAAAAAGAGTAGGTGATAATTAAAATAAAAAAACATGAAAAAAATTATTACTTATTTAACAATGTTACTATGCGCCTGGTTTATTTTGGGAGCAGAAAAAAGTAATGCGCAGTGTGCGGCAAATTACAGTTATGCAATAAATTCTAACGGTAACGTTACATTTACAGCTTATTGTACGCCATCAAATACAGTAAACACACAGTATTACTGGAATTTTGGTAATAGCACAACTTTTACAGCAACAGGTAATCCAACTGCATCTGTAACTTATACAGCAAATGGAGTTTATACAATAAACCTGCTCTTTTTAACTGTTCCATCGTGTTCTAACTCTGTATCTTACACCATTAATATTACAAATGCAATTACACCAACCTGTAGCATTAATGCTAACTTTGGTTATACACAAGGCAGTAATGGTCTTGTTAATTTTTTCAGTACTTCAACGGGTACAGTTGCAGGCACAACTTATTCCTGGAATTTTGGAGATCTTTCTAATGGAAGTGGTGTTTCAACATCACATACCTACACATCAAACGGAATATATAATGTAGTGTTATACGCTAACAATAATTTTTCTGTAAGTTGCTTCGATTCTATTGTTATTCCTGTAAACGTAAATTCTTTCTGTACTTTAAACGCCGGCTTTACTTATACTCAAGGCTCAAATGGCAGTGTTAACTTTGCAAGTACTTCTACCGGCACCAATGTTTCTACCTACTACTTTTGGCAATTTGGCGATGCAACGCCAAATGGATCTGGTAATCCTATATCTCATACATACAATAATAATGGTGTTTATACTGCTACTTTAACTGCTGTAAATAATTCAGCAACATGTATGTCTTCTGTTGTACATACGTTTACAATTACAAATGCACTTAATTGTACTTTGAACGCAAGTTTTAACTCTGTTATAAATTCTAATGGTCTTGTTAACTTTACAAGTACATCAACAGGCACAACAGGCACAACTGTTTTTACATGGTATTATGGTGATGCAACTACAGGAAGTGGCTCTACAACTTCTCATACATACGCAACAAATGGTTGGTATAATGTTATGCTCGTTTTATCAGATGGCCCTTGTACAAGTAGTGTTACTGGAGCAATAACTGTAACTACTGTGCCCTGCACTCTAAATGCCAGCTATACATATACTCAAGGAGCTAATGGCCTCGTTAACTTTTTAAGTAATTCAACCGGCACTACTTCTATGTCTAACTATACCTGGCAATTCGGTGATGCTACAACAGGATTTAATAATCCGGTGTCACATAATTATGCACCCGGCACTTACATTGCAACATTAACTGTAAATAACGGAACATTTTCAGCTAATTGCATTGATACTTACACCCAATCAATTACCATTGCTCCGCCACCTTGCAGTTTAACAGCTAACTATTCGTATACAGTAGGTGCCAACGGAGCTGTTAATTTTGAAAGCTATTCTTCAGTTACGAATCCTAATACTACTTATTTTTGGGATTTTGGTGACGGATTTACCGGTACTGGAATAATTACAACACACACTTATAACAGTGCAGGTGCATATAATGTATTGTTATTGGTAAATAATCAAACCAATCCAATGTGTATTGATACAATAGTTCAATCCGTAAACGTTACGGGCATTCCTTGTATTGCTAACTCAAATTTCAGCCTTGCGCCAAGCACAACTACTTTGGTTTGGAATGCAACACCTTCTTTCCCGTATAATGTTGTTGCTGCAACATGGAGTTGGGGCGATAACACAACAAGCAATACACTATATACTTCGCACACTTATTCTGCATCAGGAACATATTCTATTTGTTTATCGGTAACTGTTTCTTGTGGAGGTTCATCACAAACCTGTGTCAACCAATTTATCTTTAAATCAATGCAAAGTGCGCAGATGATCCAGGTAAATGTTCTGCCACCTAATTCAATTACAACCGGCATCAAAAATCCAACTATTGAAACAATTAACTGGTCTGTATTCCCGAATCCAAACAACGGAGCATTTGAAGTGAAAATGGATGGCAATACAAACGAAGCTGTAAATATAAAAGTATATAGTTTAATTGGCGAAATGCTTTACGAAACGGAAGTAGCGAACGAAAATATGACCAGGAAAATAAATCTTGATAATATTTCAAATGGCGTTTACTTTATAAAATTAAATTCAAACAATAAAGAATACACTAAAAAAATAATAGTTAACAAATAGTCGAGAGTATCTATAGGTTCCACGAAGAGAGTCGCCATTTTGCATTTTGGCGGCTCTTTTTTATTTTAAATTTATAAGCTCGTTGGTTTTTAAAATAAGATCCATGAAAAGGATCTTAGGATTAGCATTACGCTCTATATAATAATAGTTGCTATTAAACTCTTCAACTAAACGTTCGTAATTTTTTTGATTCACAAAAGGCGCAAATTTTTCGAGAAATTGTTTTTCCTGTCCGCTTAATCTCACTAAATTCTTATCTCCAAAATTATACATTAAACTATCGCGAAAAACCTCTAAACCGTATTGTAAAAATTGTTTTTGTTTTTCCCTTCCTGTCGCGGCATTTTCATCTATCCAGGAAATAGCTTTTCCGGCATCAAACTTTAAAGCCAGGCGCATAAAACTTTGAAAGTTGGCAAGAAAAGACACACTTTCTTCATTATGAGTTAATAAGTTTAACGCTTCTGCGTAATTTCCATTTGCAAGTATTGCAGTTTGTTTTGCAACATCGGTATTTACTTTAAAATTATAAACCAAAGCATCGGCAATTTCCTGCTCACTACAATTGTAAAATGGTATTTGTTGCACGCGTGAAATAATTGTAGCCAATAATTGTTCAACATGATCGCTTACCAAAACAAAAATTGTTTTTTCAGGCGGCTCTTCTAATATCTTTAAAAGCTTATTGGCGGCTTCGGCATTCATTTTCTCAGGCTGCCAAATGATCATCATTTTATATGAGCCTTCATAGCTTGTATAACTTAGTTTTTTTAAAATATCATTCGCTTCTTCAACAGGAATAATGGGTTGTTTGTTTTCAGCACTTAATTCGTTGAACCAATCATTTAAATTAATATACGGGTTGGCAAGAAAAGTTTCTCTGAATTCTTTTAAAAGATCATTGCTGCTTTTTACATCTTTACTTTTTGCAATAGGAAAAACCAAATGCAGATCGGGATGAATTAATTTTGAAACTTTATTGCACGATGCACAAGTGCCACAAGCGCCTTCATCTGTTTTATTTTTACAATATAAATGTTGGGCAAATGCAATAGCAGCCGGTAAATTACCACTACCTTCTTTTCCGGCAAACAATAAGGCGTGCGGCACACGTTCTTCGCTCACCATTTTTAGTAAACGAAGCTTGGGCTCTTGCTGGCCAACTATTTGATTGTAAAGCATTAGTTAAAGATAGAAGAAATTATTTATTATTGTATTCATTCATGCAACGTTGAAGCCCGATAAAAGAAAAAGCTTTAACAGCATCAGTAGCAATTTTAATTCTGTCATTCAATGTTTTTAATTCTTCTTCATTCCATTTTCCTAAAACATAATTTACCTGCGCACCTTTATTAAATTCATTGCTGATACCAAAACGCATACGCGGATAATTTGGAGAATTTAAAACTTCCTGGATGCTTTTAAGTCCGTTATGTCCACCATCACTGCCTTTTGGACCAATACGTATTTTCCCGAAAGGTAAAGCCAGTTCATCTACAAGCACCATCATATTATCTGTTTCAATCTTTTCGGATTGCAACCAATAATTAACGGCCTTACCGCTTAAATTCATGTAAGTTGTTGGTTTAATTAAAATAAGGATTTTGCCTTTGTATTTTAGTTCGGCAACATCCGCATATCTGCCTGAGGTAAATTTTATGCCTGCTTCATTAGCAAGGGCCTCAACAATTTTAAAGCCAATGTTGTGACGCGTTTCCGCATACTCATCACCAATATTACCTAAACCAACTATTAAAAATTTACTCATTAAACCGTTTATTCAAACAGTCAAATATATTATTTTTTTTCGTTAAGGCCGTGCTTGATATTATAGCGTACGCAATCCCAGTATTCTTTAGTGTAATTTACAAAGATCTCTTCTCCGGCTTTTATATCACGTGAAGAAACGATATAGCATTTATCGCCAAAGATCTCATAATCAGAATTATTTTTTACTCCTTTAACACGGCTTAAGCCTGCTGCATCGTTTGCATAACGCGCTTTGTGCTGTGGTGTTGACCACGCATCGATACAGCGTTTTTTATTTATAAAAAACAAATAACCGTCTTTATTCAAAAGAACTCTTTTTTCGTATTCTTTCCAATCAATGATCTCGCCCTTGTACTCGATGATCTTTGCACCTTTTTTAATTGGTTTATCTGTAAATAAGCCTTTTCCGGCGTTTGGTAAAGTTGATTTTTTAACTGTTAGAGCCATAGCGGGGACAAAAGTAACTGTTTAATCAAATAAACAACATATTTTTTTTCAAAATGTTTGCAAGTTATTCAGATTAAAAATTTATTAGATAAAGCCTCCGCCTATTTCGATGAAAGTTTTATTTGTTTTTGCGTCTGCACAATTAATTAATTCGATCGAAGTGTTTGAGATGATGAGCAGCTTTGAGCAATATTTTAACAATATATCAAGGTCGTGCGAGCTTACTAGAATGCATTTATTTTCTTCTGCACTTAATTTTTTTAACAATAAAAAAAGATCATGTTTGGAAGCATAATCCAAAAAAGCGCTTGGCTCATCCAATAACATAATTGGTGTTTGTTGCGCCAGTGCTTTAGCAATAATTGTTTTTTGAAATAAACCATCGCTCAGTTCATTTAGTAATTTATGCTGATGTGCACTTATACCACAGGTTCTTATTGCGGCGTCAATTATCTCCAGGTTCTCTTTTTCTAAATGGTTAAACGAATTGGTGTATGGCATTTGGCCGGCAGCCACAGCATCATAAGCAGTTAAATTAAAGCCGCCAATTTTTTCGGTTAATACAATGGCAATTTTTTTAGCGAGATCTTTTAATAATAGCTCGTTTACTTTTCGTTCATCTATTAATAATTCGCCACTTAAAACAGGCAGTAAGCCGCATAAGCTTTTAAGAAGGGTAGATTTTCCCACGCCATTTATACCTACAATACCGATAAAATCGCCGCTGTAAAAATTAAGATCAATATTTTTAAGCACAGGTATATCTGCATTGTTTTTTTTGTATCCCAATACAGCATTTTTTAAAACTATACACCTCTTTTTTTCCACTACCAGCTTTTGTTTTTAAACATAAGATATATAACTAATGGCGCCCCAATAAACGTTGTGATCATATTTATTGGCAATGAAATATTTTTAATGGCCGAATTTGCGAGCGCATCTGAAAATAAAAGTATGGTACTGCCTAATAATAAACACGAAACTAAATGTAAGTGTTGTTTTGAATTTTTAAAGATCATGCGCGAAAGAATCGGTACCGCCGTGCCAATAAAGGCTATTGGGCCACAAAAAGCAGTTGTTAAGCCGGTTAAAACCGATGAGATCAATATTAAATAAAACCGGCTTGATTTAAAATTGATACCCACGTTTTGTGAATAGTTTTCGCCAAGCAATAAAGCGTTTAAAGGTTTTACAAAAAATATAACGGCAACTAAAAAAATTAAAGCAATGGGTAAATAGATTAACAGATCAAAATTAGTTGTATTGGCAAGAGAGCCCATGCCCCAGGTAACGAAATTTTTTAAGCTATTAGCATCCGAAAAGTATTCTAATGCTGTTTGAATGGCACCACAAATTTGAGAGAGCATTAAACCGATCAAAAGCAATACCACATTACTGTTTACTTTTTTTGAGATCCCCAATATCAATAAGGTTATTAAAAAACTACCACTAATTGCTGAAAGCGCAATAAACGTTTTGCCAATAAAAAAATCAGACATTAAATGCATAGCACTACCGGCCAAAATGCTTATGGCTACCATTAAAGATGCGCCGGAGCTAATGCCTAATACGTAAGGGCCTGCTAGCGGATTCCTGAAAATTATTTGTAAAATCAATCCCGCTGCCGAAAGTGTACAGCCTGCGATAATTGCTGTAATGGTTTTTGGAAAACGAATGTGCCAGAAGATAAAATTGTTTGAGCTGAGCTCAGTAACATTTATATGTTCACTGCCACCATATAACAAACTTAAAATGCATGAAATAACGAGCAGGCAAATTAAAACTAAAAATTTTATGTTTGTGTTTTTTTCCAAA
This sequence comes from Chlorellidium tetrabotrys, assembly GCA_032273165.1. NCBI lineage: Eukaryota > Xanthophyceae > Mischococcales > Botryochloridaceae > Chlorellidium > Chlorellidium tetrabotrys. Next base: position 481,190 of record JAUKPS010110141.1, read on the forward strand.
GCTTAGTTTAATTTCTCATAATAATAAAGGTCGTTTTTAATTTGCTCTTTTAACTCCGGATGAAAGATCAAGATAAGGTCACTTAAAATTCTATCGGGGTAGATCATGCCTGTTTCCCAATAAGTGCTATAACCATGGCTATTCGTATGTTTTGTGTTATTAAAAACCTTACTATTTTTAAAAGCCGCAAATTCTGCATAACGGGTATCAAAGCTTAAAAGGTCTTTTTTTGTTCTTAAGGTAGAAACATTTATCCAGAACTGAGCGTCTTTTGCTTTTGTGTACACCTGTTCAAAGCTCAATGGAACGCTACCAAACTCTGTATCTTCTCTCCATAAATAATCGGTATGTGCATCATTTAGTAATTGTGCCATATAACTTTTTCCTCCCGGCACATACCACACATCACTATATTTCATGTCATTAAAAACAGTTGGTGTTGTTTCTGCTTTTTGTGCAATAGATCGTAATTGTACATAATTTTTTTCCACTGTAGTAAAAATGGAATCGGCTAAAGTTTCCTTATTTACAAAAACTGCAAAGAATTTTATCCATTCTGCGCGCGCTAAAGGCGTTTCTTCTTTATGATCCAAACTTATTGCAACAGGAATTTTAGTTTGTAATAATTTTGGATTAATGTCTTTTTTAGGATCGCCCATACCAAACGTAAAAACAATATCAGGGTTTAAAGCAATGGTTTGTTCAAGATCTATTTCAATACCTTTTGATAATTCTTTTATTTGTTTTGAATTGCACCTATCAATAATATCTTTATTGTTCATATAATCTACATTATCAATAGCGACAATATTATTTAAAAGACCCATCTCATAAAACATTGTGGTGTAAATACTGCTTAAAGCGGCAATTGTTTTACATGGACTTTTTATAAGCGTAATATTTTTAGGAACATTTTTAATTAATGAAGCATCTGCGTAAATTAAATAAGTGGCAGTAGTGTCAAAATTTTCTTTATTGCCAAAAAGATAAATAAGCGTAAGATCTTTATTACGGGAGATAGAAAAGCGTTTCGCGTATTTAATACTTGTGTCTTTTTTTAAATCAGAAAAAGGATCAGATGCTTTTTCGACCGGACCTGAACAAGACATAAGAACTAAAAGAGCTGAAATAGAAAAATATTTAATAAAACTATACCTCATTAAAACGGACCTCAAAAATACTTCCTGTTGGTGAATTATCTTTCACGGTTAATTCAGCATTATGTTTATTTACAATATAATTTACAATATACAGGCCAAGTCCTGTTCCTTTGGTGTTTCGGGTTTCTTCGTTACCGGCCCTGAAAAATTTATTGAATATCTTTTCTTTATCGGCAGCCGAAATGCCACAGCCTTTATCTTTAATGCTTAGTACTGTTGCATTTTTTTCACTTAGCAATTCAATAAAGATATCTTTTTTACCTGAAGAATATTTTAGAGCATTATCAACTAAATTAGTAACAATAGATGGGAAAGCACTTTCGTCTATCTCGCCAAAAATATTCTCATCTATTTTTAATCTTATTTCACCGGTAGTAATTTCTTTTTTATAATAACGATTTAAAATGGCGGTAATTAATTCGCTTAAATTTTGTTTGCCCAGTTTAAAAGTAAATTCGCCTGCATCCAAACGGCTTGCTAAAAGTACATTATCAATTAAAGTATTTAAGCGTTCGGTTTCAATTAAAGCATTGGTAATTAAACTTTGCTGCGTTTCTTCGCTGAGCTTTTGTTTTTGCAATGTTTGCAATTGTAATTTTGTAGCAGCAATTGGTGTTTTTAGTTCGTGGGTAATGCTTAAGAAAAAATTCTTTTGCTGGTTGTTCAATGCGGTTTCTTTGTCCTGTGCTTGTTTTATTTTATAGATACCAAATAAAAGCAATAATAAAAAAACCGTGCCTTCACCAACGACCATTATTACCTGCACTTTCTTTTTTTGGTGAAGGAATTCTATTTCCCGAACTAATCTTGGTTCATCCATCGCTGTTAGTTCAGCTATTTTTTGTTTCAGGTCAATGATTTCAGTTGTTTGACGAACCAATAAAACTTCCCACCACAAAAATTGCAGAAGGATATATCCGAATAAAACAAAAGTAATAAATATGGATTTTGATTTAATAATTGATAAAAACAGAAATATATTGATGACGATTCAAAGTTACCATATAAAAAGTAATATGATAAAAATTTAATCTAAATTAATTTGGACAAAGCAAAAAATTATATATATTTGTTAAGTATAGTGATGAAATATCAATTTATTGTTTTAATATTTTATTTTTTTATTCCTAAATTTGCTATTTCACAATTAAATGGCATTATTAACTCTTATTCAGAGGTAACTAACATTTCTTCCAACACACTCACCGTTAATGGTAATACGGCATTTAATATTGGCGATAAGATTGTCCTGATACAAATGAAGGGCGCTACAATCGATCTTACAAACACTAGTAGCTATGGAAACGTTACATCTATCAATAATGCTGGAAATTATGCGTATTTAATTATTGCTTCTAAATCTGGAACAAACACAATTGTTACTACTTCTGCTACCCCTGTTGCATTTACACCAGGAGGGGCAAATAGGGTTCAGATAGTAAGTGTTCGGTCAATTGTAGGTAATGCAACAGTAACAGGTAATTTAACACCGGCCGCGTGGAATGGAACCGTTGGTGGAGTATTGGCGCTGGAGGTTGTGGGTACTTTATCAATAAATGCTGGCTTTAGAATTAATGCTAGTGGTTTAGGCTTTAGAGGGGGCGCTGTAAGCGGCATATCTGACGGAACAGCTTGGTGTAATTGGAGCGATTTTAGAAGTTCGAATATTGTAGCTGCCTGTTATCAGGGCATTTATGCGCAAAAAGGAGAGGGTATTGCTGAAGATACGGGCAATGATTTTGGCCGTGGAGCTCTTGCAAACGGAGGCGGTGGTGCAGGAGAACACAATGGCGGCGGCGGCGGCGGCGGAAATGTTTCCGCAGGAGGCGATGGGGGAAGACAATTTACAGATTGCCCTATTCGGCGCAATAATACAGGAATTAATTGTAATACTCCGGCGCCTGGAGCGCTTCAAAATAATTCTTGTTCAGTAATGGCGGTTAGTTCACCATCAGATGTGATGGTAGGTGGCATTGGTGGAAAAGCGCTAATTTCGGGCAGTTCAAACAATAAAATTTTTATGGGCGGCGGTGGCGGTGGCGGTCAACAAAACGGAGCCGGAGGAACGGCTGGGGGAAATGGTGGCGGAATTATAATTGTTTCTACAAACAGTATTGTTAATAATAGTGGGTTTTCTGATGCCATTAGAGCAAACGGAAATAGTGCTTTAAATACTACGAGTAACGAAGGGGCTGGCGGGGGCGGTGCTGGTGGTACAATATTGTTGGAAACAAACAGTTTTAATAATGCTATTACAATTTCTGCTTCAGGCGGCAATGGTGGCAATGCCGTGACTAATAATGTAGGCTGTCGCGGCCCTGGTGGTGGAGCGGGCGGAGGCCTTATATGGATAAACGGATTAACAACAACGCCTACAAATTTGACTACAAATGTTACAAGTGGGGCCTCTGGTTCGGTTACATGTGGCAACGCTGCAGTTTGTGGCGGAACACCACCTTCTTCAAATACATTAACTTGTTATGGAAATATTCTTTATTGTGCGGCAACCCCAACATCAAATGGTGTTGTACAAACAAACGTTATAATTCCTTTACCACTTACATTGATCGATCTTAAAGCAAATTGTTTAAAAGGATATACAGAAATAAGCTGGAATACCGCAGACGAAAAAAACATGAGCAGCTATACGGTGCAAAAATCCCAGGATGGTAGTTCGTGGTTTGACATTGAAAGAGTGAGCGCAGTAAATTTAAATAGCATAAATAATTATTCAATTAAAGACAATACAATAAATAATTCTCAGGTGGTTTATTACCGCTTAAAGCAAATAGGCGCTGATAACAAAATTTCATATTCTTTAATCATAGCAGGAAAATGCCTTGCTAACTCTAATTATGATTTTAATGTAAGCACCAATTATGGTATCGATCTGCACTTTGATCGCATTCCTGATAAAGTAAAAATTTATAATATGGCGGGGCAATTTATACAGGAGATAAAGATCGATCAAAGCAATAATTATCATTTAAATACATTTAATTATGCCGAAGGTGTGTATTTAATTGTAGCTGAATTTGGAGCGCAAACAGTTTCAAAAAAAGTGTTGGTTAATTACTATTGATGCGCTTCGTTTTGCCTGACTTCAGGAAATTGTATAAGTTCTTCTATTTGCGTTAATACTTCTGCCGAACGTTTTACGGAGTCAACATCTTCAACAGTTAAATATAATTTTTTGTTTTGTTCTTTTAAAGTGCAAAGATTAGGATATTTTTGCGCAAATAGCAAAGCTGCCTGGAACATTGGACTCGAAAAGTAATCGCTCTCTTGTTTATTTAAAAAATAGGCCAATAGTTTTTTGTTCTTTAATGCTAGTTTTTCGAAACCTAATTTCATTGCTTTCCAGCGCATACGCACCACGTTCACTAATTCAACAGCTTCTGCAGGAACAGGGCCAAACCTGTCTTTTAAATTATTTTCAAATAAAGAGAGATCTTCTTCTTTGGTAATATTATCTAACTCCCTGTACAATAATAAACGCTCTGTTAAGCTTGTAACATATGTATCGGGAATTAATAATGGAAGATCTGTTTCAACAACTGTTTCTTTTACAAACTGGCGTGAGAAAACAGATTTGTCGGTTTCTTCTTCACCCACAACTTCTTTATACCATTTTTCTTCTTTTAATTCTTCAATAGCTTCATTTAATATTTTCATATAGGTATCAAAACCCATATCATTTATAAAGCCACTTTGTTCACCGCCCAATAAATTTCCGGCCCCGCGAATATCAAGGTCACGCATAGCAATTTGAAAACCACTGCCAAGATCACTGAAATCTACAATAGCTTTTAAACGTTTGCGGGCCTCGCTGGTAAGCATGATATGTGAAGGCGCTAATAAATAGCAAAATGCTTTTTTATTGCTTCGGCCAACACGGCCGCGCATTTGGTGCAGATCACTTAATCCAAAATTTTGCGCATCATTAATAATAATAGTATTGGCATTACTAATGTCCAAACCACTTTCAATAATTGTGGTGGCAACCAAAACATCATAATCACCTTCCATAAAACCAAGCATAACATCTTCCAGCTTGTCGCCATCCATTTGCCCGTGGCCAATTGCAATTCTTGCATCAGGTACTAAACGTTGAATAATGCCTGCAATATCCGTTATGTTTTGTACCTTATTATGTACAAAAAACACCTGTCCGCCGCGGTTCAATTCATAAGCAATAGCGTCGCGAATTAACTCTTCATCAAAGGTGTGTAATTCTGTTTGCACAGGGTAACGATTGGGTGGGGGAGTAGAAATGACTGAAAGATCGCGGGCGCCCATTAAACTAAATTGTAAGGTGCGTGGAATAGGGGTAGCAGTTAAAGTAAGCGTATCAACATTACTTTTAAATGTTTTTAATTTATCTTTTACGCCAACGCCAAATTTTTGTTCTTCATCAATAATTAATAAACCAAGATCTTTAAATTTTACATCTTTGCCAACTAATTTATGTGTACCAATAATAATATCAATTTTTCCTTCGGCTAAACGCAGTAAAGTATCTTTAACTTGTTTTGCAGAACGAAAACGATTAATGTAATCGACATTGCAGGGAAGATCTTTTAAACGGTCTTTAAAAGTTTTATAATGTTGATAGGCTAAAATAGTTGTAGGCACTAAAATAGCAACCTGTTTACTATCACACACCGCTTTAAAGGCAGCACGAATAGCGATCTCTGTTTTTCCAAAGCCAACATCACCGCACACCAATCTGTCCATTGGATGCGGTTTTTCAAGATCACGCTTTACATCTTTTGTAACTTTTATCTGGTCAGGTGTATCTTCATAAATAAAAGAAGCCTCCAACTCGTGTTGCAAATAATTATCTTTTGGAAAGGCGTGTCCGGGTTTCGCTTTTCTTTCCGCGTACAATTTAATAAGATCGTATGCCAGCTCTTTTACATTACGTTTTGTTTTTAATTTTAAGGTGGCCCAGTTGGTACTGCCTAATTTATCAATACGCGGCACGTGGCCTTCTTTACCGCTAAATTTGCTAATGCGGTGTAAGCTGTGAATACTAACATACAAGGCATCATTATCTCGAAATAATAATTTTACGCTTTCCTGCTCTTTGCCATTGATGTTTAATTTTTGCAAACCTGCAAAGCGGCCAACACCATGATCGATGTGTGTTACATAATCGCCAGGATTTAAGGTGAGCAATTCTTTTATCGTAAAAGCCTCTGCACTTTTATGCTTTAATTCTTTTAATTTAAAACGGTGGTAACGTTCAAAGATCTGGTGATCTGTATATATGGCCAGCTTAAGGTCATCGTCAATAAATCCTTCATGAATATCTAACTGCAAATAATCAATTACAGTATCGTATGTTCGGTGTTCTTTTACAAGCAGATCATTAAATATACTTATTAAACGATCGGATTGTTTTACATTATCGGTTAAGAAAAAATTCTCGTAACCTTTTGCTTTGTTCTCTTTTAAATTAGCGATTAAAAGATCGAAATTTTTATTGAAAGATGGCTGTGGTTTTTGATTGAACTGAATATTTTCTGAAGAAAGAACAGCGCGTAAACCAAATTCAAAACAGGTAAAATTTTTAAATTGTTCTTTTAGCTCATCCGATACAGCATATAATTTTTGGGGTGGTATTTGTTTTATTTCGCCGGTGTGCTGATGAAAAGCTTTTGTGGCGGTTTCAAACTTCTTATCAAAAACATCTAAAGCGTAAGTAGCATCTTCTATAAATAAAAAAGAATCAGTATTATTAAAATAGTTTAGCAACACTACTTTTTCTTCGGTAAAAAGGGTAGAATTTATATTTGGAATGATGGTAACAAAATCAAATTTAGCAGTTGATAATTGATCACTCGGGTCAAATGTTTTTATGGCTTCTACTTCGTTGCCAAATAATTCAATACGATAAGGAAATTCATTTGCAAAAGAAAAGATATCGATAATACCTCCCCGAATGCTGAATTGCCCTGGCTCATAAACAAAATCAACATTCTCAAAATCGTATGATAATAAAAATTCAGAAATAAAATCGATCGATAATTTCTCGCCTTTTCGTATCTGCAAAGTATTTTGATGCAGCTTTTGTTTGAGCGTTACTTTTTCGGCCAAAGCCTGCGGATATGTAATGACGATACCCGTAAAATTATCTTTTGATAAAAGATTTAATACCTCAGCGCGTTCCTGGATATTGGCGTTGGTTGTTTTTTCTAATTGATAGGGTTGTCGGTATGATTCGGGAAAGAATAAGATCTTTTCATTGGGCAACAATGTTTCGAGATCATTTAAAACATAAGCGGCTTTTTCTTTATCGGAAGCAACAACAATGCAGTTTCTTTTTTGGGAATTATAAAGCGATTGGATAAAAAAAGACAAAGCAGATCCGTTCAAACCCTGTATCCAATGATTTTGGTTAAGGTTTAATGCCTGTATTTTTGAATTAAAAATCCCCTCCAGCCGTTTATTCAGGATCATTTCGGTTGCAAAAGTACTTATAAATTGTGGTTTTGAGTTGATTTGTGCCAAAAATTTAACGGTTTGTTCAATACCGTTATAAGAAGAGTTTACTATATTTGTTATAGTTAAAATTAATTCATTAAAAAGAAATTACATGAAAAAAAGTTTACTTATAACAACATTGATGATCGCAGGAATAACAGCTTTTGCGCAAACTCCCCGTTTATCTTTGTTCGAAGAATTTACCGGTGAAACTTGCCCGCCTTGTGCCAGCACAAACCCTGGCTTAAATGCTACATTAACTGCTAATGCTACAAAAGTTGTTGCTATTAAATGGCAGGTGCCAATTCCTAGCGCACCATCAAATACATGGTCGTTATACCAAACAAATGCTGCCGAGGCAAATGCACGTTTGGGTTATTATTCAGTTAACTCTGCACCACAAGGCCGTATGGACGGGCAAAGCCTTACGGTTTTTGGTGGCACATCTGATCACGCAGTATATTGCACGCCATCTTTAATTAATACAGCACAAGCAATCACATCACCATTTGCCATTACAATGGTTCGCGCATGGGATGCAACCTGCAGCTCGGTAAACTTAACTGTTACCATCCAGGCAAGTGCTAATTTTACAACTGCAAGCTCGCTAAATTTAAAAACCGTAATGGTTGAAAGGCTTGTGCAATTTAGTGTACAGCCGGGCACTAACGGTGAAAAGAATTTTGAAAACCCTGTTATTAAATCTTTTCCAACCATAAATGGTATGAGCATTGGTAACACATGGACAAACGGCCAAACACAGACCTTTACACTTAATTGCCCTATTCCTTCATATACAAGAAACAAAAGCGAAATAGCGCTTGTTTGTTTTATTCAAAACGAAGCCAATAAAAATGTTTTACAAGCTGCAATGGCAGATAAAGTTGCAATACCTACAGATGCTTTAACAGCTTTAGATGCTAAAGTTGATGTAACCTGTGCTTCAACAATTACACCACAGATCATTATTAAAAATAATGGCGCAAACCCTATTACTGCATTTACTGTAACACCTTATAATGATGGTGTTGCCGGAACACCAACACAATGGACTGGTAATTTAGCCGTTGGCGCAACCAATACGTTGGTTTTAGGCGCAACAGCTACGCCAACTGCTTCAGGCGTTCACACATTCTCTTATACTTTGGTAATGGCCAATCCATATAACTTTTTTAATGTGTCTAACAAAGTAAATTACTTAGTGGCTACAAATTCGCAAATTGGAGCTATAGTTGAGGATTTTGCATTTGCTACTTTTCCACCGGTAAACTGGACAAGAGTGAATTCAAACAATGGTCCAACTTTTAGCAGGGTAGTAAATACAGGAGCCTTTGCCAATTCAAATGATTTTGGCGCTGTTAAATTTGATTTTTATGCTAACACTGTAATTGGTGATGAAGATGAATTATACCTGCCGCCAACAAATTTAGACGGATCGGGTGTGCCGGTATTAAAATTTGATATCGCTAAAGCACAACGTAACAGCGAAAATGACAAATTAGATATTCTTGTTTCGAGTAATTGCGGTGCTACATGGACAAATGTTTACAGCAAAGCAGGATCGATATTAGCTACTACTGGCGCAAGCGCTCCGGTGTTCAATGCATTGCAATCGTCTGATTGGATCACTGAAACTATTGCATTAAGTGGATTTGCTATGCCAAATGTGTTGGTTAAATTTAAAGTTACCAATGATAACGGAAACAATCTTTATTTAGATAATATCAATCTTTCGCAACCAAACCCTTCAGGTATTGCAACAATTAATCGTGAAGACGCTAACCTTTCAATTTTCCCAAATCCTGCAGCAAACGAAACAACCTTAAAAATTACTTCGGCTAATGCAGGCACTTCAACTATTAAAGTAATGAATGCAATTGGGCAGGTTGTTTACGCAAAACAAGTATCCGTAAACTCAGGATCAACAAACATTAAATTAGACACTAAAGAATATGCAAACGGTGTTTATTTTTTAATTGTTGAATCAGGTAAAAACTCAAGCACAAAAAAATTAGTTATTTCTAAATAATTTTTTGTTCAATAATTATTGTAAAAGGGCTGCCTATTCATAGGCAGCCCTTTTATTTTAACATATAATTATTGATTTTTCAATAATAGATATTTAACTTAGTTGTCTTCTGTTCTTGAATTTTTTTAACCTTTAAATAAAAATCAATGAAAAAAACTTACTTAATCTTAGCTTTATTAATAACCGCTTTATGCACGAATGCACAAGTGCGTATGTCGTTATTTGAAGAATTTACAGGAGAGAATTGTAATCCCTGTGCCTCTACCAACCCGGCATTGAATGTAACGCTGGCAAATAACAGCACTAAAGTTATTGCTATTAAATGGCAAGTGCCAATTCCTTCAGCACCTTCTAATACCTGGTCGTTATACAAAACCAACCAGGCAGAAATTGACTGGCGTTATAAATCAACAGGCTATAATTATCCAAGTCAAAACACACCAACAAGTTCTATAACCAACGGTATTAACTCTGCACCTGCGGGTCGTTTGGATGGCAGACACCAGTGGGATTTTGGCGCGGCTCAGGATCACCCTTTTTATATTAGTAATGCAGTTATCAACAGTGCTCAATCTCAAACAACAAACTTTTCTATTAATATGAGCACTGCATGGGATCCGTTATTCAACAACTGTGCAGTTACTGTTACAGTTCAATCCTCAACTGCATTTACAGCGGTTGGCAATTTAGTTTACCGTTTATGTTTAGTAGAACGCTTGATCAATTTTGATTCACCATCAGGTACTAACGGCGAAAAAGATTTTTCTGATCCGGTTAGGAAATCATACCCAACTACTGCCGGTACAGGCACTACTATAAGTGGCATGGGCACTTTATTGCCAGGCACTTGGACAGCAGGACAAACACAAACATTTGTTGTAAACTGCGCTATACCGTCATACATTTATGATAAAGGCCAAATGGCTTTTGTTGGCTTTGTGCAGGAAGATGGAACTAAAAAAGTTTATCAGGCCGCAAGAACATTACAACCTTCAATTCCAAATGATGCAAAAGCTTTAGCTATCTCCATTCCTTCTGTAGGATGTACTTCTACATTAGTGCCAAATATCAATATTAAAAATAATGGTGTAAATGCTATTACAGCAATGACTATAACACCTGTGTTGGATGGTGTTCCGGGAGCGGATGTTTTTTGGACAGGAAGCTTAGCGCCAACTGCAACAACCAATGTTATTATGAATATGATAAACACTTCTGCCGGAGCGCATACTTATTCTTATAATATTTCGGGTGTAAGTGGCGGTGATGTTGTGTCAAGCAATAACACAAAAAAATTATTTTTTATCACACCAACCAGTTATTTTGCAGCGCCAGTAAACGAAGGTTTTGTGAGTACTACATTTCCTCCAACAAACTGGGCATTGTTTAATTTGGATAACGGTGTAAATACGTTTACAAGAAGTACTTTGGCCGGCGGTTATGGTACAAGCTCAGAGTCTATGTTATTCCAGGTTAATTCAATTACTAACGGAGATGTTGATGAAATTTATTTACCACCATCAGATCTTACAGGATTTACGGCACCGGAAATAAAATTTGATATTTCATATTGCCAGATCTTTACTACTTCAAAAGATTCATTAAAAGTGAAGGTATCAACAGACTGTGGTAATACTTGGAACACCGTATATGCAAACGGCGGTACAACAATGGCCACAGCGCCAACGAACAGCGTTTCTTTCTTTGTGCCTACTGCCGCTCAATGGTCAACTGCCGTTGTGCCTTTAACTGCCTATGCAAATGCGCCGCAGGTATTGGTAAAATTCTGGGGTAAAAGTAATGCCGGTAACCGTTTATTTTTAGACAACATTAACCTGCAACAAAATAGCCCAACGGCTATTAAAAACACCGATGCAGTTAATTTAGCATTTGAAGTTTATCCAAATCCTGCAAGCGATGAAGCAACAGTGTTTGTAAAAGCTGCTACTACTGCGGATGTTAAGGTAACTGTTGCAAATTCTATTGGGCAGTTAGTTTATAATAAAGAACATAAATTAAATGCAGGATCTAACAATGTAAATCTTGATTGCAAAAATTTAGCAACAGGAATTTACATTATAACGTTACTTTCTGAGAATGGAAATCAAACCAAAAAACTGATCATTTCTAAGTAGGAAATTTATTTTTTAAAAAGGCTGCTTTTTCTAAAAAAGCAGCCTTTTTTATTTTAGATTATTTAGATTTATCAATAAGGGGCACCTCCTGCTTTCCGAAAAAAAAGTGTGAAAAGCCTGATTTAACTTGTGAACTGCTGCTAAAAACGAAACTTTTGTTTTTAACACCATTCTATTTGATATATTAAACCCGGATGGTTATATTTGTTAGACTATTAATAACTAAATCAATTTAAAATCATGAAAAAAAATCTATTTACATTTGGATTAATGATTGCCGGAGTTGTAGCAGTTGCTCAATCTCCGCGTATGTCATTATACGAAGAGTTTACAGGGGAAACATGCCCTCCGTGCGCAGCCACTAATCCCGGTTTGAACACTTTGCTATTGTCGGCTACTAACGTTACAAAAATAATCCCTATTAAATGGCAGGTGCCAATTCCTTCGGCGCCAACTCCAACATGGTCTTTATATAAAACAAACCAAACAGAAATCGATTGGCGTTATAAATCATCACCTGCAGGTTATGGTTATGCTATTAACTCTGCGCCTTCAAGCAGAATTGACGGCCAAAATGCAACCGTTTTTGGCGCATCTTCAGATCATCCGGGTAACTTAAACAATACTGTTATCAATACAGCATCTTCATACACATCTGCATTTACAATTGGTATGACCCGTCAATGGGATCCAACTTTTTCATCAGTTACTTTAACAGTTAACATTACTGCATCGGCTGCTTTTACAGCTACGGGTAGTTTAGTTTTCCGCTTAGTAATGGTAGAAAGAAATATTCAATTTGCAACACAACCAGGAACTAACGGTGAAACGTATTTCCAGGATGTGGCGGTAAAATCTTTCCCTTCTATTCAAGCTGGTACGCCAATGGCGTCTACCTGGGTAAATGGACAAAACCAAACTTTTACTATTAACTGTGTATTACCTTCTTATATCAGAGATAAAAATGAGGTTGCATTTGTTGGTTTTATCCAGGATGATGGTAACAAAAAAGTAGCACAAGCTGCTTTATCAAACACTGTTGGTGTAACTAACGATGCTAAAGCTATTTCAGCTACTATTCCTGCAATTATCTGTACTACTACAGTTATTCCACAAGTAACAGTAAAAAACAACGGTGTAAATGCTATTTCTGCATTTACAGTAACTCCGGCGTTAGATGCTGTAATTGGCGCTAACGTTGTTTGGACTGGTAACTTAGCTCCTGGCGCTTCAACTACAATTCCAATGAACATGATCACTACAACTACTGGTTCACACTCTTATACTTATAACATTTCTTCGGTAAGTGGTACTGATTATAATACAGCTAACAATACAGGATCAACTGCCTTCTCTTGTTTCTTAACGTATATCCCGGGCCCAGTAACTGAACCATTTACTTCAGCTACTTTCCCTCCAACAAACTGGACAAAAGTAAATACAGATAATGGTGCTTCATGGAGCAGACTTGGCACTGTTGGAGCTTATGGTTCTAACACTGGTGCTGCAAAATATGATTTCTATAACAATGGTAACGTAGGTGATGCTGATGAATTATATTTACCACCATCTGATCTTACTGCAATTGCTGCGCCTGTTTTAGGTTTTGATGTGGCTTATGCTCAATACTCATCTGAAAATGATCAATTAGAAGTAAAAGTTTCAACTAATTGCGGTCAAACATGGACTTCTGTATTTAACCAGGCTGGCGCTACTTTAGCCACTGCTCCTGCTCTTTCATCTGGTGCATTTACTCCAAGTGCAACACAATGGAAATCTGTTTTAATTAACATGTCAGCTTATGCTGGTAACCCAAATGTGGTTGTTAAATTTATTGCTACAACTGATTATGGAAATAACATGTATGTAGATAATATTAACCTAACACAATCTAACCCTACTTCAGTTAAAGCTAATGCTGGTAACGAAGTAAGTTTTGAAGTATATCCTAACCCAACAAAAGGTGAAACTAATTTAAGCATCACTGCTGTTGTTGAAGGAAAAGCAAATGTTGTTGTGTTAAACACTTTAGGACAAGTGGTTTTCACTAAACAAGTTGATCTTAACGCTGGTGCTAACACTATTCAGTTAGATGCTACTCAATTTGCTAACGGTTTATATAATGTAATGGTTGAATCTAAAAACGGTTCAATGGTTAAAAAATTAACTGTTACTAAATAATTATATTACTAATTACCTTGCCGGGTAGAACCGGCAAGGTTTTTTAAAAAAGTTTAAAAATGAAAAAATCTTTATTTATTTTAATTTCTCTTTTTTGTTTAAAAGGTATTTCGCAAAACAGTATTTTGGTTACTAACATGGCTACATCGGCTACGGTTACTGCCAACGAAATTATTGAATCAACTACAAATGCTAATACAATAACCAGTATTGATTTTGACCTTAAAAACACAAGTGCAAGTACTAAATCATACCATGTAGTTCGTCGCGATATCGCTTTAAATGTGGTTGCTGCAACTTCAACAACTGCCGATGCACATTTTTGTTTTGGTAGTCAATGTTATGGTCAGGATGTAGATACATCTTTAATGGCTTTAACTTTAATTGCTGGCCAAAGCGCTTCACAAGTACCTGGTTCTTATAACATTTTAACTACCGATCTTGCAGAAGCAACTGCTGTGGGTTATAGCTATGTAAAATATGTGTTTTACAACGTTGCTAACCATAACGATTCGCTTATGTTCAGCATAAAATACAATGGCCCTTTAGGTGTTAATGAATTAAGCGCAAACGTGCTTTCTTCTTTCGAATTATTTCCAAACCCTGCCACAGATGCAACAGTTATAAAAATAAATTCACAAAAAGCAACTAACGCTAAAGTGGTAATTTACAATGCTCTTGGTGCTGTTGTTTCAGAAAAAAACGTAAACATGGCTGAAGGAAAGAACAAGATCGATCTTAATGTAGATGGATTAAACTCAGGTATTTATTTTGCACAAATAAAAACCGCAAATAACGCTGTTACAAAAAAATTAATTATTAAATAATATTTTTTAAAGATCTTACTAAAAACCCCGGAATTTTTCGGGGTTTTCTTATTTATAAGCAATGCTGAAAAATCCAATTTTTTTTAGTTTCTTTACACTTTAATTTTAATACACTAAAATGGAATTATACTTAGATTCAGCCAACTTAAAAGAAATTGAAGAAGGTTTTAAATTAGGCTTCTTGAATGGTTTAACAACTACCCCAACTTTTATGCAAAAAGAAGGGATCACCGATATTGACGGTACAATTGTAAAACTTAGTAAAATAGTTCCTGTGCTTCAAATAGAGGCTTTAGGAAATACAGCAGAGGAAGTTTTGGCAGAAGCTGAACGCCAGATAAAACTTGGCTTAGATCCTACAAAAACAGTGTTTAAAATTCCGGTATCATTAGAAGGTGTTCGCGCCTGCAAAATGCTTCGCGATAAAGGCTATTTAGTTAACGTACACTTGGTATATACCCTGCAACAGGCTTATATGGCCATGCAGGCTGGCGCTACTTATGTTTGCCCTTTGGTTGGCCGTTTACAGGATCAGGGCCATGATGCTTTGGCTTTAGTTGAACAATGCGTTGATGCGGTAGATATTTACGGTTACGATACAAAGATCATGTTCTCGTCTGTTAGAACGGTTGAGCATGTACGCAATGCCATTAATATTGGTGTGCATACAATTACAGTTCCTCTAAAAATATTAAAACAATTAACCGAAAATAATTTTACAACTGTTGGTACCGACCAATTCATTATGGATACCCGTTTAATGATGGTAAAAGTAAAAGAGGCTATCAATGGCATTAATCCTATTGTTTCGGAAGACACAAATATTACAGATGCTATTATAAAACTAACCGAGTTTAATTTTGGCGCTATTACCGTTATTAAAAAGGATGGCAGTATTAAAGGTGTATTTACAGATGGCAGCCTTCGTAAATTATTAGGCGAAAAAGGCCGCGATATTCTATCTAAAAAGTTAAGCGATCTTGAATACCGCGAGCCAATTACCATTGATGGTAACGTTTTATTAAATGATGCCAATACTTTATTTAAGAAAACAAATGTAGATACCATTGTAGTTACTGATGGTGGCAAACCGGTTGGTATGCTGGACATTCAGGACTTAAAATCTTAATTACAAAAAAATTTAAGCCCTGAGAAGGGCTTTTTTTATGAAAGAAATCGAAAACGCATATTTAAACATTGGCGGAAAATTTATTACGCCAATTGCGGAGCTCAAAAAAAAATTGCAAAACATTAAAGCATTTATTTTTGATTGGGACGGTGTGTTTAACAACGGCCAAAAAATAGATGGCGGAAGCAGTAATTTTAGTGAAGTAGACAGTATGGGAACTAATTTGCTGCGCTACTCTCATTTTATGCGCCATAATACATTGCCGTTGATTGCCGTTATTAGTGGCGAGAAGAACGATACCGCTTTTTATTTTTGTAAACGCGAGGCCTTTCATTATTCTTTTTCAAAAGCGGCTGATAAAATAACAGCACTTAATTTTATTTGCAAGCAACAAAACATTAAGCCGAATGAGGTAGCTTATTTTTTTGATGATGTGCTGGATCTCTCAATTGCTGAAGTTTGTGGCCTTCGCATAATGATAAATCAAAAAGCAAATCCATTATTTACAGATTACTGCGTTAAAAATAACCTGGTAGATTATTTATCGGCTAATTCGGGCGGCAATTTTGCTGTGCGCGAAACTACCGAGCTAATAATAGGGCTTAACGAAAATTATGATGCCGTAATTACCGAGCGCAAAAACTATTCGCCGGCTTACGCTAAATACATTGAAGAAAAAAGAAAAATTAAAACGCAGTTTTTTTCTTTGGAAGATAAAACCGTAAAAGAGTTTGATTTTTAAACTTTATACGATTTCAAAAACAAAATTTCATTATTATTATTTGGGCGCCCGGGCGGGCTTTACGCTTCAATCTTTTTAGCTGAAAAAGCTAAAAATGATTTCCGCTGCAATCCCTGGCGCAAATTCCGGAATGTTTGTTCGCGAGTTGCGTGAGCGATTGCAGCGAAAATCCTTTTTGAGAGGAACGAGCAAAAAGATTGTAGCGTAAAGCGCGACCCGTAGGGGCACGCCCAAAAAAGAAAAAGAATTTGATTTTATTTTTTGAAATTTAGCTTAACTCAAACTGCATTTTACTTAGTTTGTGATACAAACCATTTTCGTTTTGAATTAATTGCTGGTGTGGACCAACTTCTTGCACAATACCATTTTGTAACACAACAATTTTATCCGCATTTCTTATTGTCGCCAACCTGTGTGCAATAACAATACTGGTGCGGCCAACCATTAATTTATCCAAAGCCTCCTGTACCAAATGTTCGCTTTCGCTATCTAAACTACTGGTTGCTTCATCTAAAATTAAAATGCTTGGGTCTTTTAAAACCGCACGGGCAATGGCAATACGCTGTCTTTGTCCGCCACTAAGCTGAATACCTCTTTCGCCTACAAGTGTTGCAAATTTATCAGGAAACGATTCAATAAAATTGTAAGCATTGGCCTTACGTGCCGCTGCTTCAATTTCAAGATCGCTTGCATTGGGTTTACCGTAAGCAATATTATCTTTAATAGTACCGGCAAATAAAATTACATCTTGTGGCACTAGGGCAATTTTTTTTCTTAATTCGGTAAGTGAAAGTGAGCGCGAATCAACACCATCAATTAAAATGCTTCCGCCTGTTGGGTCGTAAAAGCGTAAGATCAAAGAAGCGATTGTGGTTTTACCCGAGCCGCTGGATCCCACAAGAGCAACAGTTTGCCCGGCTTCGGCTTTAAAGGAGATGTCCTGCAATACTTTAAAATCAGGGCGTGAAGGATAATTAAATAAAACATTTTTAAATTCTATTTCGCCTTTTGTTTGTTTGGCGGGGGTATTATTTTTTAAAAATTCTATATTTTCAATTTCGCCATCAATTAATTCAAACACTCTGTCGGTAGCGCCAAGCGCACGTTGTATAGACGCAATTTGTTCGGGCAATCCACCTAACGATCCTGCAACGAATAATGATAGCATCATAAAAGTACCAAAGGCTTCGCCTGATAAAGTTTTATCTACTTTTAAAGCAAACAACATTTGCCATAAAATAAAAAAGATAGATCCAAAAACAAAAACCATTACAAATGAAAAGAATAAACCTCTGAAAACGCCATATTTTAAGCCAAACTCACGAATGGTATCGGCAATTTTTCCGTATTTATTTATCTCGTATTCTTCGTTGGTAAATGTTTTTACATTGGTAATTCCTGTTAATGCTTCTCCAACAACAACATTCGATTCGGCAATTTTTTCCTGGTAGGTCTTTGAAAATTTTCTTATCTTTTTTGAGAATAAAATAGCAACAGCTGTTAGAGGTGGAATTATTATTAAGAACCATTTTGCGATGGCCCATTCGGTTGTGGTAACTAAAAGTATTAAGCCGCCAATACCAACAATACTTTGCCGTATAAATTCGGCAATATTAATAGTAAATGCTTCAGAAATAACATTAATATCGGTTGCCATACGGCTGCTTAATTCTGCCACCTGGTTCTTCGAAAAAAAGCTCATAGGCATTTGTATCAAACGCTTAAAAGTATCTTGCCTAACGGCTTTTAAAACATTTTCAGTAACCTGCGCAAATAAATAAACGCGTCCAAAAGAGAATGCTGCCTGTATTAATAAAATAACAAGTAAAACAAGGCCAATATTCATTAATTCGCCTCTAACCTGTTCTGCAGGCTTTGAGTTGTCTCCAAGATAGCCAAGCATTTCGCCGGATTTTAAAGGAAAAACCAGGCCTACGCCCGCGCTACCAACTAAAAAGAACATGCCTAAAATAAATTTCCATTTATGTTTGCCTAAATAGCCGAAAAGCCGCAATGAGCGTTTAAAATTGGCTAAACTCAGTTTTGCCTTTGGCAGATCATCTGTATCACTATTGGTGGGACCACCGCCCCTGCGTTGTTGCTTTGCCATAAAAACTGTAAAATTAATGCATAAAATGGCTTATCTTGTCATTAAATTGTAATTAAATTAGCCTAAATAAAGCCAATTTTTAAATAAAATTTGTCAGAACAAAAATTACCTCTATATTTGCAATCCATTTTTAAAAGTAAATAACAATAAATATTTAATATCATGAAAAGGACCTTTCAACCATCGCAACGTAAAAGAAAAAACAAACATGGATTCAGAGAGCGCATGGCATCAGCAAACGGTCGCCGTGTACTAGCAGCAAGACGTTCGCGTGGACGTAAAAAACTGACTGTAAGCAGCGAAAAAACTCATAAATAAGATTTTTTTACATATTTAAAGCCATCCGGTTAGCCGAGATGGCTTTTTTTATTGGCTTCATCCTAAATTCTTCTCCAAGGAGAAGGATTTGGGGGTTAGGTTTTCACTCTCCTTTGGAGAGGGGCGGAAGGGTGAGGCTGTATTTTATTGTTAATAAAGTTTTGAATATCAAACAAAAAACCTATATTTGCAGTCCTTTTTAAAAAGAGGTATGGGTAAGAGTGAGTATGTAATACAGTTTGGAGGATTGCCCGTTGGTTTACACGAATACGAATTCAAAGTAAGCGACACGTTCTTTAGTAGAATTGAAAATAGTGAAGTGCAAAGTGGTGACATTGACGTTACGGCTATACTTACAAAACAAAATCATTTATTACAAATGACTTTTAATTTTGAAGGTACCGTAAAAGTTGATTGCGACAGATGTTTGAAAGGATTTGATTTTCCAATTGAAGGAGAAGAGAACCTTGTGATCAAATTCGGAAATCCTGAAGAAAGCAATGATGAAATTTTAGTTATTGAAGAAGGGGACGAACAATTTGATGTTGCACACTATTTATACGAATACATTATTTTAGCCATTCCGGCGCGGCGCGTACCATGCGAACTTGATGAAGAAGAGTTTATATGTGATTACGAAACAAAGGATAAGCTGGATAGTTTAAGTACCGATTCTGACGAAGAAGAGGAAAATAAGAATAACCCCTTATGGGAACAACTGAATAAATTAAAAAAGATCAATAAAAATTAAAATAAGAAATCATGCCAAATCCAAAACGAAAACTATCCCGTTCACGCAGAGACTCACGTCGTGCAACATACAAAGCAACTGCTATGACCATCTCAAAAGATTCAACTACTGGCGAGGCGCATTTAATGCACCGTGCACACTGGTTTGAAGGTAAACTTTACTACAAAGGTAAAGTGGTTATGGAAAAAGCATAATTTTGATCATTCTATATATTTTTTTAAAAAGCAGGTAAATATTACCTGCTTTTTATATTTTTACCACATTGTAATTATGTAACTCTTTTATGAACTTAAAAGCACTCTTTTTTCGGATACTAAATTTTGGAGTGCAGGCAGATCAATCTTTTCATGACAGAAGGCGCATTAAAAGCGTAAATCTTTTAAACATTGTAGTTATCTTTTTCTTGTTGATCGGCCTTACAAATTGGTTCTTTATAAAAGCCGATTTCCCTATCGTTGTAGAGCTGACCTTTATCACGGTTGCAGCAGCCTCTATTTACCTAAGTTATAAAGATCATGTAAATATTGCCTTTGCCTTATTTACAGTTAATGTTAATTGCGCTTTATTTTTTATTGGCAAATATTACCCCGCCGAAACCGCAGCATATTTATTTTATTTTCCTGTAGTAGTGAGCACAGTATTATTAAATAACCCGTCGCGGATTGACAAAAGCTCTTTATTTCATTTTTTAGTTTGCGCTTTATCGTTTACTTTAAACTTAGTTGTTGATATACCACAAT
Source organism: Chlorellidium tetrabotrys (assembly GCA_032273165.1). NCBI lineage: Eukaryota > Xanthophyceae > Mischococcales > Botryochloridaceae > Chlorellidium > Chlorellidium tetrabotrys. The sequence continues at coordinate 501,801 of JAUKPS010110141.1, forward strand.
GGCAAACCAAACTTAGCGCTGAACAGATAGAAATACTTTGGTATTATGATGTTTTTCTTTCAGTGATCTTAACGGGATTGCTAGCCTTTTTATTGAACAAAACTATTTTTAATCAAAATAAAGAGATCCTTCAACAAATAGAAGACATTAAAAAAACTAAAGCGGAAGTAAATGTTTCTTTAAAAGAAAAGGAAGTGCTGCTTGCGGAATTACACCACAGGGTAAAAAATAATTTAGCCATCATCTCCGGCCTTTTAAATTTGCAGGAAGATGCAGTTAATAACATTGAGGCAAAACAAATTATTAGTGAAACAAAAGATCGTATCATGAGCATGGCCCTGGTGCATAAAATGCTTTTTAAGAACCCTGAATTTAAAACTATAGATTTTGGAAAATATTCTTCTGAATTAATAACTGAGCTTTTTAATTCGTATAATCTTTTAGAGGAAGTGCAAATTAAAGAGGAATACGACACCATTAATCTATCAATTAACACTTGTATTCCATTAGGGTTAATTTTAAACGAAATTGTTACAAATAGTATTAAATACGGTCTTAACAACGATAACAGAGCCGATAAGCAGTTTTGGGTAAGTATTAAAAACGGCAATAACACCGTTTCGTTAATTGTAAAAGACTCGGGTACAGGCTTTAATAAAGATTTTAATACTGATTTGGAAACCAGTTCTTTAGGCATTGTTTTAATAAGATCATTAACCGAACAGATAGATGGGAAAGTGCATTTTTCCAATAGTAATGGCGCTAAAATTGAGATTAATTTTCCCAACAATTAAATTATTAATAAATCACCTTATTTCAGGTAATTTTAAGCATATAAAATTGTATTATTGTAGTTTGTTAAAATTCGATTTGGCGGTATAATTTATATGAAAATTGGCTTTGATATTTTAGGTGGTGATTTTGCTCCAAACAACTGTTTGGATGGAGCTATTTTGGCCATAAAAGAACTTCCTGCCCAGGCAAGAATAGTTTTAATAGGCGATAGTAATATTGCTAAAGAATATTTTAAAAAGCATAAAGTAGATGCTGATAGTTTTGATTACGTACACACAACCGAAGTAATTGAAATGGGGGAGCATCCTACAAAAGCTTTTTCTCAAAAACCTAACAGCACAATTAATTTAGGCTTTAAATTACTAAAAGAAGGGCAGCTTGACGCTTTTATAAGCGCAGGTAATACCGGCGCGATGCTTGTGGGCTCAATGTTTACAGTAAAAGCAGTACCGGGTGTTATTCGTCCTTGTATTACTTCTATAATGCCAAAAGAAACCGGCGGTTTTGGGTTGATCCTGGATGTTGGTACAAATGCAGATTGCAAACCGGATGTATTATATCAATTCGGAATCTTAGGATCCATCCTTGCAAAAGAGATCTATAAAATAAACAATCCACGTGTAGGCTTGTTAAACATTGGCGAAGAACCTGAAAAAGGAAATCTAGTTTCACAGGCCACACACTCATTAATGAAAGATTCAAAAGATTTTAATTTTGTTGGGAATGTAGAAGGTGGTGATATTTTTAAAGATAAAGCCGATGTGGTCGTTTGCGAAGGCTTTGTTGGAAACGTAGTTCTTAAAATGGCAGAAGCTTTTTACACAGTATCTAAAAAATTAAATGTGTCGCACGAATATTTTGATAAATTTAATTACGAATTATATGGTGGAACTCCAATTTTAGGAATAAACTCCAACGTAATTATTTGTCACGGCATTTCAAGTCCCTTAGCTTTTAAGAACTCTTTAATATTAGCAAAAGACCTTGTAGATGTTAAGTTAACTGAAAAAATACAACAAACGTTTCAATAAATGATCAGAGCCGCCATAACAGCAGTAGCAGGATTTTTACCCAATAACATTGTAACCAATGCCGACCTGGAAAAAATAATTGATACGACTGACGAATGGATAACTAGCCGCACAGGCATTAAGCAACGTCATTTGGAGAATGATCCCAATAAAGCTACTTCCGATATGGGAGCAGAAGCTGTAAAATTATTATGTAAAAAGCGCGGCATCGATCCAACAGAAATTGACCTTTTAATTTGCGGTACAGTTACACCCGATATGGTTTTTCCTGCTACAGCTAATTTAATTGCTGCAAAAATCGGAGCAAAAAATGCCTGGAGCTTTGATCTTGGTGCTGCTTGTTCAGGTTTTATTTACTCATTAACAACAGGTGTTCAATTTATTGAAACAGGCCGCTACAAAAAAGTAGTAGTAGTTGGTGCGGATATGATGAGCCGCATTATTGATTATACTGATAGAACCACCTGCGTAATATTTGGCGATGGCGCTGGCGCTGTTCTATTAGAGCCTACAACCGAAGATGTTGGTATAAAGGATTTTATTTTGCATTCAGATGGTAACGGTTGCACACATTTGCACATGAAGGCTGGTGGATCATTACGCCCCGCAAGTCATGAGACCGTTGATAATAAAATGCATTTTGTTTACCAGGAAGGCCAGGCTGTTTTTAAACACGCCGTTTATAATATGGCTGAGGTAAGTGCTGCAATAATGACAAAAAATAATTTAACCGATAAAGATGTTACCTGGTTAGCTGCACACCAGGCCAATAAGCGTATTATAGATGCCACTGCGCAACGTATGGGTGTAGGTGCCGATAAAGTAATGATGAATATTGAGCGTTATGGTAACACAACGTCTGGCACTATACCGCTTTTACTTTGGGATTACGAAAAACAGCTTAAAAAAGGGGATACTATTATTTTAGCAGCTTTTGGTGGAGGTTTTACCTGGGGTGCCGTATACCTTAAATGGGCCTATGATGGAAGTAAGGTTGGAAAGTAAATTACTTTAACGGTAATTTTTTCATCACCTTATCATCTTTAAACAAAACTTTCTCAGCAATATTTCCTATTGAGTCATAGTACACCCAAACACTATCACGCATATCGTTCTTATAAAAACCATTATACCTCATTTTACCATTTTCAAAATAAGTAAGGTTTGGCCCGTGGCGAAGACCTTTATCAAAATGTAATTCGCTCCAGGCTAAACCATTAGGGTAAAACGACATCCATTGCCCATGTTTCTTACCAAAACGATAATTGCCTTTAAATTTTGTGATACCGGTATTGTATTTATCTACGTACTCACCAGTATAATTACTATCTGGCGGCATGATCAGTAATGGATTTTTTGCTTTTAAAGAATCAACAACTTTTTTTTGCTGCACTTTTGAAACAGAATCAGTAACGCGCTTATCAACTTCTGGTATTTCTACTTCTGTTTTATTATTACACGAAACAAGTATCAAAATAGGTAAAAATATAAAAACCGTTTTTTTCATTTTGTTTAATATTAATTTTTTCGTTCAATAGCGTAAATAAGCAATCGTTCTAAACTATCACGGGCATCATTCTTTGGCAAGTTTGCCAAAACACTTAAGGCCTTATTTTTATATTCGTGCATTATTTTATTAGCGTATGCAATGCCGCCTTTTTCTATTACAAAATCAATAACAATTTTTACCTGCTCGCTTTCTTCGTTATGATTTTTAATAATGTTGATTATTTTTCTTTTCTCTAACCAACTACAATTATTCAAAGCGTAAATTAAAGGTAATGTCATTTTTTTCTCTTTCACATCAATACCGGTGGGTTTGCCTATCTGATCATCATTTCCATAATCAAAAAGGTCGTCTTTTATCTGAAAAGCAATACCCGTTAATGTACCAAACTCTTTTGCAAGTTCTATTATTTTTTTATCCTCATTTACCGAAGCAGCTCCTGCGGCGCAGCAAGCGGCAATTAATGTTGCTGTTTTTTTGGTGATGATCTCAAAATAAATCTCTTCAGAAATATCAAGCCTTCTTGCTTTTTCTATTTGTAATAATTCGCCTTCACTCATCTCACGCACAGCATTACTTACAATTTTCAATAAATGAAAGTCATTATTATCTAACGAAAGTAATAGACCTTTTGATAATAAAAAATCGCCAATTAAAACGGCCACTTTATTTTTAAATAATGCATTAACACTAAAAAAACCACGGCGCTCATTACTATCATCTACAACATCATCATGAACTAAAGTAGCTGTATGCAATAATTCTATTAACGCTGCTGCACGATAAGTGCTTTCATTAATAGTTCCGGTATTTTGTGCGCTTAAAAAAACAAACAGGGGGCGGATCTGTTTACCTTTTCGTTTTACAATGTAATTAGTGATCTTATCTAAGAGAGGTACAGTACTTTTCATAGCGTCTTTGAACTTTTCTTCAAAGGCCAGCATATGTTCTGCTACCGGTTGTTTTATTTCGTTTATTGCTTTAGACACAATGGTCTTAAATTTAAACTTTTTATTTTAATTGTTCCATGGCCAGCTTGTTTTTATTTGCCAACTGGCCGCAGGCCGCGTCAATATCCTTGCCACGGCTATGACGCACGTTACAAATAATGCCATTTTTTTCCAAATGATCGGTAAAAGCTTTTAAACGTTCCCTTGTGGTTTGTTTAAACTCACCGTCGTCAATTGGATTATATTCAATAATATTTACCTTACTTTTTACTTTTTTGCAAAAATTTACAAGATCCTGTGCGTCGGCAATTGAATCATTATAATCTTTAAAAGCTATATACTCAAACGTTGGGCGTGTGCCCGTTTTATCAATAAAATAATTTAAAGATCCCGCTAAATTCTCTAATGAATTTGTTTCGTTGATAGGCATAATGTGATTGCGTTTCTCATCATTAGCCGCATGTAACGACAAAGCTAAGTGAAACTTTACATTATCATCTGCCAGCTTGGTGATCATCTTTGCAACACCTGCGGTTGAAACTGTGATGCGTTTTGCGGCCATACCCAAACCTTGTGGACTGGTAATTTTCTCAACCGATTTTAATACTTCAGCATAATTTAATAAGGGTTCACCCATACCCATATAAACAATATTGGTTAAGGGTGAATTGTATTTTTCCATAGCAGTATTTTTTACCAATACCACCTGGTCGTAAATTTCATCTGCATTTAAATTGCGCATACGCTTTAGTTTACCGGTTGCGCAAAATTTACAAGTTAAGCTGCAACCCACCTGGGATGATATGCAGGCAGTAAAACGCGTTTGATGGGGTATTAAAACGCTTTCAACAACATAATTATCATGCAGGCGCATAGCGCATTTAATGGTCTTATCAGCGCTTACCTGTAATTCACTTATCTGAACATTATTAATGGCAAAATTGGCATTTAAATAGTCGCGCAATTTTTTTGAAAGGTTCGACATATCGTCGAAATTTGTAACACTTTTAGCCCATAGCCAGTCATACACCTGCTTTGCCCTAAAAGCGGGCTCATTGATCTCTTTAAAAAGATCAGTCAATTGTTCAACCGATAAAGCGCGTATATCTTTTTTTGCCATTAATTAAGGATACAAAGATACCATAGAAACTTATAAATAACTAACTTTACCCGATGCGATTTTTAAGTGCAAATAAGATCTTTGATGGCAGGCAGTATCTGCGGGAAGGCTCTGTACTGGTTGTTGACAGCCAAAATAAGTTAAAAGAGATCATTACCACATCTTCTGAAATACAAGACACGATAGAACAGTTTAATGGCATTATTACACCCGGTTTTGTAAATGCGCATTGTCATTTAGAGCTGAGCCATTTAAAAGGAAAAATTCAAAAACATACCGGTATACCTGGTTTTGGCAAGCAGATCATTATGCAGCGCATGAGCGGTTTTACCAAAGAACAAATTTATGAAAAGGCGATTGAAGCTGATGCGCAAATGTGGAGCAATGGTATTGTTGCCGTTGGTGATATAAGTAATGCAGACGATAGTTTTAAAACAAAACAAAACTCTAAAATAAAATACCATACATTCATTGAGATCTTAGGATTAAACCCTGTAAACGAAAAGATGATGTTTGATCTGGGTTTTCCTTTTTTAAAATTATTGCAGTCGCTGGGGTTGGCTGGAAGTTTAGCGCCGCACGCCCCTTACAGCACATCGTTGCAACTAATAGAACGTATTGCAAAATTTGATAAAGAAAATAATTTACCCTTATCTATTCATAACCAGGAAACAGAAGAAGAAACAAAATTCTTTTTTGGAAAAGAGAATGAGTTTAAGAGCCTTTATGATTTTTTAAAAGTGGATATATCCTGGTTTAAAGCAACGGAATGTTCAAGTTTACAATCATACATTGGCGCCTTCAACAATCAAAAAACAATGTTGGTGCACAATACTTTTTCTACAAAAGAGGATATTGAAACCGCCGCCAGTAAAAATTGTTTTTTCTGTTTTTGTCCGAACGCAAATTTATATATCGAAAATAAATTACCCGATTACAATTTATTTAAAGAACACCAAAACTTACTTTGCCTTGGCACAGATAGCCTGGCAAGCAATGATAGTATCGATCTTATTAATGAAGCAAATGTGATATTAAAAAACTCAAAAGCATTTTCTTTAGAAACTATTTTGCAAATGATGACCTTTAACAATGCTTCTGCCTTAAATTTAGAGAACGAATTTGGAAGCTTAATTCCAGGAAAAAATACAGGATTAAATCTTGTAAATTTTAGCAACGATCAATTACAACTCAACAAAAAAATAATTTAAAAATGCTTTATTTAAAATCGTTTACATTTAATCCTTTTCAGCAAAATACCTATTTGTTATATGATGATAAAGGAACCGCTTTTATTATTGATCCGGGAAATTTTAATTCTTCCGAAAACGTACAGCTTAAAAAGTTTATTGAAGAAAAAAAATTAAAGCTTACGCGTTTGCTTTTAACGCATGCGCATATCGATCATATTTTAGGCAATAAATTTATTTTTGATACCTACGGTTTGCTACCCGAAGCGCATAAAGAAGAAGTTTATTTTATTGAAAAAATGCCTCAAACGGCCAATATGTATGGCGTACCTTTCGATGCATCGCCTTTTCCTGGAAAATTTATTGAGCCCGGAGATAAAGTTGTTTTAGGTCAATATGAATTTGAAACTATTTTTACGCCCGGCCATTCTCCCGGAAGCATCTCTTTTTATAATAAAGAAAATAAATTACTCGTTAGCGGCGATGTGCTTTTTCAAAATAGCATTGGCCGTACAGACCTTCCAAAAGGCGACCACGAAACACTGTTGCGTTCCATCCGCGAAAAACTATTTGTTTTACCCGATGATGTAAAAGTGTATAGCGGCCACGGCCCAGCTACTACCATTGGTTACGAGAAGCTTAATAATCCCTTTTTAAATTAAGAATCTAGCCAGATATAAAGAATATCTGCCATTTACAAAGTTTCACAATATAAAATTAGTCTCTAAACTAATATTCTGTTTATCTTTGCTCTATCAGAAAGCTTGTACTCATATTCGCACTTTTTTATGGTTTAGGTCTTTTAGCCCAGGAACCAATTCTTATTCCTGCGTCCGAAAAACCTCCATATGATCGAAAAGAAGAGATCCTGCACGACGGCAAACGTTATCGTAAATACAATAATTATTTAACTGCTGGCGGGTCTTTTTTTAATTCAACATTAAGATCTGAAACACAACAAGGGGTTGGCCTTGATTTTCATTTTCATATCCGCAGGCAATATTTTCAGGCAGGTTTTGGAATTAGCGGTGATAAGATATTAGAAAACAATCATTCACAGTTTAAGCTTGGCTATGGTTATAGAAAAGAAACAGCAAAATATAATTTTGCCACCTTTGCCGGACCAACTTTTTTTTATGGCGTGATTGGTGTGCGTGATACAGGAAATACTTACAAGCCTGAATTTTATCAGGGAGTAGGAGGTTACGTTTGCGCGCAAATAGCTACTAAACTAGTTTACGATATTGGTATTGGTGCTGAATTGTTTGGAGAGTTTAATTACAAGCAAAGCCTTGTGGGTGTGCGTTTCTTCTTGTTTTTTTCAGGTGCATACCGCGGCATAAAAAGAAATTTTAATCCGCACGTTAGGTCGGAACAAAACAAATGATCGATTTTATTATTGTTGGAAGAGGACTTGCTGCCGGCGTAATAGCACATACGCTTCATGAAAACAATATTTCTTTTAAAATTATCGGTGATCAGAATTTAAGTAATTGTTCTAAAGCAGCAGCAGGAATATGGAACCCGATTGTTTTTAAGCGTATGACCAAAAGCTGGTTGGCCGATGAAATAATTCCTTACCTCAATAAATTTTATAGTAGCGTTGAACAAAGAGTAAGTAAAAAACTAATTACTCAGCGTTCAATCATAAAGCCTTTTGTTGAAGAGCAGGAAAAAAAACTCTGGCAAAAAAAAGCTGGTTCAGAATTGAATTTTTTTTTAGATGAAACAATTTACGACGCAGATTCTGCTGAACTTGAGAATTGCAAAGTAACAGGCCAGTATGGGCTTGTAAAACAAAGCGGAAATTTAAATGTTCCGGAGTTTTTAAAAGCAACAGATGTTTTTTTTAATATAGATCTTTTAGACGAGGTTTTTGATCATTCTTTACTACAATTAAATGGCAAAACCGTTTCTTATAGAGGCATTGTTGCAAAGAATATTATTTTTTGTGAAGGTTATCTTGTAAAGAATAATCCATTTTTTAACTGGATCCCTCTTAAGCCTGCAAAAGGAGAAACGATCGAAATTTCTGCGGCTGGCTTAAAGCTCAAAGAACATATTTTAAATAAAAATGGTTTTTTAATGCCGCTGGCAAATGGTAATTTTAAAGTTGGCGCTACTTACGAGTGGGCCGATCTTACTGAAGAAGAAACCAAAAAAGGCCTGGCAGAACTAGAACAGAAACTGGTTCAAATGATAAATTGTAATTACCAGGTTACTAGTCACCAGGCTGGTGTAAGGCCATCTTCAGTAGACAGGAGGCCAATAATTGGCTCACATCCTGAGCATAAAAACCTGTTTATTTTTAACGGTTTAGGCACAAAAGGCGTGATGTTAGCACCTTATTTCGCAAAAAAGTTCGTAAATTTCTACTTGCAAAAAGAAGCCCTGCCTAACGATATTGTTGTAGATCGCTTCTACTCATTGTATGCAAACAAAAAAACATAAATTAAGATTGATCGGCAGACGTGAGTTTGTTGATTTTCCTTTATTAGGTGTTTTTAATATCGAAGCAAAAATAGATACCGGTGCTTATACATCCTCTATTCATTGTGAGGAGATCTATACTAGGATCGAAAATGGAAAACAGGTTTTATATTTTACACTCGTTAACGATGATCATAAAATGCAACGCATTGAAGCCTTCACGCAAAAGAAAATAAAAAATTCTTTTGGCGAAATGGAAGAACGCTACATCATAAAAACATTAATAAAGATCGGGCGTAAAAAAATCATTTCAACCGTTTCTCTTTCCGATAGAGGCAATATGCGTTATCCGGTTTTGATTGGTCGCAAACTGGTAAAAGGCAAATTTATTATTGATGCCAATCAAATTCATACCGGCGGAAAAAAAATAAAGGAAGGACTTATTAAACTTACTCACATAAATAAATTATAGATATGAGGATCGCGATACTTTCACGCAATAAAAATTTATATTCTACAAAACGCTTAATTGAAGCAGCAGAAAAACGTGGACATGAAGTGCTTTTATTAGATCACATGAAATGTGTTTTGGTAATTGAACAAGGAAGGCCCCACATTTATTTCAATGGAAAAGAAGTGAAAGATGTAAATGCAGTGATACCACGTATTGGAGCCTCTGCAACATTTTACGGCTCTGCAGTTGTTCGGCAGTTTGAAATGATGAAAATTTTTACTGCTGTAGAATCCCAGGCACTTGTTCGTTCGCGCGATAAATTAAGAAGCTTGCAGATCCTGGCGCGTGCGGGTCTTGGAATTCCTAAAACAGGTTTTGCATCATCACCAAAAGAGAAAGATATCGATAATGTTATTGAAAGTGTTGGCGGAGCACCGTGCGTAGTAAAGCTTTTAGAAGGCACCCAGGGTATTGGTGTTATTTTGGCTGAGAATCAAAAAGCCGCAAAAAGCGTATTGGAAGCTTTTATGAAATTAAAAGCAAACATGTTGGTGCAGGAATTCATTAAAGAAGCAAAAGGTGCCGATCTGCGTGTGTTTGTGGTAGACGGACAAGTGGTTGGTGCTATGAAACGCACTGCTAAGCCCGGCGAATTCAGAAGTAATTTGCATCGTGGAGGCACAGCAAAAGTTATTACACTTACGCCCGAAGAAAGAGCAACAGCCATCAAAGCAGCAAAAAAATTAGGATTGGGAATTGCAGGCGTTGATCTTTTACAGTCAAAACGCGGTCCATTAGTGATGGAAGTAAATTCATCTCCGGGATTAGAAGGTATTGAAGGCGCTACAGGTGTTGATATTGCCGGAAAAATAATTGAGTATGTTGAGCGTAACGAATTTAACAAACCCGGCGAGTAATTTATATGGCGCAAAAAACAATAACCATAAACGGCCAAAAAATTGAGCCGGGCGAAAATAAAACAGTGATTCTGAATTCGTATGAATTGCATACAAAAACAAAGATCGAAATTCCTGTTCATGTTATTCATTCAAAACAAGAAGGCCCCTCTGTTTTATTGTGTGCGGGAATGCATGGCGAAGAAACAAATGGTATTGAAATAATCCGTAAAGTAATTTCACGCGATGAAGTAGAGAATTTAAAGTGCGGAACTTTAGTAGCAATTCCTGTAATTAATGTTGTTTCTTTTTTATATGGTAGTCGCGATTTGCCTGATGGACGCGATCTTAACCGCTGTTTTCCCGGCACAAAAAGCGGATCATTAGGAAGTAGGATCGCCTATGATCTTATGAAACACATTGTACCAATCATTGATTTTGGTTTTGATTTTCATACCGGTGGCGCTAAAATAAATAACTACCCGCAATTACGTTGTGTGTTTGATTTTCCGGATAATGTGGCATTGGCAGAACGTTTTGCGACTTCTTTAATTATTGATAGCACCTATCGCGATGGTACCTTCAGAAAAGAAGCCGCCAAAAAAAATAAGCCTATTTTGGTTTATGAAGGAGGCGAAAGTATGCGTTTTGATTACCTGGCAATTAACGAAGGTGTTAATGGGTGCCTGCGTTTAATGCAATCGTATAACATGATCGATTTTGATCTACCGCATAATCCATCCGTTAAAATTAAAGATGATACCTGGGTCCGTGCCAATAGCAGCGGCCTTTTTCATATGAATGTAAATAACGGCGCCCACGTTCGTAAAGGCGACCTTTTAGGCGTTATTTGTAATCCTTTTGGTGAGGCAGAGGATAAAATTTACAGCCCCACAAACGGTTATATTGTGGGAATTAACAACCAGCCAGTGGTAAACCAGGGCGATGCTTTAATTCATTTAGGCATTGATGAAGATTGATTTAATGATTAACTTTACCGCATGAAAAGCAGTGCTCCGGATATGGGTGATTTTTTAATTATAGCCTTTGTGGCTATAGTTTTTATTACAGGAGCTATTGTTGTTTTTAGATTTATGAGGAGGAAAAATTAAAATGGGAACTAGTCAGTTTATATTATTTTTAAATTTAGGCGGAGGCGAAGTAGTAATTATTTTATTCGTGATACTGCTTTTATTCGGAGGAAAAGGGATTCCAAGCATTGCAAAAACATTAGGCAAAGGTATTCGCGAGTTTAAAGATGCTACCAATGGCATTCAAAAAGATATTCAAAACAGTACGGGTGGAATTACAGAGCAAGTTAACGAGCACATACAGGAAGTTAAAAAGGAAATAGAAAAAGAGTAAAATTTTTAGAAGATGAAGTTTGTTTTTTATTTCCTCATCTTTTGCCTTCCGGGAACGATCTTTTCTCAAACGCCTCAAAAAATAAAATTCCAAAAAAACTCTTCTTCAATTTATTTCTTTCCAAAAGGAAAAACCGATTCTGTTATTTCCGCTTCAAATGATCTTTTTTATTTAGTGATTCCCGATTCTTTAAAAAGATCCATCGCTATTTATATTGAAAATGGCAAGATGGTAAGATCAAACAACGATAGTATTGTACAATTAAATTATATGCCGGGCTTAAAGTACGAATCGCTTTACGTTATAAAAGAAAGTAAAGACCCGGTAGATAAAAAAATAAAAAAAGAATTTGAGTTTATCAGCTTAATAAACGGTTCTTCTTCCTATACAAAAAACAAAATGTTGATCCAGATCGTAAATAAAAAGGAAGAAAAGGTTGTTATAGAAAATGCTTATATGTATAAGGATAATTAATTGCCACAGTTTCGTTTATATACAACTTGCATAATCAAAATCTAATTGCAGTAACTTTCAGGTACGAGGCAAACAGGTGTTTTAAGGATAAGTAGCATATAGTATATTGGGCCAGTTATAACAGTTGTTATTGGTTCCAATTACCGCCGAAATATCCTGTACACCATACCAATCAGAAGTTCCTGGTAAACTAGCGCTTCCATCTCCGTTAGTATCGCCTCCATGTGCGTCATCCAGGTAACTCGTAAAAAATACACCTGGCAAATTATAACCTTGTATAAATGAAACACCATCCTTAATAGCAATTTTATTGAAGCCAATGGCAGGAAGTGTTGCAACTTTAATTATTACATCCTGGGAAAGAATAAGTTTACGGACGTCGTTTAATCCGGTAGATCCTGTCAATACAAAAGGAACTTCGGTTTCGAGCCAGCTTACATCGGTTGTGGCTTCATTAGCTGTTGAAGTAAGAAAAATGCCATTGAGTTTATTTTTTTGCGATGGATTTGCAGGATCATGAAAAGTGTTGGAATTGTCGATGCTGTTGTGCGGGCTTAAAAATAAAGGTTTAACACAAGCGTAAAAAGTAGAGTTTGTAATAACAAAATTTGGATTTTCGCAGTAACGTGCATCTACAACTCCATATCCTGCATAGGTTGAATCGCCACCACAATTGGCAAATGTACAATGATCAATATTGCCATAATAATAAGAAAATTCAAGCGTAGGTTGGCCGGTGCCTGAATTTGGACCCTCGCCTCCGTAAAGAAATTCACAGTATTTAAAGACACATGTGTTGCTATTGATAATTAGTCCTCCCCAATCGTATCTCGAAGGAGAAGACGCTGTTCCGTCATTATTTGAATCGCCTCCATTAGCATCATCTTTATACGATGTAAAAACAATTGGCTTATCCACACTTCCTATAGCGGTTATTTTTCCGGAATTGGAAACCTGGATAGCGTTATCGCCAGCAATATCTTTAAACTTAATTATAACACCGGGCTCTATAGTAAGTGTACTGTTTACCGATATTTGATTTACACTTATAACATAAATATTACATTCTTTCCAAACAGTTACAGTATCTATATTGGTGTTCACAATTATGATATTTGGGGTGCAAGTTGCGGTTATTGGTGTTGGCGTTTCCGGCTCCGGCTCCGCATCCTTTTTTTTGCAGGAAATAAGAGAGAAAAAAAATACAACAAAGAATAATGATGTTAATGTTTTCATGATTTATTTTTAAAATGAATACCTTTAATTTAAATGATGGTAGCTCTAAGGTAAAACTAATTATTTAAGAAGAGACTATTTGTAGCCCATAATATTAAAAAAATGACTACTATCATATTATTAATTGCAGATGCGATTTTGCTTAAAAAAGGAAGAAAAAGTTGTTATAGAAAATACCTATATTTATAGTAACTAATTAAATTTAAACCTTTAAAACCAAATAACATGACAGACGGCGTAGAAGTTTATTATCCCTTAGCAGTTGGCTATGGCTGGACATATATGGCAAAAGACGGATCGTTTTATACCAACTCCATAACAGCTGTAAATCCATCTAACCCTAACGAATTTACAATGGTTAATTCGTTAATGAACAAAAACCAGATCTTTAGAAAAGAAGGTGGCAATTATGTAACCGATTCTTTTGAAGAAGGAACAACTAATATTTTATTGAAAGACGATGCAAAAGTTGGTGATACCTGGGATATTAAATTTAAGGCAAACGGTTTGGACAGCATTATGGTTATGACCGTAAAAGAAATGAATGGAAATAAAAGTGTTAATGGAAAAGATTTTGAAAATGTGATGATGATAGAAGCAGAAAGCAAAATTTTAATGAATGGAAATTTAATGCCGCTTAATTATTTTACACAATATTATTATGCAAAAGGTATTGGTTTGATCTTAACCACAACATCAATGGGGGATGAACATAAATTGATGGATTGCCAGTTTGGATAGAACGCAGATAACGCTGATTATTATGATCTAAATGATATTTGATCATACCTTGTCCACCAAATCTGTGTAATCAGCGTTCCATCACCATCAGATCCTTCTTATCAACTCCTTCATCAATAAGGTCATTTTTGGTTCCTGTAATTTGGCAATGTGTTGTACTTCTTCGTGGCTCACATTTTGTACCACACCTTCAACACCAAGATCGGTAACAATGCTAATTCCAAAAACATCCATGCCTGAATGTTTAGCAACAATTACTTCGGGTACTGTGCTCATGCCAACCACATCTGCGCCGGTGCGCCATAAATAGCGGTACTCAGCAGGGGTTTCAAAGCACGGGCCGCTGAGGCCCGCGTAAATACCTTCGCTTACTTTAATGTTATTTTCTTTTGCAATTTCTTTTGCAAGTCTTACGTAAGATTTTTTATACGCTTCGCTCATATCCGGAAAACGCGGTCCAAGCTGATCAATGTTTTTTCCAATTAAAGGATTGGTTGGAAATAAATTAATGTGATCGTTAATGATCATAATTTCACCAACTTCAAATTTCGGGTTCATACCGCCACTGGCGTTGCTTACGCACAAGGTCTTTACACCAAGTGCTTTCATGATACGAACCGGAAACGTTACCTGTTTCATATCATAACCTTCGTAAAAATGAAAGCGGCCTTGCATAGCAATTACTTTTTTACCACCCAATTCTCCAAAAATCAATTTGCCGCTATGACCTTCAACTGTGCTTACCGGGAAATTTGGAATTTCGTTATAGGGTATTGCAAATTCAACAATGATCTCTTTCACTAATCCACCCAGGCCTGTGCCTAATATGATACCAACCTGTGGTAAAAAATTATTGGTTTTTTCACGTATACTTTTGGTGGTAAATTCTATTTGCTCTAACATACTTTAAAATTGTTTGGTTAAACTCTTCTTCTTTATCTTTAAATGTTACTTCAACGGGCAACACATAAATATTCATGCGTTGTGCTATTGGCCAAATGTTTTTATTCTTTAAACGCATAAAATCTTTTTCGGTAGTCACTAAAATTTTATTTCCGCCTTCAAAACTATTATAATAACGTTCAATATCCTCAAGATCTTTTATCGAAAAATCGTGGTGATCAGAAAAAGGTAAATGTTTTACATCTGCCGCATATTCTTTTAAATAATTTACCATGGGCTGCGCATTGGCAATACCTGCGAAAGAAATTATCCTGAAACGGAAAAGATCATTGAGTGTATCGATTTTTTCGTTGATGTTGGTGATCGAATACAACTCCCCGTATTTTAAATAGCTAAAAAACACCTGTTGATGTGCTTTTGGATTTACATCCTTTAAAATATTCCTGATATCAACAGGGCTTGTCCTTTCAGGCGTTTTTGTAATGATGATCACATCTGCACGAATGATACCACTTTTAAATTCGCGTAATGTTCCTGCGGGAAGCATCATATCATTAAAATATAAATTGTTATAATCGCTTACAACAATATTTAATCCGCAGCGAATAGCGCGGTGCTGAAAAACATCATCCAGTAAAATTACTTTTGGCGCTTCATCTCCTGCAATTAATTTTTTCACACCGTTCACACGGTTAGCATCAACTGCAACCTGTACATTGTATTTGTATTTATAGATCAAAGGTTCATCACCAATATCTTCGGCAGTGCTGGTCTCATCAGCAATTAAAAACCCCGAAGTTTTACGTTTGTAGCCACGGCTAAGCGTTGCAAGCTTTGGTTCTTCCTGGCGTAATAATTTGATAAGATATTCTACTAAAGGAGTTTTACCTGCACCACCAACTGAAAGATTGCCAACGCCAATGGTGTGTACATCAAAGCGGGTTACTTTTAAAAAGCCGCCGTCGTACAAACGATTTCTTAATAGCGTTATTACGCCGTAAATAAATGCGATAGGGGACAGCAGTATTTTTAACCCGGGATTCAAACAGGTTAAATATGCTTATTTTTTTTGAAAAAGTAAAATATTAGCAGCTAAAAACGAATTACTTTTCTTCGTTATCGCCACTCACCTTCTGCAAGCCAAGCTGTGGCTGGTTCGGATCGAACTTAAGCTCATAAAAGCTAGAACCTCTATGATAACTTATATTTAAAATAGAGGTTTTATCCCATTCGGTAAACTTTTGCTTACCCATATTGGTAATTGTTTTTATACACGAGTTAACGTTCTTGGCTTTCCACTTAGCTACGTTGGATTTCGGATTCCATTTTACAAAATAAAGTCTTTGCTCTTTGCCTGAATTACAAACTCCGCCATCTGATTTTGATTTTGTGAAGGCTTGTAAAAATATTAGCATGTATGTTGTATCGCCAATTGTTTTTTCAAAGATCACTTTTTTGATCTCAGGCTCTTTTAAAATAGAATCATTTACGCAATAAGTAAGGTTGGTATCTTTATTTGCAATGTTAATGCATAATTGAATAGGTGGTTGCTTTGTTTTAAGCTTTGGGTTTGGGTAAGTTGTTTTTACCCAAAAAGACATTTTTTTCTTTCTTTGTTCTAATCTTAACGCATTTCTTAATGAATCATTTTTGATCTTTCTTTCCTTGTAAAAAACTTTTTTACCCGTAATAGCGTCAATTTCGGTTTCCGGCGGAAGTGTTAGCTCCAATAACTCTTCGGGAGTTTTTTCTTCTTCTATTTCAGCGCCGGTAGAATCTACTTTTGCAACTTTAGTTTTGGTTTTTGTGGTTTTGTTCTTTGTTTGGCCATTTACTGTAAACGACACAAAAAGTAAGGCAATGATAATTAGTCTATACATAAAGCGAAAATAATAAAATTTTTAGAGCCTGTTTAACTATTTTAGATAATTTTTAACCAAATGGGTCTTTAAAACTGTCCGTTCTCAACTAATTTTATTGCGCGCTCGATCATAATGTCTTCTACATTGGCGTCATATTCGGTTTTCATGTTATGGCCAAATAAACGGGCTACAGTTTGCCACATGGCTGCCTGAAAACTTCCCCTGAGTTGTTTTACAACGTCGTAAGTTGTTTTGCCCGACTCTCGGTCTATTAATTTCATTAAAACTTTGCCTTGTGATATAGTGAGTTCTTTTAGTTCTTCTTCAAATTCTTTTCTGAGATCTTTTTCACATACTTTCAAAAAAGCCTTTTTCATGTTCTCATCAGGCATTTTTGCAAGGGCCTTATCGTATTCTTTTAGCTTGGCGGCAGCTAGTATAGCATAAGGATAAACTTTTTTTACATTGTATTTGGTTCTTGTCCAAAGCTCATACTGGCGATGATTTTTAAATACAAATTCCGTATAAACGTAAATTGTATTAAGATCAACCACGGGCACTGTATCGCCATTAACTACTTCGGCGCGACAGCGGTAACCTAATTTTGGCGGAACCGTAAAATCCTGTGTATTTGTTTGGGCGTCTAAAAAGAGAGAGGAAAAGCTAATAATAGCAAGAGCAATGATCTTTGAATATTTGAAGGAATATGTAAAAAAACTTTTGCTCATATAATCCTTTATTATCTTTTACGCTAAAAGTAACCTGCAAGTTGCATACCAGAGCGTGTTAAAATTTATCAAATAATTTGTTTACACTTCTTTTTGGCTACAACTTCGTTAAATTTTTTAGCCATAATTTGTTTCATTATGCCTGCAAAATTTGTCTCGTTTCGCTCAAAAACAATCTATAAACAAATTTACTTTATAAATTCAAACAAGCTCTTAATTCAACCTGTTCGTTCTCCATTTGGTTTTTTTAACAGCCTCACCTGTTAAAATCCCCTGTTTTTCTTTACTATTTTCGAAAATAATTGCGCCTGCAATTGCTGCTATTTCTGAATACTCTTCGTTTTTAACATTTAAAACCTCAGGCGTATAATATTTCGCAATAAATCCTGTGTCAAAGTTGCCGCTTACAAAAGCATCGTGCTTTAAAACAAATTTACAAAAATCTAACGTTGTTTCAACACCAATTATTTTATAATCATCAATGGCCCTTAACATTTTTTCTATGGCTTCGGCGCGGTCTTTACCGTGTACGATCAGTTTTGAGATCATTGGGTCATAATAAATAGGAATATCCATACCCTCTTCAAAGCCATCGTCAACTCTAACTCCGGGGCCACTTGGGGTTTTATAAACCACTAATTTACCAATGTCTGGCAAAAAATTATTTGTTGGATCTTCGGCACAAACCCTTACTTCCAGGGCATGACCATTAATTTTAAGATCTGCCTGGCTGAAACTTAATTTCTCATTACGGGCCACTTTTATCTGTTCTTTTACAAGATCAAGGCCTGTTATCATCTCCGAAACCGGGTGTTCTACCTGTAAACGGGTATTCATCTCTAAAAAGTAGAAATTTAAGTCAGCATCCAATAAAAACTCAACCGTTCCGGCGCCGCTATAATTACACGCTTTTGCCACATCTACTGCGCATTTACCCATTTTTTCACGTAATTCAGGCGAAAGAACGCTGCTAGGCGCTTCTTCTATCAGTTTTTGGTGGCGACGCTGAATACTACACTCTCTCTCAAAAAGGTAAACGCAATTGCCATGATTATCTGCCAATAATTGTATCTCAATATGGCGTGGTTGGCTGGCATATTTTTCAATAAAAACAGCGCCATTACCAAAAGCAGAAATAGCCTCACTAATGGCCATCTTCATTTGCTCTTCAATTTCACTTTCTTTCTCAACAAGGCGCATGCCCTTGCCACCACCACCGGCGCTGGCCTTTATCAATAATGGGAAACCAACTTCTTTAGCCACTTTAACAGCCTCTTTCAGATCGCTTATAGCGCCTTCAGAGCCGGGGATCATAGGCACTTTATATTTTTTAGCAGTAGCTTTCGCGCTAAGCTTATCGCCCATAAGATCCATGCTTTCTGCGCTTGGGCCAATAAAAATAATACCTGCTTTTTTCACTTTTCTTGCAAAATCGGCATTCTCACTTAAAAAACCGTAACCGGGATGGATACCATCAACGCCTAATTCTTTACACACTGCAATAATCTTATCGGCCTGTAAATACGATTGAGCACTTGGTGGCGGACCAACACAAACAGCCTCGTCGGCATACTTTACAAAAAGGGCATTTCTATCTGCTTCAGAATAAATGGCAACGGTTTTAATTCCCATTTCGCGGGCACTGCGCATAATACGTAAAGCAATTTCACCACGGTTAGCTACTAATATTTTTTTCATTAATATAAATTATCAAATTGTTAGCGCTTAAAGATAATCAATATTCATATTGTAAAATAGGCCATAAATGTTTTAGTTTGTTATTATCTTAGATCAATGTTTTTCTTTTTATCAAAAATACTAGCCTTTTTATTTTCCCCATTACTTTGGGTATTTGTTTTGTTTTTATATTCATTTAAAACCAAAGTAGAGGGTAGGCCAAGAAAATTAAGGATAACAGCTTTGGTAATTCTTTATTTATGCAGTAACTCTTTCGTTATTGATGAATGCTTCAGGCAATGGGAGCCGCGCACGGTTGATGTTGACCTGCTCGAAACAAAATACGATGGCGCTATTATTTTAGGGGGAATTGGTGGCGTTGACCAGCGTTTGCAAAAAATAAATTTTGGATGGAGCGCTGATAGATTGTTCCAGATAATACCACTTTATTATAAAGGGCGGGTTAAAAAATTTATTTTTACTGGAGGCAGCGGTAGTATTGAATTTCCGGAGAATAAAGAGGGAGTTTATGTAAAAAAATATTTAAAATCTATAAGTATTCCTGATAGCTCAATGATCATCGAGTCGGAAAGTAAGAATACTTATGAGAACGCTGTTTTTACAAAAAAAATACTGGATAGTTTAAAAATGAATGGAAATTTTTTACTGGTAACATCTGCTTATCATATGCCGCGATCGTTAGCCGTTTTTAAAAAAGCAGGGTATAAAAATTTAACGCCATACACCACCAATAGGGTAAGCGGCGAAAGGCGTTATACTTTCGATCATTTATTTATTCCTAATCCCGATGCACTTTTTATGTTACAAACATTAATTCACGAATGGTTAGGCTATATTGTTTACAAAATAAAAGGTTATGCTTAAGTTTAACGAAGATCTGCTGCAATTTTTATGGCAGTATAAGCTTTTAATGCCTTTACCTTTAATTACAACAAGTAGAAAAGAAATATTTATTGTAAAGAATGGCGAACTAAATAAAGATTCAGGACCTGACTTTTTTAATGCGCAAATTAAAATTGACGAAGTTGTTTTAGTTGGAAATATTGAAGTGCATATTAAAACCAGTGACTGGTTAAAACATAAACACCAGCAGGATAAAAATTATGATAACATTATTTTGCATGTTGTTTATGAGCATGATGAAGATGTTGCGCAAAATCAAAACAACAATGTTGAGGTACTAGAGATAAAGAAATTAATTGCAGAGAACACAATTGCGTCTTATAATAAATTGAGCTCTTCAAAAGAAAAGATCCCCTGCGCCAATCAGTTATCAACTGTAAACGACCTTAAATTTATTGCCTGGCTGGAACGCATGACCATTGAGCGTTTGGAAGGAAAAGTAAAATTGATAGAGGATTATTTTAAGAGTGTTAATGGCGATTATACACAAACATTTTATTTTATGCTGTTGCGTAATTTTGGTTTTAAAGTAAATAGTTTACCTTTTGAATTGCTCAGTAAGAATTTGTCAATAACAACATTACTAAAACACTCAGATAATTTGTTGCAGCTGGAAGCTTTGCTGTTAGGAACTTCCGGTCTTTTAGAGAATCAGTTTGAAGATAAATACATTCAGCAATTACAAAACGAGTTTGATTATTTAAAAAATAAATATCAACTAATTCCATTAAATAAAGAGATCTTTAAATTCTCAAAATTACGTCCGGCTAATTTTCCAACCATTCGTTTAGCGCAATTTGCTAGATTGATAAATACAAAACCAGGTTTATTTATTGCGCCATACGATTTTTCTAATTATGAAGAAATTGTTTTAGCACTTAAAATAAATTTAGATGGGTACTGGAAAAACCATTATAATATGGATGGAAATGTAACATCAAAAGATCTTACTTTAGGCTTAACATCTATCGAGAACCTGATCATAAATACATTTGCACCCTTTTATTTTTTCTATTCAAAACGTACCGGTAAAGAAGAAATGGGTGATCTTGCCATTGAGCTTTTAAGCAAATGTGATTTTGAACAAAACACTAAGACAAAGCTTTTTTTGGAAAAGAAGACGGTTTTAAAAACTGCGGCCGATAGCCAGGCCACAATTAATTTATTTGACAATTATTGTGCAAAAAAGGCCTGTTTAAAGTGTGGTGTAGCTGCGTCGCTGTTAAAATAAACTTATTGCAATGAACAAACAGTACTTGCTTTAAGGCCGTTTGATGACCAGTTTCCATTATTTGTAATGTAATTTGTATAAGTGCTGTTAATGCTTTGGGCTTCATGCGAACAAACAGCAGTTGCTTCTTTTTCAGTCATCTTTTTATTTATTGGAGTATTTTTTGATGAATAACTCGTTTGAGAAGATGAATATATTACGGTTGTTGAGCAACGACAGTTATATTTCTTCCTTTTGCAAGAAGAAAAAACAGTTAAAATGACTAAAATATATATTAAATGTTTCATTTTTAATTTTAAAGAGTAATTGCACAATTAGTAAATATAGATTCTCCTCCATCTAACGCATAGTAGCCGTTGCCGGTAATACCATTTTGAAAATTGGTTTGAATAGCAACTCCTTCATGCGTACAGGCCGCTTTTGCCTTTTTTTCAGACATTTTTTTGCTGTAGGCTTTCTTTTCAGCTGGTATTATGATAGTTGTATAGCCGCTATTATTACTGTTTTTAAAAGTATAAGTAGTGTTACAGCTACAAGTGTAATTTTTTTTGCAAGAACTAAAACCAAAGATCAAAGTGCAGGCTAAAAAAAGTAAAATAAAGTTTTTCATAGGAAAGAATGAAGTAAAGCTATTAATTTTTTTTATATTTGTTATATGATCCGTAAAATAGTACAGTGGTTTGAGCAAAAGGCATTTGGCGTTTGCGAGTGGTGGGGAAAATCTTTGGGTATTAAAACAACCACTGTGCGTATGTATTTCATTTATCTTTCTTTTTTTACGTTCGGAAGCCCCATAATTATTTATTTTATTATGGCTTTTATTTTAGAACATAAAAACTATTTTAAGCCTTTTAGATCGCGCAAACGTAAAAGCGTTTGGGATATTGACTAATCTTAAAAATTAAAATATGAAAAAACTTTTTACCCTTTCGGCAATGGCCTTTGCAGGTTTTACTTTTTCGCAATCTATAAACGTAAAAGATGGTAGTGAAAAATTCAGCACTGGTAGCCAATATGCCATTACAACAACCATTTATGAGAATACTGCCGATGAAGCAATAAGCGAATGGAAAAAAGTGTTGAAAGATTTTAAAAATGAGAAAGTAAAAGATAACGATAATGAAGTTTTTGGAGATAATATCTTAATTAAAGAATGGGGAAATAACCCGGTAGATGTTTACACCAAATTTGAAGAAGATAAAAAAGCAAAGACCGTGAAAATGAGTACGGCCGTTGATCTTGGCGGCACTTATTTAACTTCAGCCGATAAAGATAAGACCAGGCTCATTGAAAAAATGATGAAGGATTTTGCTGTAAAAATGACAAAAGAACCAATAACCGCAGCAGTAAAAGCGGCAGAAAAACAACAGGCAAAATTAGAGGATGATCAAAAGGATCTAGAAAAAGATAACAAGAACCGAAAAGAAGATATTGAAGATTACAAGAAAAAAATAGTAAAAGCGGAAAAGGAAATAGTTGAAAAAGAAGCGGCCATTGAAAAGAAAAAAGGTGAAGTAAGTATTCAGAAAAAAGTGGTTGATGCCAGCGCCGGTGCAGTTAGCGAACAGGCAAAATCAGCAAAAAATATTTTAGAGAAATTGGAAGATCAACAAAAAGATCTTGAAAAAGATAAGAAGAATTTAAAAGAAGATATTGAGAATTACAATAAAAAAATTAAAAAGGCCGAAGACGATATTAAAAAGAATGAAGATGATCAGGTAAAGAAAAAAGCTGAGATCGAAACGCAGAAAAAAGAAGTTGAAGCCGTAAAAAAGAAATTGGACGCGGTTAATTAATCCGGAAATTTGCGTTAGGGATGTGAAGGGCTTGGTGCGTAACGGAGTGGAGCACGGTAGCGAAGCGAACCCCGTAACAGCCCGAGCCGCAGGCAACGCCCAAAAAATATTTATAAATTATTTTCTCTATTCTCTTTTTTATTTTCTTCAGAAAGATCGGGTAAAAAAGAAAGGATCAAAGTTGCAACACCCGGTAACAAAATTCCTATTAGGAACCATTTTTTTGGATCACGTCCTAATTGCTTTGCGTAAAAATAGGTGATTGTTGGTAACCCCAACAACATCATTAAGCCCAGACTTATAAAAATACCTGCGCCCATTATACGTTTATTTATTTAATTCCTCCCAATATTCTGCTCCACGACGTGTATGCGGTATAACAATAGTGCCGCCAACAATATTGGCAACTGCAAATATTTCATAGATCTCTTCTGTAGTACAATTTTGCTCTTTGCATTTGCCTAAATGATATTTAATGCAATCATCACAGCGCAATACCATGCTCGCTACAAGGCCAAGCATTTCTTTAGTTTTTACATTTAAAGCACCTTCAGAATAGGTTTGTGTGTCTAAATTAAAAAGGCGTTTAAGCACCAGGTTATCTTTTCCTAAAATAACATCGTTCATTTTTGAACGGTACTCATTAAATTCGTTTACTTTTTCGCTCATAATTATTTTATTAAACCAAAATCCTTTACAATATAATAGGTCAGAAAAAAATCAATGTCTGTAGAAAATATCCTTTCTTTACCACCTTGCCTTTCGCCATCGCCAACATCAACAGGCAATGCATGGCTTACATCTTTTATTTTGTAAAACATAACTGCGGCCTTTTGCTTACCATCGCCATAAATATAAAGATCTACTTTATCGTTATTTCCAAACCTGGGCACGCCATCTGTTGGTTGATCTGTAATACCATGAACATTTGTCCACTGTTTAATGATCTCTTCTGCATAACCATAATCCGTTACAAAATCTTCGGTACCATGAGCAAGAATAATGCGCGGATATTTACCTGTATAAAATGTATTTTGATTACGAACAAGATCACCCCATTCTTTTGCGGTTCTGACTTCTGTTTTTCCTAAAAGATTAATTGTTTTTAAACCAATAAATGTTCGGTAAGGGATGGCACCACATATGGCAGCAGCATTAATTAACCAGGGGTAATTTGCGCAAACTACCTCGCTCATACAAGCACCCGCCGAAGCACCGTAAAGAAAAATGCGCGTTGAATCTACTTTTAAAGTATCAATGGCGTAACGCATCATTTGATAAATAGATAAACACTCGCCATTCTTATTAATATCGCTTTCTAAAAAAAAATTAAAACAGTTAGATGCGTTATTAATGATCTTTTGTTGAGGATAGAATACTACAAAATCATTTTTTATTGCGGCTTTTTTCCAATCTGATAATTCTTCGATCTTCTCGGCATTCTGAACACAACCATGCAACACAACAACAACAGCTTTATTTTTTGCTAAAGAATCGTTAAACGTAAAAAGTTTTAAATTGCCAGGGTTCGAGCCAAAATTGGGTACTTCTTTAAGACCCGCACTAAATAAAAACAGTTTGCTAACAATACAAAATAAGAGCAAGCGATATTTTATTTGATTTTTCAAGATCAATTCAGATTATGTTTTTTCATCACCCATTTAGAAACAAACACGCTTATTTCATATAATAGATACATGGGTATGGCTACCACCATTTGCGAGGTAACATCAGGGCTAGGTGTAATTACAGCCGCGGCAATTAAAATAATAATAACAGCGTGCTTGCGGTATTTTCGCATAAACTCAGGCGTTAAAAGTGTCATGCGCGTTAAAAAATAAACCAATATTGGCATTTCGAAAATTATTCCCGCAACTAAGGTCATGGTACTTATTAATGAGATATAATCGTCAAATGTATTTTGTGTTTGTACAATGCCGCTTGATGAAACCTGGTAATTGATCAAAAAGTTATAGCTCATTGGGAAGAGTAAAAAGTAACCGAAAAAGATCCCGATCAAAAATAAAATGGAAGCAATAACAACAAATATTTTTACCGGGCCAATTTCTTTATTTTTTAAAGCCGGGCGAACAAATTTCCATAACTCCCATAATACAAAAGGAAAACCAAGAATGATCCCGCATAAAAACGAGATCCACATGTGATTAAAAAATTGTTCAGATGCGCTTAAGGTTTGAAGATGCGCCGGTTTAATGGTCATGCACATGACATCGCCGGCGCCAATTTTATGACCAAGACTACATAATACTTTGTAAGAAATAAAATCTTGTTGCAGCGGACCAAAAATTATTGTATCAAAAACAAAATCGTTCAAACAAAAAGCGGCAATAGCAAAGATCATGATCACAGCAGCACTGCGCACCAAATGCCAACGAAATTCTTCCAGGTGCTGGAGGAACGACATTTCTTTACCTTCTGTTTTTGTAGATTTATCTGAACCGAAAAAAGCCATTTATGGCTGCAAATTTACACTAAAACCCACTGATTTCAAATCTTCCCAAAATAAAGGGTACGATTTGGAAACAACTTCCGGGTCATTGATGTTAAGCTGCCCGAAAACCATTGCCAGCGGGGCAAAGCTCATGGCTATGCGGTGGTCATTATAGGTATTTATTTGAATTGTTTCTTGTTTTAGGTTTCTTGTTTGGTGAATAGTTAGTGAATCCTGGCTTATACTCACAATGGCTCCAAACTTTTCCAGCTCTGTTTTTAAAGCTAAAATTCTGTCGGTTTCTTTTATTTTTAAAGTTTTTAAACCGCTTAATTCTGCTTTTATTCCTAAACCAAAACAAGTTACCGCAAGTGTTTGGGCAAGATCCGGGCAATCTGTAAAATCGTATTTAAAATGGTTTGTAGTGTTTGAGTTTTTTGTAAGAATGAGCTGATTGCCTTTAAATTCTGATGAAACACCAAGCTCTTTATAAATTTCAGATAAAACAGAATCGCCTTGTGATGAGGATCTTTTTAAACCTGTTAATGTAATTGATGCGTTTTTATTTAAAGCAATTAAACTATACCAATAAGAAGCGGCCGACCAATCGGATTCAATGAAAAATGTCTTGTTTCTCGTTTCTTGTTTCTTGTTTTTGGTTGGAGTTATTTTAATTGTATTTAAAACAGTAGATACTTTTATTCCAAATTCGCTTAACAGATCTAAGGTCATTAATATGTAAGGCCAAGAAACAATTTCGTTCTTTAATGTGAGATCTAAACCATTTTCAAATTTTGGAGAGATCAGTAATAAAGCGGAAATGAACTGGCTGCTAATGCTTCCGTCTATTTCGATTTTCCCGCCTTTTAATTTTTTACCGTTTATTTTTAATGGAGGAAAATTTTCTTTTTCCAGATAAGAAATATCTGCGCCTAAAGAACGTAATGCATTTACCAATTCGCCAATTGGTCTTTGTTTCATGCGTTCAGATCCTGTTAAGATCCATTCACCTTCTTTAATTGCTAGATAAGCAGTTAAAAAACGCATATCTGTTCCTGCATGGCCAATATCGATGGTAGCCTGCGGTTTACTTTTTATTTGATCGAGCGCTTTTCGTAAATGTTGTGTGTCTTCTGAAGTAGAGATATTTTCAAGAGTAAGATCAAGCTCTAATACTTCTTTAAGGATCAATAAACGGTTTGTAATGCTTTTAGAACCCGAAAGCCTTATGCTTGAATTTAAAATATGTTCGGGCGCCTTTAATTCTAACATCAGGCTAAGGCGTTATAATGATCGAATGCTTTTTTAATTTGTGTTTCATTTACTTCTACATCAAATTTGCCGGATCCGATCTTGTTAATCAATGCAAAACGGAATTTATTTTTGGAGGTTTTTTTATCGTTCTTCAATAATTCCAAAATAGCACCAAGGCTCAATTCAATTTTAACAGGTTCAAATACGCTTTTAAGAGTTGAGTTTACATCTTCAAATTCTTTTTTGGAAATAAGCTTTTTTTGAAAGGCAATATGGGTTTCTACGATCATACCAATTACAATAGCTTCGCCGTGTAACAATTCATTAATAGTGCCTAATAAAAGCGCTTCAATAGCGTGACCGATGGTATGCCCAAAATTCAGGATCTTGCGGATCCCTTTATCAAAAGGATCTTTTAAAACGATCTTATTTTTTAAGCTAATGCTTTTAGTGAACACTTGTTCGGAATTATGCTCCGGTTTTAAAGTCCTCAAAACATTCCAAAAAGCTTTATCAGAGATGAGGGCAATTTTAAAAACTTCGGCCAAACCATTTTTATAATGGCGTTGAGGTAAGGTCTTTAAAAATTCAGGATATACAAAAACCGCTTTTGGTTGCGCAAATGTGCCTATTGAATTTTTTAGGCCCGCAAAATCAATTCCGGTCTTTCCACCAACGCTCGCATCGGCCATGGCCAATAAAGAAGTTGGAATATTCATAAAATCAATGCCTCTTTTATAAGTTGACGCGCAAAAACCACCCAAATCACTTACTACACCGCCGCCTAAATTAATGATCAGTGAATTTTTATCGGCCTTATTCTCTATTAACGTTTGCCAAATATGCGCGCTAAAATCCAGCGATTTACTTTCTTCGCCACTTTCCAGCTCAATTATTTCTGAATTTTTTAAAGCCGGGCAAGCCATTATTAAAGTTGGTAAACAAAATTGAATGGTGTTTTCATCGCAAATAATAAAATGCGATGAATATTTTGCGCTTTTTAAAAAAGCAGAAAGTTTTTTTAAAGCGTCTTTTCCAATAATAATGTTATATCCTAACGATCTTATAACAGGCATGGTTAAAATTAAGAATAATATTTGAAGGCTTAACCACAAAGAGCACAAAGCTATCACTGAGCACACAAAGTTTATAGCCTTAGTGTTCTTTGCGCCTTCTTAGTGATCTTTGTGGTTAAGTTTCCAACCAATTCTTAATAATGATCTCTCCATATTCTGAAAGAATAGATTCCGGATGAAACTGAACGCCGCTTACATTAAATGTTTTGTGTCGTAATGCCATAATTGTTCCGGTATCGTCTTCAGCAGTAATAATTAGATCTGAATTTATTTTATTTTCATCAATTACCCATGAATGATACCTGCCGACATTAAAACGAGTGGGGCAATCTTTAAAAAGCGGATCTTTTTCTATAATATTAACCGGTGTTGCCAATCCATGAAAAACGGTTTCTAAATTTTTTAAAGGCGAATTAAAATATTCACCTATTGCCTGCAAACCTAAACAAACACCCAAAATATTTTTTGTAGGATGATACTTTTTGATCAGTTCGGGCATTATGCCTGCATCTTTTGGCAAACCTGGTCCAGGCGAAAGCATGATCTTTGAGTAGTTATTTACTTCATCAATACTTATTTTATCGTTCTTAATTACTTCAAAAGGTATATCGCTTACTTTTTCAACCAAATGAGCAAGGTTGTAAGTAAAGCTATCGTAATTATCAAGTATTAAAAGTTTCATTATAGGCATAAAGTTAGTTATTTTTAAGGAGGGATCATTTAAGACCACGAATCCAAAACAATCGATCATTCGTAAATTAACATATGCAACGAAAATACATTTACCAGATCTTGCTTTTAATTATTTTAATTTTTGCAGCCTTTAAAATGCAACCACCTAAAACCATTGCTTATTTGCCGTTAGGCGATTCGTATACTATATGTACCGGGGCAACCGAAAAAGAATCGTGGCCAGTTATACTTACTAATCATTTATTTGAAAATAAAATTGATTGTAAATTATTGGATAACCCGGCAAGAAATGGTTTTAGTACACAAAACCTGATCGATAACGAATTACCTTTGATAAAAAAGCTAAAACCCGATATGGTTACCGTATTAATTGGTGTGAATGATTGGGTGAGAGGTGTTACAAAAGAAACATTTACCAAGAATTTTATTTTTATCCTGGATGAGGTTCAAAAAACGATTCCCGATAAGAAAAAAGTTATTTTAATTACTATTCCGGATTTTGGAGTAACGCCATCCGGTAAAAATTATGGTAACGGAAGAGATATTGGAAAAGGGATTGCTGAGTTTAATGCAATAATAACTGCCGAAGCTAAAAAAAGAAATTTGCCTTTGGTAGATATTTATGATCTTTCGAAAGCAATGAAGGATGATGCAACTTTGGTTGCCGCCGATGGACTGCATCCTTCTGCCAAAGAATATGCGTTATGGGAAAAGCTGATCTTAAAAGAAGCATTGACCTTATTAAAATGAAAAAAGCGGACCTTTTTGGGATCCGCTCTTGCTGTTTGTGTGTTTATTTATTGTATTTTTTATTTTCCAAGATCTTCAAAATTCACTTCTGAACCTGTTGATTCGTTATTATTGTGCTCACTATGTTCTTTTCTTGGTTCTATCTCAGGTGCGTTTTCCTTAATGTGTGCAACTGCTTCGTTCAATCCTTCTACGAATTTTTCAAAGTCTTCTTTATATAAGAAGATCTTATGTTTTTCATAGCTGAATTTACCATCAGTACCAAAACGCTTCTTACTTTCAGTAATAGTTAGGTAGTAATCATTTCCACGAGTGCTCTTTACATCAAAAAAGTAAGTACGCTTTCCGGCCCTTACAGATTTTGAGAACAAGTCTCCACTTTCATTTTTTTCAAGTTCTTCCGACATAGTAATAAGTTTGACTGGGGACAAATATTAGAAAAACTTTTTAAGGTTTATCAATGTGTTAATAATTCGCCAGTATTGTTAATAGCCTGACATTTCAAAAAAATCAATTTTCTGCGTTGCCCTTCAAAATTAAAGCCCTCATTTACTAAAAATAAACTCAGGGTTTAATTTTTCGGGCGCCTTGACTATTGAATTTTTAGAAATGCCGAAATAAAAAAAGCCGCTCTAAATGTCAGAACGGCTTTTTCTTTTAATTATGTAAGAATTATGATTTTTCTTCTTTTTTAATTTCTTTGATGGCTTTTGCACTGTCGAACATTTTTTGAGCGGTTGCTTTATCAAATGGTTCAGCGTCGGTACTTTTAAGATCTTCAATGCAATAATCAGTGTTTCCTATTTTTTGGTTAACTACGAAATGGAACTCAGGCTTAACGATCTCACTTTCCCAAAAAATGGCAGTAGGTTCTTCAACAACGTAATTTTTGAATTTTAAAACTTCGTCTTCTTTAATGTCTTTTTTCTTTAGATCAAGATCGGCGGCCTGCTCATTAATTGTAATTGCAAAGCTGGTACCTACTTTAATGTCTAAAGATCCTGAAGATTGTTCAATGATCTCAAGTTTTGCGGCTACAGTATCAGGCACAAAAATGGCAAATGGCTTTCCGTATTTACTAAGGTCTAAAACATTCATGCCTTGTGGGGCAACAATGGCTTCTTGTTCTGCCTTTTTGCCACCGCAAGAAATTATGGTTGATGCGATAAGGGCAATGGATAATAAGTTGATTAGTTTTTTCATCTCGTTTATATTTTTAATAATAGTGTAAATATAAATTAAATTTTGAGATGATTAATTTTTGCAGGACACAAAAATAAAAGGGCAAAAAAAAACCCCGCTTTTGCGGGGCTTCTTTCTTATTTTTTCTTAGCTGCTTTTTTTGCAGATTTTTTCTTAGCTGCTTTTTTAGGAGCTTTTTTAGCTGCCTTTTTTGCACCTTTTTTAGCTGCTTTTTTAGGAGCGCTTTTTTTTGCTGTAGCTTTTTTAGCTGTTGCTTTTTTTGCCATGGTTTTTTTGTTTTTGAGATTTGTTGATACGAAGTAAATAAATTTTTCAGAGTTATCTAATTATTAAGTGATTATTTTTTCAACATTGCTTTGTTGAAATTGTTAATAGCGGAATATATGAGGTCAATTATTAATTACAATATGAGCATTTAAATAAAAATAAAATTTTATGATGCTCTGTGTGTATTGATTTCATTAGTGTTTCAGAGGCGATGGTATTTTTAAAGATAATAATTGATGATCTGATTTTTGAAAAAGCGTCAAAAAACCGAAAAGTGATTTTTTTATTCTTTGATCAAAATTTCTTCTTCAATTTCCCAATCTGCTAAAACTTTTATTGGTTTTGAATGAATAAAAACATGTTCGGGTTGAATTTTCAAGTTCAGATCACCAGTATCCCATTTTTTATTTTCATTCACATCAAACACAATTTTAATTTTATATGTACCCGGTGTAACACTAGTAAAATCAATAGTTACAGCGTTACTGCCCGATAAACTAAATGCAACAAATTGTTCTCTGACGATTTGTTCCTGATCATTTATCACCTGAACTAAATAACCTTGTTTTTTATTAAAAAGCAGTTTTAAGCTTAATTTTCCAAGTTCATTTTCACTCTGAGTTTGAAAATTGATCAATGAACTATCATTTTTGTTACCATTAACATCAAAAAAAGCATTTGTGTCTGTTTTTAATGAATAATCAAGTCCTTGTTTTAGTTTATTACCAATTTCAAGTGTATTAATGTTTATCCACTTGTATTTTAATGGCTGATCTGATATCAAACTATCTTTCTTACTTAGCAATTTAAGCTTGCTGATATTAGTTCTTGCAGTATCCATCCAATTTAAAAATGTAAGCTGAAACGGCTTGTTGATAGGTAGCTTGCCGGTTGCAGCATTGCTATTAATAATAAAATTGCGCTTAACTACATTTACTTTTGGCAATTGTACTTTAACGGTATCTGTTTTTTTAAAAGAGATATTATTGACCAATAAAACCAAAGTATCTTTTAAATTTTTGTAATAAAAGGATAAAGTGTCTTTTTCCTTACCCACATTTGTTTCAAAGATGTTCTTTGCGTCGTCTTTAATTAATGTTTTTAGATCTAAAACACATTTTTTATTTAAAATTACCTGGCTAAAACCATAATAAGGCGAATTTATTTTTTTAATGAATGCTTTTGGCGGTTCTTCTTTAAATAAGCTAAACTTAATGCTTGTGTCTGAACTAAGATCGAGTAACGAATCATTAAATGCTATGCGTTCAACATCGCCATCATACATATAATTCTTATTCTTATCAGCTAACGCATATCCCTTATATATAGCATGCGGTAAATTGCCAAACTTAAATTCTCCACTTTCAGTTGTCCTGGTAATATAGTTAGGTGTTTTTTTATAGGGAAGACTATCTATATCTTCTGCCTTATTATATAGTCCTATTATTATATCTTTTTCGGGTTTATTATTAAATGCATTGAGTACAATACCTCTTATCCTGAGTGAATCGATGTTATTGCCAGTTGAAAATACGTATTCAAAATTTTCAAGTGGGTTTGCTTCCGTCATATCAATAATGGCCTTACCAAAATAAAAACGGTAAGTGGTGTTTGGTAAAAGTGTTTGTTTATTAAAGGAGATGATCAGTTTTTTTCCATCAGCGCTTATATCAGGATCAAAACCAAGTTTGGGCGATATAATCAATTGATTGGGCAGGTCGGTAAGCTTAATGTGCTCGTCAAATTTTAAAATGATCTGCGCTGAATTAAAATTTACTGTTTTATTTGCAGGAATGGCTTCCACTAATTTTGGAGGAGCGGTATCGCGAACGCCTCCACTTAATGTTCCTATCTGGGCACATCTTTCTAATAAAAGAATAAAAAGAACCGCTAAAACTATTTTTACTGCCTGCTTTGCCATTAATTAACAGCTGTAAAAGTAAAACATTATTCCATTAAAGCATATCTTTACATATCGCATTGCTTAGCTATTATCTTAAAATATTAAAAAAACTATCACTTTATAAAGCATATAACTTTATAAAGCTGGCTTTTGGTTTTTATTATTCCCGTCTTATTAATAAGCCTGTTCAAACAGCTTTACCCTTTTTTATAAGTATTGAACCAACTACCAGCTGTAATTTGCGTTGCCCGCAATGCCCGAGTGGTTTGCGCGAATTTACCCGCCCAACCGGCATGCTTCAAAATCAATTGTTCGAAAAGATCATTTTACAAACCAAAAAGCATTTGCACAGCCTTACTTTTTATTTCCAGGGTGAACCTTATCTGAATCCGGATTTTTTAAAAATGGTTTCTTTTGCCAACGATCATAATATTTTTACAATAACAAGTACAAATGCACATTATTTGACTGAAGAAAATGCAAAAAAGACAATTGAGAGCAAATTGGATAAATTAATTATTTCGGTTGATGGTATTACCCAGGAAGTTTATGAAAAATACCGCATTGGTGGTAATTATAATAAAGTAATAGAAGGCACCAAAGAAATTTTAAAACAAAAAAAACTCCTAAACAGTAGATCACCACATGTTGTTTGGCAATTTGTGGTATTTAAAACCAACGAACATCAAGTTGAAGCTGTAAAAAAATTAGGCAAAGAATTGGGCGTTGATGAGGTAAAGATAAAAACAGCACAGATCTATGATTTTGAGAACGGGCATGATCTTATTCCTGAACAGGAAGAATATTCACGTTACAAAAAAGGTGATTCGGGCAAATTTGAATTAAAAAATAAATTATTGAACCAGTGCTGGCGTATGTGGCAGGGTTGTGTAATAACATGGGACGGAAAAATTGTGCCTTGTTGTTTTGATAAAGACGCCAAATACAAATTGGGCAATTTAGAAAAAGACAGCTTTGAGAGCATTTGGTTTTCTGAATCGTATAATAATTTCCGTCGTTCGATCTTAAAGAGCAGGAACCAGATTGATATTTGTACAAATTGTACGGAGGGGACTAAAGTTTGGTCATAACTCTGAAATGTTTAAGCCACAGATTTCGCTGATTGCACAGAAAATTTTCAAAGTGTGATTTTGGCTTTAATTAGTTTTGTCCCAAAGTTCTCTAGCAAATTGCCGAGTAGTTAATCCAAAACCATTAACTTGGCCAGAAGTCAAAATGATTTTGTCTCCAACTTTATACTTTGTGCCAAGCCTATTATCAGCAATGCCGTTATTATGCATTAAACAATTTCTAATATCATTTGCATGACTCAAAGAAATGATTAATTCCGAGTCAATTTCCGAAATATGTTTTTCTATAAATTTAATTTTTTCTGAAAACGTTAAGCGACGTGCCTGTTCAAAAGCTAAATGAGAATTAAGAGTTTCGCTTTTTTCATTAATAACTCTAAGTGTGACCTTATAATCGTTTTTATTTGGATTTTGCTCCAGATATTTTGTCAATCGTTTTGTTAAAAAGTCTTCAAAATGAGTAAACCCTAATATGAATGCAGAAGTTGAAATATGTGATGAATAATTTTCGTAATTCTCCTTATATAGCTGTTCAATTGTGAGTCCAATATTAAACCTATCATGTTTCTTTATTTGATGGTAGATATTTTCGTTGGAAACCTCAAGGAAACCTATTAATAAATTTAATTGATTTAATAAATACTCTATATCTGTCATTTTATTAATCTATATCTGCGCTATCTGCGAAATCTGTGGCTTAAAACTATTCATCCGCCCCAAAGATCTTTGTGATCACATCTTTATTCTTTTCGGCAATTATTTTTCGCTTCAGGCTCAATTTTGGAGTTATCTCGCCCGATTCAACCGTCCAGTTGCCTTTAATTAATTGTGTGCGTTTTAATTGTTCGTAAGGGGCAAGGCTTGTATTAATGGCTTTTATGTGAGCGTTAATTATTTTTTTGATCTCATCATGTTCGTGTAATTGATCATTGCCCGGCCACTCAATATTATTTTTATTAAAATGTTCTTTAAAGTTTAATATCGAAGGTATGATGATAGCCGAAGCATATTTTTGCCCTTCGCCAATTACCATACAATGCTCTATAAACTTGCTTTCTTTTAATTTATTTTCAATGGCCACCGGCGAAATATATTTTCCGGCGCTGCTTTTAAAGATCTCTTTTTTACGATCGGTAATTTTTAAGAAATTATTGCCAACAAATTTTCCAATATCACCGGTATGGAACCAACCTTCGCTATCAATCACTTCGGCAGTTGCTTCAGGGTTTTTGTAGTAACCCATCATTAAGCTTTCACCTTTCATTAATATTTCGCCATCTTCTTCGGCAATTTTTACTTCTGTATTTCTAATTACATGGCCAACTGTTCCAAACATTTGGTTACCTGCTCCTAAACGGTTAACGGCAACAACCACACAAGTCTCAGTTAAACCGTAACCCTGTAATAATTTTAAATTGGCACAGGCAAAAATGCGTTCTACTTTTGGGTTTAATGCGGCGCCACCACTTACAATTACAAAAACATTTCCGCCAACGGCCGCGCGCCATTTTGAGTACACCATTATATCACAGATCTTTCTTTGAAATTCGTACCATGGTCCGTTGGCTCCATCTAATTCATATTTCTCTGCTAATCTTACGCTCCAGTCAAAAATTGTTTTTTTAAATCCGCCTAATTTTTCGCCTGCTGACATAATTCTTTCCAACACGCGTTCTAATACGCGCGGAACGGCCACAAAAATTTCGGGTTTTATATCACGGCAATTATCGCCAATCGTTTCAAAATTCTCTGCATAATAAATACTCACGTTTTGATATAAATACATGGTATTTAAAAAACGCTCGTACACATGGTTCAATGGCAAAAAACTTAAAGCGCGCCAGTTGGGCGTAAATGGGGCAATATCCTGGCAATTTAAAACATTGCGAACCAAATTACGATGAGAGATCATCACGCCTTTTGGTTGGCCGGTTGTGCCCGATGTATATAATAAGGTAAGCAGATCGTTTTCGGTGACCTTACTTTTTATTTCTTCAATTTTAGTAAGATCTAAATTTTGTTTTCCTAAATCTAAAAATTCGTCAAACGATTTAACGCCTTCGATAGGATGAAAACTGAACACGTATTTTAAATGTGGTAATTCTGCTTCTAAACTTGCCAGTTTTTGAAACGTAGATTTTTCGGAGATAAAAATAATTTTTGCTTCGCAATGATTTAAAATATATTTAAGATCGCCGCTGCTTATGGTAGGAAAAATTGGAGCCGTTGGCATGGCTACCTGCTGCGCACCATAATCCACAAAATTCCATTCGGGCATATTGCTGGCCATAATGGCAACAGCATCGCTGCTTTTTAAACCTAAATGTAAAAGTGCCGAGCCCACATAATTTGCTTTATTTACAAAATCAGCAACACTGTGCTTTACCCATTGTTTATTTTCTTTTGCTGTTAAAATATCATCCTTTGTTGAGGTATTCTTCAGCTTATCAAGAATATCAAAAACTCTTTTTATCTCCATAATACAAGTTAAATTTCTTAAAAATTAAGCGAATAACAAAAGGTTTTCTTTCAGGATTTTTCTTTTGTCACTTTTGTCGCGCAAAAGTAACCAATCCCGATATCTATCGGGATTCGATCTTTCGAAGTGTGATTATTCCGAATGCTGCGCCAGGGATTGCAACGGAAATCCTTTTTAGCTTTTTCAGCTAAAAAGATTGAAGTGTAAAGCCCGCCCGGGCGCTCAAAAAAAGAGATTTATCACTATTTTGTTCCTTTTAGTAATTGATTATTTTTAAGTAACTTTGCTTCTCAAAATTTAGCTATGATCGTTATTACAGGCTCAGCCGGATTTATTGGCAGTTGCATTGTTTCAAAATTTAATTCGGAAGGAATTAATAATCTTGTTTTAGTGGATGATTTTTCAATCAACGAAAAACAGGCTAATTATACTTTAAAAACCTTTTACCAAAAAATAGAACGCAAACATTTTATTGAATGGTTTGATAATAATTATAATATTGTTACCGATGTTATTCATGTTGGCGCCAGAACGGATACCACCGAAAAAGATGTTCATATTTTAAATGAACTGAATTTAGAATACACAAAAGCCATTTGGACTATTTGCGCAAAGAATAAGATCAATTTAATTTATGCTTCTTCTGCCGCCACTTATGGTTTGGGTGAATTTGGTTACGATGATGATGAAACAAAAATTCAGCATTTAAAACCATTAAATCTTTATGGCGAAAGCAAGAACGATTTTGATAAATGGGCTTTGCAACAAAATAGCTGCCCGCCAAACTGGTACGGTTTAAAATTCTTTAACGTTTATGGCCCGAATGAATATCATAAAGGCAGGATGGCTTCTGTTATTTTTCATTCTTTTCATCAAATAAACAATACTGGCAAGGTGAAATTATTTCGTTCGCACGATCCAAAGTATACCGATGGCGGACAATTACGTGATTTTGTATACGTAAAAGATGTGGTGAGTGTTATTTGGTTCTTATATTCTTCAAAGATTAAAAGTGGTATTTATAATTTAGGGAGCGGAAAAGCCCGCACCTTTTTAGATCTTGCCAACGCAACTTTTAAAGCTTTGGATAAAGAACCAAATATTGAATTTATTGATACACCAATTGATATTAGAGATAAATACCAATATTTTACTGAGGCAAATATGAGCAAACTCATTAATGCCGGTTATTCAAAAAAATTCACCAGCCTTGAAGATGGTGTAAGTGATTATGTGAAGAATTACCTTATCAAAGGGAACTATTTTTAACCACATAGAAACATTAACAACCAAAGTTTTTAAAAATGCACACAAAGTTTCTTTGCCGTAGGCGAAGAATTCTATGTTTTGCTTTGTGCGTTAAGCGTTTTTTTTCTAAAACTATGTGCCTATGTGGTTAAATTTTTAAGCAAAAACGGGATGTATTTCGTAAAGATATTTTTCCTAAATTTAGGTTATGAGAATGTATTTAAAACTAGCCTGCCTGTTATTGGCATTAACAGGCGCCGATCTTTCCGCGCAAAATTATAGCTGTCAGCATGGTAAGCAAATGCAAGCTTCTACACCTATATATTATAGTGCCGAAAATTTAAGAAGCGATACTTTTGATATATTAAAGTATACCATCAATTTAGAGATAGGTAATTTTACCACAAAGAATATTTTTGGCAATACACAAATTCGCTTTGCGCCAAAAATGAATGGTAAAACATTTATTCGTTTTGATCTTTTAAAGTTAACGATCGATTCTATTAAAGAAAATTCTACCTTATTAACCTATACGTACAATGATACGGTTGTAAAAGTGAATTTTACAGCGCCAAAAAACACAACCGATACATCAATATTTACAGTTTATTACCACGGTTTACCACAAGGTGATCCAAGTGGTTGGGGCGGGTTTTATTTTGATAACAATTCGGGCAATCAATACGCGTATAATTTAGGTGTTGGTTTTGGCGCCAAGCCACACAATTATGGCCGTGTTTGGTTTCCATGTTTTGATAATTTTGTAGAGCGCAGTAAATATGAATTTAATATTACTAGCGATTCAACAAGAAGAGCTTATTGCAACGGGCAATTAATGTCAGATGTTGTTACTTTAGCTAAACGTACCCGCAAATGGGTGTTGAATGAAGAGATCCCAACTTATTTAGCAAGCGTTAGCGTTGCAAGATACAGGCAGGTGAACTGGAGCATTAATGCTTTGGATGGTATAAAACCAATTACTTTAGTAGCTGCGGGCACCGATACAACAGCCATGAAAAACGGCTTTGTTCATTTAAAAAATTGTATTGATGGTTTCGAGAATTATTTTGGCCCATACAAGTGGAACCGTTTTGGTTACTGTTTAGTGCCTTTTAATAGTGGTGCTATGGAACATGCAACTAATATTTCATATCCAAAGGCGGTTGCCGGAAATCTTGCTTACGAAGCCGACCTGATGGCACACGAATTATCACACCACTGGTGGGGAGATCTTATTACCTGCGAAACACAGGAAGATATGTGGATAAACGAAGGCATGGCTACTTTTAGTTCCTACATGTTCTTAGAATGGCAATATGGTAAAGCAAGTTATTTAAATTCGGTAAAAAATGAGCACGATGTTTTATTGCATTATCTTCATAAAACAGACGGTGGCTTTAGAGCGGTAAGTGGTATTCCGCATAGTACAACTTATGGTGACCATGTTTATAAGAAAGGCGCAGATATTGCTCACACGTTAAGAGGATATATGGGCGATGTTGCGTTTTTTAATGGAGCAAAATATGTAATGCAACAAAACGCATTTAAAAGCTTAAACAGCATTCAATTCAGAAATTTATTGCAAACAAGCAGCGGGCAAAACCTTACCGATTATTTCACTAATTGGGTGTTTAATGGTGGTTGGTCACATTTTTCTATCGATTCGGTAAAATATAATGCGATCACTGCTACAAACGTAGATGCTGTAATTGCATTAAAACAAAAAACATACGGCACAACAGTTTTGCATAACAGCGTTCCTTTAGAAGTAACTTTTTTTAAGAGCGACTGGTCAAGCGTAGTTAAAACAGTTACAATGAGCGCTGCAACAGGAAACTTTACAGTAACGGGTCTTCCGTTTACTCCGGTGTATCATGCTCTAAATTATGATAGTAAAATTGGCGATGCTACCTCTCACGATTATAAAACTATAAAAACGGTTACCAATTATAACTATGCCCTTGGAAAGGTTTTTTTAACGATTAAAAACAAAGGAGCAGATTCAAGCTTGCTTCGCGTAATTCATAATTATGTTAAGCCCGATCCATTTAAGAATAATCCTGATAATCATAAATTATCAAACCAACATTACTGGAAAGTGGAAGGTATTTTATCACCGGGCTTTCATTCAAAAGCAAGATTTAATTATGATGGCAATAAAGTTACTTCGGGTACCTATGCCTATATGGATACAAGCTTAACCGTTGTAAATGGAGATAGCGTTCGTATATTCTATCGCGCTAATGCGGCAGATGATTGGAAAGTAGTGAAATACATGACCAAGTTCACCGCGTCTTTACGCACCGGTTATATTGAAATTGATACTTTAAAATTAGGTGAGTATACTTTCGGTAATTCTACCGATACAAGTTCGGTTGGTATTAACGAATATTCAAAAAATGCGATAAATGTAAAAGTATATCCAAATCCGGCAAAACATAAATGTACGGTTGAATTTAAAGAAGAGGTAAAACAAACACACGCCTTATATATTTATGATGTTGAAGGAAAAATTGTGATGAATAAAGAGATCAATAGCAAAACCACAATTTTAGATATTGGTCAATTGGCAAAAGGGACTTATTTTGTGAAGATAGAACGTGAGAATAGAACGGTGTACAGCCAAAAGTTGTTGATAGATTAAGGCGGAATTAATTTTAAAGATCATAGAAAATTCTGTTAAAATAAGGTTAGATACTTTTTTTGAAAATAAATTTCAGAACTCTATCCATAAGAAATTTATTTATTTTTTCTTCCTGCTTAACTGTATTCTTTTAATTATTACATTTCATCACCCTGTTGGCGATTTTGGTAATTACTATTATGGCAGCAAATTCTTTTTGCAAGGCATTGATCCTTTAAAATTATATCAAAACAGTCATTTTTTTAATACGGAGATACGCAATTATGAAACGGGCATTTTTCTTGAGAATTATGCGCCTGTACCACCTTTTTCATTATTGTTTTATATTCCTTTTACGTTTTTAAAAGTATCAATTGCTAAATTAATATTTAGCGTATTTGGCCTTTCTGTTTTTTGTTTTTCTTTAAACAGGTTAATAAATGAAACAAAATTTTTTAGCCTTTGGTTTTATTTTTTACCTGTCATTTTTTTACAGCCGCTTTTTTCTAACTTTCATCATGGCCAGGCATATCTTTTAGTAGCAGCTTTATTTTTTGAATTTTATATTGCGCTCAAAAATAAAAATAATGTAACTATAGGGTGGATCGT
The DNA here is from genome assembly GCA_032273165.1 of Chlorellidium tetrabotrys. Lineage (NCBI taxonomy): Eukaryota > Xanthophyceae > Mischococcales > Botryochloridaceae > Chlorellidium > Chlorellidium tetrabotrys. The sequence continues at coordinate 542,759 of JAUKPS010110141.1, forward strand.
AGTATTGCTGTTTGCCTTAAAGATCTTTCCGGCCTTTATTGCCATCCTGCTTATTTTTAAAAGAGAATGGAGGGCTATTCAATGGATCGCCTTTTTTTCAGCTATTCTATGCGCCATTTGTTATTTTGCAATTGGCTCCGCTACCATAAATTATTATTATCTCAGTGTTTTTCCGCGCCTGGCATTAAATGATATTACTGCGCCATTTTATTTTTATAATCAAAGTATATATACTTTTTTGCTGAATGCCTTTGTTGCAGAACCTTATCTAAATCCTTCCCCTTTTGTAAATGCGCCAATAATTGCAGTAACGATACAATCGCTTTTTTATGCTTTTGTGTTCAGTTTTTTTATAAAGATCGTTTTAAAATATAATTTAACCGTTTCTTTTTTTGTTACTATATTGGTTCTTTTTCTGTTTAACAAATATTCAACTGTTTATAGTTTAATTATTTTATTCCCTTTTATTTTTTTGATAAAAGAGCTTCCTGTAAAAAAAATAATGTTTATCAGTATTATTTTGCTTATCACATGCAATACTCCTGTCTATAAACTTGGTAACTTACTATTGATGTTTCAATATCCTCGTGCCTGGCTTTTAATTACACTGTTTATTTTATTAATTGTTGCATTAAAACCGGGCTTTGATCTTAAGTACTTTATTATTTCTTTATTGATATTTGTTTTGCCCTCTTTGGCTTTTTATAGATACACTAATGATAGTGAGCTTGATATCAGGCCTAAGGTGGGCGTTTTATACAACTTTAGTATAAGTAATGATCAAATTAAATTATATACCTGTTTAGGAAACAGAGATTCTGTTGAAATAATTAATTTTAAAACATCATCAATAGATTCTACAATGTTTGAAATGAATGTGCCTGGTTTTCTACCCGGCAATAAAGCCGTTTTTGTGAACAACGAAAAACTGCTTTTTATGAGCGATGAAAATGCAGGGGTAGGTATGTATTATTTAAAATTAAAAACACTGCGCATTAAAAGTAATTGAAAAACAGTTTAATATTTATAAGCATTGCACTATATGGTGTTCTTTTTTCATGTAAGAATGAAGAAAAGAGAAATGCTAATTTAAACCTTGAGTTTACTAAAATATACGAAACCGATACCTGGGAAAACGGACGAACGGGATTATTATGGACCCTCTCTTTTATAGGGGCCGAATTAAGAAAGGATAGTTTAGATCATGCCATAAAAAGAATTGATTCTGCAAAATTTAACCTCGATCTTTCAAAAGCCGGATTTTCCGACGCGGCTTTAGTTGCTTTAACAATAATATGTGACTCATTAAAAAAAACTGAAGAATATAAATTTAAAAATGCAATTGATCTTGGCGCTTTTGTTTCGCTGGTATTAGGCTCAAGCGAACACTATTATCATATTACAGGTGTTGAAAGAGACCTCTCTAAAAAATTAAATAAATATAAGGATCAGGAACCAATTATTTTTCCCGTTACCAGGTCGTTGGTATCAAAACACACCCGCGTTTTAAAACTTTATACAAATGGTGCAGTAACTGATTGGTTATTTATTGCCCAGGAGGGTGAAGGTGACATTTCAAATAACACATTTAAAGCTAAAGCTTTTGAGGTTTTTGATATTATGCCTAACGGGCAGTTACGCTTTTCGGTATATAACGCAAATGGGCAAATAATAAAGGGTAGTCCGAAAAATTTAAGCGAGGCCGGTAAACCGGCTAAGTGTTTATGGTGTCATGAAATTTTTATTCAACCACTGTATACAAAGAACGATTCAATAAGTGGATATATTTCGCAGGATAAATTTCAAAATGTGATAAAAGACCTGATGTTTAAATTAACAGCTTATCGGAAAAATTTAAAAGGAGATATTGACTATTCTAAAACGCAGGATCATTCCCTGGTAGAAAGGTTGTATATCGGGTATATGGAGCCTTCACTAATTAAGCTATCAAAAGAATGGAATATTCCAGTAACTAAATTAAAAGATATTTTAAAAAACAACAAGATACATAAGCATGCCGAATTTGCATTTTTCGGGGATATTTATTTTCGCGATTCGATAAATTCCTTATCACCATTTCCTTCGTGTGTTAAGCCATTTAATATTCGTGAACAAGGTGACAAAGAGCCTGATTTTATAAATAAATAAATAATGAAGATCTCACAATTAATATGCTTTGATGTTGGAGCCCGGAATGGATTGAAAGACCTTAAGGCGCTCTCACGATCTATTGCGCTTTATAGTTTTGAACCAAATATAAATAGTGATGATAGCTTAAATAAAAATGCCAATGAAAATTATGCAGGATATTATCTTATTAATAAAGGTTTATATTCTTCAAATGGTAACTATGATCTTTATCTTATGGCTAATCCAAGCATGTGCTCAATGTTGAAGCCGAACGAAGAAGTACTGAATGAATATTTTGATGGTATAAGTGAATTTAAAGAATGGCGTAAGCAGCTTAAGGTGGTTGATGTAAAAAAGATAGAAACAAGTACAATTGATACTGTTGTTAAAGAACAAAACATTCAAACGATTGACTATTTAAAAATTGATACGCAAGGAACAGAGCTTGAGATCTTAAAAGGTGCTGAAGATAGTTTAAAAAATAAAAAGATCAACGTTATTAAAACAGAGTTTGCTTTTATCCCACTTTATAAAGATCAAGCTACTTTTACAGAAATAGATATTTATTTAAATAGCTTTGGATATAAATTAATTACCTGCGAATTTAATTATAACGCAAGTTCTTTGTTGACAAGAGGCGAAAAACCTAAATGGGGAATTGGTGGAGATGCTTTTTATTGCCTCGATATGAAAGGGATCAACGACCCGGAAAAAATTCGCAGTATGGCCATAGTTATTGGAGGCTTGGGATTTTTAAGTAATGCCACTCACTTATTTAATAGTATAAATGTTTCTGAAAAAGAACAAAAAGATTTCTTTAAAAAAGTACAAGGCTTTGATAAAACAAAGATGTTAAAATACTTTCTTCCGCCGGTTTTGATAAACTTGTATAAAAGCCTCTTTCGCAGATAAAAACTATAGGGTTTTCCTTATATTTGTAATACTGTAGATCTCTCATGCCACTTAAAATTTTATTATTTAATCCACGTAGCGCTAATTCAAAGCCAAGAATACCTAACAGTATTCTGCAAATTGCCGCGAGTGTGAATAATAAGCATGAATTTATCCTGGTTGATGGCAATCTCGAAACCGATCCTCAAAAAAAGATCTTCGATTATTTTAAAAATGAAAAGATAGATGTGTTTGGTTGCACTGTAATGCCCGGCCCACAATTAAAGCAAGCTATTCCCATTTCAAAAAAATTAAAACAAGAATACCCCAATTTAAAAACAATTTGGGGTGGTTATTTTCCTTCTAATCAACCAAGGTCTGTTTTAAATTCAGGTTGCATTGATTATATCGTAAATGGCCCTGGCGATAATACATTCCCTCAATTATTAAATGCCATCGAAAATAATTTGCCGGTTGATGGTATTAAGAACCTGATCTATAAAAAAGAAGATCAAATAATTAAAACAGCTAAAGAAGAACTTTTAGATCTTGATAAGCTACCGGAATTACCGTACGAAAAGTTAAATACCTTTTATCCGATCCAAAAATATTTAGGTAAAACTTATTTAGGAAAAAAAACGATCGCATATCACAGTAGTTTTGGCTGCCCATTTACCTGCTCGTTTTGCGCGGTAGTGCCAATTTATAATGCCCGTTGGAAAGGAAAATCGGCGCAGGGTATTTATAAGGATATAAAATTTTTGAAAGAAAAATATAATGGTGATGCCATAGAATTTCACGACAATAATTTTTTTGTTTCCGAAAAACGAACCGTTGAATTTGCAAAACTGATAAAGAACGAGAACATGGTTTGGTGGGGCGAAGCGCGGATCGATACGATGGATAAATACAAAGATGAATCATTAGCGCTTATTCGCGAAGCAGGCTGTAAAATGATATTTTTTGGCGCTGAAACAGGTAATGATGCAGTTCTTAAAAAAATGGACAAAGGTGGTACACAAACAGGAGAACAGATTTTAAAATTTGCGGAGCGCTTAAAAAAATTCGATATTATTCCTGAATATTCTTTTGTGCTGGGTATCCCGAGCGACACAGAAGCAGAAGCAGATAAACAGATCAATGAAGATATTGAGTTCATTAAAAAGGTAAAAGCAATTAATCCAAAAACGGAAATAATAATTTATACATACAGCCCAGTGCCAACTGAAGGATCGGAGATGTATAATAATGTTCTGGCAAGCGGGTTTAAATTTCCTGAGACCTTAGAGGATTGGATCAGTCCTGCCTGGGAAAACTTCGATCTGCGAAAAAACCCTTTAACACCCTGGCTAAAACCTTATATGATCGATAAGATCAAAAATTTTGAAACAGTTTTAAATGGGTATTTTCCAACCGAATCAGATATACGCTTTAAAAAATGGCAAAAAAATATTATCAAAAGCTGGAGCGGATTACGATACCACAGCGGGTTTTATAAATTTCCATACGAAATAAAAGCCCTTCAAAAAATATGGAAATACCGTCAGCCGGAGATCGAAGGTTTTTAATGCTCAATTATTTACATAAAAAGTATTATGATGTATTGGTTCAGCCGGTTCTTAAACGTTATTTGAAAAAAGTACGTATTTATACTTACGCTGATCTCAAATTAAAAATATATCCGGGTGTTTTTCATCCAAAATATTTTTTCAGTACACAGGTTTTTGCAAAATTCACTCAGGAACTGGATCTAAAAAATAAAAAGGTTTGTGAGGTTGGTGCAGGTTCGGGATTGTTAAGCTTTATCGCTTTTTCGAAAGGAGCAAAAGTTTTTAGTTTTGATATTAGTTTAATTGCAGTTAAAGGCATTAAAGAAAACCTACAGAGTAACTTCAAAGAACAAAACGATTTTAACGTTTATTTGTCAAACTTATTTGATAGTGTTCCTGAAAATAAATTCGATATTTTTTTTATCAATCCCCCCTTTTTTTTTAACGAACCATTAGACGAAGCTTCTTATGCCTGGTATTGCGGAAAAAATGGGGAATATTTCGAAAAATTATTTAAACAGCTTGGTGATTATTCAAATGATTCGTCGCAGATCTTTCTGATACTGGCAGATAATTGCGACCTCGGTAGAATTTCGGCTATTGCAAAAAAGTACAATTATTTGTTAAACCTTGTTCATGAAAAGAAAGTAAAGTGGGAAAAAAACTTTATCTTTAATATTGCAAAAGCTAAATGATAGCGATAGAAAATAACGAAGTTGTTACTTTATCAAAAACACAGTTCGCAATATATAGTTGTATTGCATATTTTGATGTTTTTAATTATCCCGTAAAGCCTCTACAGATATTTGAGTATTTAAATTCAAAGGCCAATCAACACCAGGTTAATTTGGTTTTAAATGAATTAGTTGAGCTTAAATTAATTTCTGAATCAAAAGGGTTTTACAGTTTAGAAAAAGATAACTCCGGCTTTATTGCGAAACGAATTGATTCTGAAAAACGATTCCAAAAAAAACAAAGAACAATAAAGCGCTATGCTGATCTTATTTCACGTTTTCCGTTTGTAGAGTCGGTTTGTATTTCAGGGTCCTGCTCAAAAGGCTTGCTTGAAGAAGATGGAGATATTGATTATTTTATAATTACTTCGCCTCGTAAATTATGGCTCTGCCGTTCTATTTTAATTGCTTTTAAGAAGATCTTCCTCTTCAATTCAAGGAAATATTTTTGTATTAATTATTTGGTAGCTTCTAATGATCTGCGGATACCTGATGAAAATATATTTGTGGCAACAGAAATTAAAACGTTGATCCCCGTTAATAATAAGCAACAGTTTGAAGTCTTTTTGGATGTTAATAAATGGACAAACAATTTTTTGCCTAACAGATCTGGGTATAATTCTTCTTTTTTGAATGAAAAACCTACTCAAAAATATTTTTTTAGATTAGTTGAATTTTTATTTAACGGAAAATTAGGTGACAAGCTTGATAAGAAATGTTTTGAATTAACGCTTTCGTCATGGCAAAAAAAATTCCCGGATTTTAGTAAAGAAGATTTCGACCTAAATTTGCGCAGTCGTAAAAATGTATCCAAGCATCACCCGCGGGGCTATCAAAAAAAAGTTTTATTCGAATTAAATAAACGCCTCGAAAAAATAAAAACCGTATCGCTGTAAATGAAAATTCTATTTACACATTCCTATTTCCTGCATTTTGATAATAAACAACTAAAAACGCAAACGCCTTTCCCGCCATTGGCAACACTTTATGCTGCTGCGCTTTTAAGAGAAAATGGCTACGAAGTAAAATTGGCCGATCTACAATTTTCTAGATCTGCCGAAAAAATAAAAGAACATATAGAGAATTTTAAACCGGACGCTTTTGTAATTTATGATGATTCGTTTAATTACCTAACCAAAATGTGTCTCACAAATATGCGTGAAGCAGCATTTAGAATGCAAAAAATAGCTAAAGAATATAATATTCCTGTTATTGTTTCTTCTTCGGATGCGACTGATCATTTAGAAAAATATTTTTCTAATGAAGCAGATTACGTAATTATTGGCGAGGCCGAACACACACTTCTAGAATTGCTGAACGCATTAAAAAAAGAGAGTGCTCCTGATATTTCCTTAATAAACGGTTTGGCATTTCCGTTTGAAAATAAAATTAAAAAAACACCTCCGCGCTCCGTTTTAAAAGATCTTGATGAATTGCCTGTACCGGCCTGGGATCTTGTAGATATTGCACCGTATAAAAGTACCTGGCTGGCAGGGCATGGGTATTTTTCAATTAACTTTGTTACTACACGGGGCTGTCCTTATAAGTGTAATTGGTGCGCAAAACCGGTGTATGGTAACCGCTATAATTCGCATTCACCAAAAAGTATTGCCATACAAATTAAAGAACTGCAGTCAAAGTTTGGCTTCACCCATATTTGGTTTGCTGATGATATTTTTGGATTAAAACCAAATTGGTTAAAAGAGTTTAGCGAAGCCGTGAGAGAATTGCAGGTCAAAATAAAATATAAGATCCAAAGCCGTGCCGATCTTTTATTGGAAGATGAGAATATAAAATACCTGGCCGAATCGGGTTGTGATGAGGTGTGGATGGGTGCAGAGAGCGGGTCGCAAAATGTATTGGATGCTATGGATAAAGGCACTACCATTGCACAAATAAAAGATGCTACGCTCTTACTTAAAAAGCACAAAATAAAACCCTGTTTCTTTTTGCAATTTGGATATTCGGGCGAGTTAATTGAAGATATTGAAAAAACAATTTTAATGGTTGAAGAATTGGTGCCGCACGATATAGGGATCTCAGTTTCGTATCCTTTGCCGGGTACAAAATTTCATGAAAGGGTAAAGGCTGATCTTATTGAAAAGCAAAACTGGAAAGATTCTGATGATCTGCATTTAATGTTTAACAGCTCTTATAAAGCGGAGTTTTACCGCTACCTGCAGCGTTTTGTGCATTATAAGTTTCGCTCTGCTCAGTCGGTTGAATTACTAAAGAACAAGAAATTCAATAAAAGAATGGTATTAGGCCCTTATTATTATCTTAAGCAAATAAGCTTGAAGAAAAAATTACAAAACATTGAACCGGATGCAAACAGCCTCTTTTGATAATTACGCGCAGCGGTACGATGATCATTTTACTTTCTCACCGGTTGGTTTTTTGCAACGTAAAGCCGTATACAATTATTTGTTGCCTTTGCTTAACCGTGAGCGATCTGTTCTTGAAATAAATTGTGGTACAGGTTACGATGCTTTACAGATTGCGAAGCATGTTAAAAATATTTTAGCAATTGACGCTTCTAAAAAAATGATAGAGCAATGTGAAGCAAGGAAGAACGACGTTAAAAATGTTTCTTTTCAGGCAAAGTTAATACAGGATCTGCAGGAGGAAATTAAATACACTGATCTTATTTTTTCAAATTTTGGTGGGCTCAATTGCCTTTCGCCTCAAGAGCTTAATGAGTTTGGTGAAAAGTGTAATAGGTTATTGCATAACGAGGCCGATCTTTTTTTTGTGATCATGGGCCGCAAATGTACCTGGGAAAGAATTTATTTTAGAATAAAAGGAGATGCTGCAAAAGCAACAAGAAGAAAAAACAAAGAAGGTATTTCTACAGTAATTCTTGGATCAGAATTTAAAACATGGTATTATTCTCCAAAAGAGATCCAAAATATTTTTAATGCCGGGTTTAAAACACAAGGCATCACTGGAATTGGCCTTTTTGTTCCACCCTCTTATTTAAATCCTTTTTTTATAAATAAAAAGGCGTTATTAAAATTATTTAGCCTGCTTGATAAAGTATTTTGTAAATTTAAGTGGACCGCAAATTACGCTGATCATTATTTAATTCATTTAAAAAAAGTAAATTGATCCTTTTAACTCATGGATATTTTTTGAAGGATGATCCCAAAGAAATGGAGATCATGAAACCTTATGTTCCATTGGGTATCTTATACATCTCAGCTTATCTTGATAGTAAAAGTATTGAACATGAAGTATATGATTCTACATTTTCTTCGTTCGAAGATTTCAAAGAGCACCTAGTAAAAAGCAGCCCTAAGCTGATCGGTATTTACACCAACTTAATGACCAAGGTTTCGGTTTTAAAAATAACAGATTTCGTTCACAACCATCCCGGGCTTAAAGAGTGCAAAATTATTTTAGGTGGTCCTGAAATAAGGTATAATGCCGAAAATTATTTATTGAATGGTGCAGATATGTTGGCTGTTGGTGAAGGAGAGCAAACTTTTTTTGAAATTGCAGAGTATTATAAAAATAATGGAAGGCTTCCTGGAGAAATTGCAGGCACTGCATATTTAAAAGAAAATACAGTGTTTTTTACACCGGAAAGAACATTGGTAAAAGACATTAATGTTTTGCCAATGCCCGCTCGAAAAAAGATAGATCTTACATTATATGGCAATGCATGGAAAAAACACCATGGTTATAGTATGTACTCAATAAGTACAATGCGGGGCTGTCCTTACACCTGCAAATGGTGTAGCAGGGCTGTGTATGGCGGCACGTATAGAAGAAGAAGCGCGAAGTTAGTTGTAGATGAATTAGAATATTTAAAACAAAATTATAACCCCGATCGGGTTTGGTTTGTAGATGATGTATTTACTATCAGTCATAAGTGGATGAATGAATTTAAAGAAGAGATTTTAAAACGCAAAGTATTTATTCCCTATGAAATAATTACCCGTGCAGATAGATTAAATGAAGACATAATTAAAGTATTAAAAGAAACGGGTTGTTTTAGAGTGTGGATAGGTGCGGAAAGTGGCTCTCAAAAAATAATTGATGCCATGGATAGAAGGGTTGATGTAAAAGAAGTCCGGGAAATGATCATTAAAACAAAAGCGTATGGTATTGAAGCGGGAACTTTTATTATGTTAGGATATCCCGGAGAAAATAAAAAAGATATAAAAGAAACCATTCGCCATTTAAAGATCTCTGATCCCAGTTATTACACCGTTACATTAGCTTATCCAATAAAAGGAACACCTTTGCATACCGAAGTGAACGAAACAATTGTAGCCAACGGTACCTGGAATAAAATAAGCGACAGGGATTACGATTTTACGCGTACACACTCAAAAAAATTCTATCAATATGCTATACGTTGGGTATATAATGAGGTAAATTATAGTAAAGCCAACAGTTTTAGCAATAAATTCAAGTATAAAGCCAAGTCTATTCTAGCGCAATCGCTTATGTTGCTTAGTTAAGTGATTATCACTAAATTTGGACATCATTAATTTTTATTGAAATGAATAAGGCCTTTTATATAATTTCATTTGTACTATTTTCGGTTCTTGCTTTTTCTCAAACTACAGATAAAAGCAAGTCTAACCCCGACGATGAATTTAATATTAAGAAGTATAAGGGCGAACCCGGTGATCGTTTGATCATTGAAATAAACCGTACAGTTTGGTTGGGAGCACCTTCGGATATTAAAACAAACTGGAGAAGTTTAGGTTTGAATTTTGCATTTATGTTTGATAAGCCAATTGGCCGTTCGAGCTTTAGCTTTGGTTATGGTATTGGTATTTTTAGCCATAATTTTCATAGCAATGCCGATTTTATTTATAAATTAGACAGTACTAATAAAAGTGTAACAACAATTCTTCAGCCAAAAACAACGCCCTATAAAACAAATAGCTATAATGAGAAGATTCTTGAGATTCCTTTAGAAATAAGATTCAGAAGTAAAACCGACCGCAAATTTAAAATGGAATTTGGTGTAAAAGGCGGTTATGTAATTAACGATTTTAGAAAAATGGTAGATGCTGATGGAAAGCTAAGAGTTTATAATACCAAAAACATAAATCATATTCGTTATGGGGTAAATTTCAGGATCGGCTTTGAACAAATATGTTTAACGGCTTGTTATTATGTTAGCGAAGTATTTCAAAAGGATAGGGGTGTTAATGGCCTTAACATGTATTCGTTTGGGATCGCAATAATTCCTTATTAGCAAAAATGAAACGGGTAGATATAACAGGCGAATTGACCAGGCTTAAAAGTAAAACACGAAGCAAGGAAGATGACCTGATCCATGAAGCTAACCGCATTCTTAGTAACGATCTTTTTTCGGAAAAGAAGATCCTTAATAATTTAAAACACTATAATACTTCCTTCGAAATTGTTGATGAAGAAGATGTGGATAGTAATATGATCTTTAAAATTTCGGAGATCAAAAAAATTGCTTTGCAATACCGTTTAAAATTTATTGATAGTCAGTATTTCAAACCTGAAATTCCTTATGAGGCTATCTTAAAAATAAAATATATCAATTTAACCTATCATAAAGATATTAAAGGTTTTAAGATCTTAGCGCCGATAGAAGCGTTTAAAGAGAACGGTTTAAAACGTCCTGCTATATTATTAGCGCCAACTAACCTTGGCAATTATTATATCATACATAAATGGGGAGATAATTTTAAATGGCATAGAAAATTATTATCATGGCCACTTAAGAATTTCGATCATTTATTTGGGACGGTATTGATCTATACTTTAATTGTAACATTAAGCATACCTACAGCTTTAATTACTTTGGACGCTACAGCCACTTATTGGTGCGGCTATCGTGCGGCTGCCTTTATGCATTTATTGATCTTTCATTGCGGTGTAACAGCTTATATTACCTTTGCTTTTGGCAAAAATTTAAGCTCCATTACCTGGAATCATTATAGGGATTTTGGGTAGTCCTTGCTCCGAAAACCAGCATTGCACAATTGCTTGCTGTTAAGTACAGTTAATTGTAAACTTTAGTAAATAGTTCGACAAGTTCTTGCATGTCCTTTTCGTTTACTTTTGATTTCGAAAATCGTCCGACACCAATTTTATTATTTACTACTAAATTTGTCTGGTCAGCTTTTATTAGCTGATATTTAACTAAATTTTGTTTGTTATTAGTGTAGATTTCAAAGAAATAAAAGTCTTCTCCTGCAACAATAGCAGTTGCTTTTAAATCGATGTCTCGAAATGCAACAGATCTAATTTCTTTGTCGTTCGATGGGTCTGAATAACCATTTTCAATAACCTTAATTCTCTCAATTATCAAAGTGTCTTTGCTGATGTTTGTCTTAACGGTATAATTCGTTCTATTGAATTTTATTTTTGTGCCTTGAAAAGGTGGAAAGTCTGAGGACTCTATTTTTCCCTTAAAGATATTAAATATGCTGTCATTCAGTTGTTGTCCGAATGAATTAATTTGCCAAAGTAAAATAATTGTCGAAAGGATAAATATTCTTTTTTTCATAGTCTGTACATTAATTGTAATTGTGCATAACGTTTTGCAGCTACTAGCAGGCGGGCTTTCGAAGTCTCAACTGTCTATACCGACAAAAGGTTTTATAAAGATACTAAACTTTTTATTCCGACGTCCGCCCGCTTGCCAGTAGGTGCTGTTAGGCGCTGTAGCTTAGTCTAAAAGTCGCTGAAAGTATTTTAAAGCGTTTTGTCGCCAGTCTGCTTCCTGTCCGTTTAAAATTTTTGTAAAGATATTGTCGTAAGCCTTTTTAAATTCGTCCCAGAATAAATAAGGATTAATTACTATTGTTCCTTGATCTTCGTTGAGCGTCCAAGCTTTTGGTTCGCCGTGATGAATAAAAACACCGCGTGCCTGATAGCCGTGATTAAAGGTATTTCTTTGGTATCTATGAATTACGTCGGAGTATTTTGTCAAGTGCTTTTTGCTGCCTTTGCCATGAAGTTTTTCGAAAGCTTCCTTGAAAGTCTTAGTGGGACTATATGAAAGATTTTTGTCGATTTGATAATAAACTGGCGTGACAATGATTTTCGAATGTTCGTTAGGATTGTCCGCTTTAATTTTTTCCACATCGCATATCACGTGCCCCACGGTTTCTATAGCGAGAAAGGTCATCGCTAAGAGTGGAAAAGGACTCCAAATATTAGGATTTCCGCTTTCTTGTCGCAGAGAAATTTTGTCTATTTGACTTATTAGAAACGTGTCAAGACGTAGTTTCAAGTACTGAATTTTGGTCGCATCGTCGCTGATTTGTCGAACCTCTCCGTATGTTATTCCTGTTGTGTCCGGTCGGGGTCCAAACATTGTTTGATCAGGTACTGGCATGTGACACTAATATTAGATTTTCCACTTTGTGTTGGATATTAATTCTGTCCAAGTGTTGTCTTTGAATATCTCAACGATTAATTTTTCCCTTAAGAATTTTTTGTCGACACGTGAACGCATTTTGTTGTTTAGCACATCGTGAACAAATCCTTCAATATCCTTTTGTCTGTCTGCAATTAATACATCTTTTGGCTCACCATATCCGTCACTCCAGTCAGATACCAGTTTGTTTTTTTGGCTGTCAAAAATGTCCATAAACCATTCGAAGATGCTGTCTGGAATTACGATTTCAATAATAAAATTGTCTGGATGCTTTATTTCAATGTACTGAGTCCCGGCAGAATTTCTATATGTCAAGTTTTCAAGTCGACCGAGATGGCTGAAGTCGTTAAGTAAGTTTGTCGTGTCAGTTGAGTTATTGTTCATTGTCTTGTCGCTATTGCGCCTAACTACAGTATAGAGGTGATTTTATGGCTCCAATCCGGTTATTTTAGCAAGATTGGAGTGATTTTTCATCCTTATTGCTTTATTCAAATTTAAACCACACCATCACCCATAATTTTTACGGTAATGTTATCCATTTCGGGAATTAATTTTAGTTGGCAAGACAAGCGTGATGTTGGTGTAATGTTTGGAAGCGTATCCAACATCGCATATTCATCATCTGTAATTTCATGCAGAGCTTCAAAACCTTTAAGCACTTCAACGTGGCAGGTAGCGCATAAAGCCATACCGCCACAAGTAGCTAAAATGTCGTAATCATTACCTTTTAAGATCTCCATTAAGCTTAAACCCATGTCGGTTGGCGCTTCAATAGTAGTAATGGTATTGTCGGGATTTTGTATATTTATTTTAATATCGGTCATAAAGTAAAATTAATTTATTTTTTTTCTTCACACAATTCAACTAAAACACCATTGGTTGTTTTAGGATGTAAAAAGCAGATACGTTTATTATCAGCGCCATCTTTTGCAGTTTGATTTATCAATTCAAAACCTTCTGATCTTAAGCGCGCCATTTCTTCATCCAAATTGTCTACTTCATAAGCGATGTGATGAATGCCTTCTCCTTTTTTTTCAATGAACCTAGCAATGGCGCTGTTTTCGGTTGTTGCTTCTAACAACTCTATTTTAGTTTCACCAAGCATAAAAAAAGAAGTACTGACACCTTCAGATGCCACAGCTTCAACTTTATAATGTTCTTTACCAAATAATTTTTTAAATAATTCGTTGCTGTTATTTAAATTTTTAACTGCAATACCTATATGTTCTATTTTTTTTAGCATAAATTTTAATCTCTGTCAAAAAATCTTCTTTCGCTTACTTTTCTAAAGCCTTCATTCAATCCGCTTTGTAAAGTTAACTCATTAATTGAATTTAATGGAGTGGCCCTGTTGCATTCATAAAATTCAGGATTTTCTTTAAAAGCGCCAAAAACATCTTTTTCTTTTAATTTATAAGAATAACTAAAATAATTACCTGTGCAATATTTTATAATAAGAGGATCTTTTGGTAGTTCAGAGATCTCTGCATAAAATCCTTTGGCAATATAACAGCTGCGTATAAATTTTTTTTTTGTAAAAATACAGATGATCAATTCTAAGCCTGTACTATTTTTTACCGTAAGGTTCAAATTAGAAGTTGTGTCGTATTTATTTCTGCCAAAATAATTACTATAAGGCGCATCGCCCATTTTTAAAGAAGAAACTTCGGGTTCAACAGTTTTTTTTTCGGTCTTTGGTGGTGCCGGGGGCGCAGAGTTAGAAGGGGATGCCAGGTAAAGTATCAATAAAAAAAGCATCACTGCAATTGGCGTTGCAAAAAGAATGTACTTAAACTCGTTGTAGCTTTTTTTTCCTTCGGTTTCCTGCTTATAGGTTTCTTTTGTTTTAGCATATTTTTTTATATGCTCTTCATAATACTTTCTGCGTTTTAATTCTTTTTCGTCAAAGCTCCATGTTTTTGTATTAGAGCTTTTCGATTTGCTTTGATTTGTTGAAGTAAAAATTAAATTGTAATTGAGTTTATAATCGTAAGATGATTTAAGCTGTGGATCGGATAAGGTTTCGTATGCTTTTAAAATGACAGTGAATTGCTCTTTGCCGGCCGGGTTTTTATCTGGATGATAAATTTTTGCCAAACGACGAAAAGCAGATCTTATTTCAGCGAGACTGGCTCCTGAATGTACACCTAAGATCTCATAATAATTAGCCAAAATTTAAATTTTAATGATGCTATTACAATTTTATGCAAATGTTTTTAGGTTCTGTAAAAAAATCCAAGGCCTCAAAGCCGCCTTCCCGCCCAACACCGCTGGCCTTAACACCGCCAAATGGCGTGCGTAAGTCGCGTAACAACCAACAATTTATCCAAACAATACCGGCATGTAAATTATTAGCGAGCCTGTGCGCGCGGGTTAAATTCTGCGTCCATAAAATACTTGCTAAGCCATACATGGTTGAGTTAGCCATCATTAAAGCTTCTTCTTCTGTGTCAAATGGTGTAATAGTAACCACCGGGCCAAAGATCTCTTCCTGGTTGGTTCTGCAATCATAACTCAGACCTTCAATAATTGTTGGTTCAATATAATAACCTTCGCTATGATCGCCGCTTAAATTTATTTTTTTACCGCCACACAAAATTTTGCCACCTTCTTTTTGAGCAAGTTCAATGTAGCTTAATATTTTTTCCTGGTGTGGTTTAGAAACAATGGCACCTACTTTTGTTTTTTCGTCTAACGGATTGCCAACAGTAAGCTCTTTTGTTTTTGCAACGAAATCGGTTTTAAATTTATCGTAAATTTTACGCTCAACAAAAATGCGCGAGCCGCATAAACAAATTTGTCCCTGATTGGCGAATGATGAATTTAAGGTTGTGGCCAACATTTTATCATAATCACAATCGGCAAAAATGATATTAGGATTTTTACCACCTAATTCTAAAGATAATTTTTTAAACATGGGCGCGGCAATGCTTGCAATACTTTTACCGGTAGCAGTTCCACCGGTAAACGAGATCAAGGGAATATCCTTATGGCTCACAATAGCATTTCCTACTTTAGCGCCAAGACCGTGCACAATGTTTAAAACACCTGCGGGTAATCCGGCTTCAATGCATATTTCCGAAAGTAAAAATGCTGTCATAGGCGTTATTTCTGATGGCTTTGCAACTACTGTACAACCGGCGGCTAAAGCGGGTGCAATTTTCCATGTAAAAAGATATAACGGCAAATTCCATGGAGAGATACAACCTGCTACGCCAACTGGTTGACGGAGCGTATAATTAATAGCAGTTTCTTCCATGCTATGCGCATGAGCAGCATAATGTAAAATACCTGTTCCGTAAAAATGAAAGTTAGCGGCTGCGCGGGGAATATCAACTGTTTTAGCCAGTTTTAAAGGCTTGCCATTATCAATACTTTCTGCAAGTGCTAACCTGTCTAGATTCTTTTCTATTAAAGAAGCAATTTTTAATAAATAAGCAGAACGTTTATCTTTTGGTGTAACGCTCCATTCTTTAAAAGCTGCTTTTGCGGCAGCGTAGGCTAACTCAACATCCTTAGCATCGCTATCGGGTATATACGAATATACTTTACCGGTTGAGGGATTAAAATTATCTAAATATGTATTTGAAACGGGCTCAACTAAAGCTCCGTTTATATAGTTTTTTATCTGTTGCATACCTTATGAAAATGACACTAAAGATACGAAACAAACAAAAACCGAGCAATTAAATTTTGGAAATGTACGTGTTCCTGATCCTAATGTCTGGATCTCTAAAAGGCCCGTCGCCCATAGAGTAGAACTCTATTTTTGGATCTTTTCCCAACATCATTATCCGGATACTTTCCTGTATACCATAATTAATGATCTTAAGCTCCTGTAAAATTTGTTTTGTGATCTCGCAATGCACAAGATTCAATTCTAAAAAAGATAGATTTTCTTTTAGCTCAAAACATATCTTTAATTTTTTACTGATAAGGTAATCTTCGTAGGGTTGTAATATAAATGAATGAACCGCCCCTGTTAAAAAAGGGATCCTGAAAATTGTTTCCTGGATATCTGCCAGCAATCCAAAACGTTGCAAAAAATCTTTCTGTTCCATAGTTTTTATTTTTTAAAATTTTAATCGTAAAGCAAACGCGGTAATTTTTCCATAAAAAGGCGCGCGTAAAAAAGCAGGAGCAAATGATAATTTTCCTTCTTTGGGTTTCTTTTGTTTTTTTAGTAAACGAATGCTGCTAAAAATTACAGTAGCCGCGCCAACCGATACATCAATAACTTTAAGATCTTCTTCTTTTTCGTTAAATATTAAGCCATTTGCTATTTGCGCAAAACCGGTGATCACGCCAAAGCCTGCATTGCTTTTTTTTCTTTTATTATTAAGATTAATAACGTTATCTGCATTCATTGCAAAGTTAACGGTTGAAAATAGGATAGTACTTCCTGCTCTTTCAAATTCTTTTGTATTAGATGAAGAGCCAATGGATGACATAGTGTTTAAACTGCTGCTTATGTCCTGGGCATTTGATGTAAGTGCTAAAAGTAAAAATGAGAGATAAATTATTGTTTTCATGCTGTTTGTTTTTCTTAATCAAAATTAGGCCTATAAAAAACGAAAGCCTTACGGCTTTATGCGCCCTTTGATCGATAAAAAATGAAAACCGCCTTCCGGAAGGCTTAATATGCCTGCTTTTCTGCAAATTTGCAATTATTGCAAATCTGAGATCTTAAATTTGCTTTTTTTACTAAAAAGGGTATCTTTATCTCTAATAAATCATTAAAATATGCCAACAAAAAAGGAGAAAAAGTCTGGTAAAATTAATTTACCGATACAAAATCAATTTATAACCAAGTTTAAAGAGGTAATTCCCCCGAGTGTTGGCCTGGCCGAAGAAATTGCCGATGTATTAGATGTAAGTATTGATAGCGCCTATAGAAGAATTAGAGGGGAAACTGAATTAACCATTGAGGAGGTTTATAAGATCTCTAAAAAATACGAGATAAGTCTTGACGAGGTTTTTAGCAATCAAAACGATACAGTTACTTTTTCATATACCAAATTAACAGATAGCGAGAAAAATTTTGAAGCCTATTTAAATCGTTTACTAACACATCTTACAACTTTAAATAAATTCGAGAATAAAAAAATATATTATGTTGCTGAAGAGATACCTATTTTTTATTCTTTCTTTTCAAAAAAATTAACTGATTTTAAATTATTTTATTGGCAACGTAGCGTACTTAATGTACCAGACTATCAGCAAAAGAAATTTGAATGGGGTGTTGTGCCCCAAAATTTAGTGGATATAGCACATAATGTTTATAAAGAATATCTTACAATTCCAAGTTCAGAAATATGGACAACCGAAACTGTATTAACGGGGTTACGACAAATTCAATTTTATTACGATAGTGGAATAGTGTCGGCGCAACATGCAACTGAATTATTGCAGGAATACCGCCAGATGATAGATATGATCTCAAAAAACACGGAAACCAGCCGTAAAAATATTAGTGATAAAACAGAAACGTTTGCATTATATAATAGTGAAGTGGTTTTAGGTACAAATTGCATTTATGTTGTAATGGGCGAAACCACATATTCATATATCTCATTTAATACTATGAATTCGTTAACTACAAATAATCCACAGTTTTGTGAAGAAACTGATCATTGGGTAAGAAATCTTGAAAAGAAGAGTACATTAATAAGTGGTGTGTCTGAAAAACAACGTTATCAGTTCTTCACTAAAATGTATAAGAGTATTGATGATTGTTTAGAGCGTATCAGGTCGTAATTGAAAAAAACGATTTCTATAATTGGTGGCGGTGCTTGCGCACTTATATTAGCATGTGAATTAGATCAGAAAAAATTTTCTGTTTCCATTTTTGAGAAGAACCTGGCATTAGGCCGTAAGTTCTTAGTTGCCGGCGATGGCGGATTAAATCTCACACATTCTGAAAACGAAAAAGAATTTATTTTGAAGTATACGCCTAATGAATTTTTAAAGCCAGCCTTTTCGCATTTTTCAAATAAAAAATTTATTGATTGGATAAACGCAATGGGTATTGAAACTTTTGTGGGGAGCAGCGGACGACTATTTCCAAAAAAAGGGATTAAACCCATTGATGTTTTAAAATGTTTTGAAGAAAAAATAAAAGCAAATAATGTTGCGGTAAATTTTAAACATGAATGGAAAGGTTTTTCAGATAATAATGAACTGCTTTTTAAAATAGCAACAGGAAACAAAACAGTTAAAAGTGATATTGTAATATTTTGCCTTGGAGGCGCCAGTTGGCCTGTAACGGGCAGTAAAGGCGATTGGCGAAGCTTATTCGAAATAAAGAATATTAAAACAAGTGTGTTTCAAGCGAGCAATTGTAGTTTTAAGATCGAATGGCCAAAAAACATAATTAAAGATATAGAAGGAAAACCTTTAAAGAACATATCCATCAGTTGTGCAGATAAAACACACGCCGGCGAAATTGTTTTAACCGCATTTGGCATTGAAGGAAGTGGCATTTATCCTTTAAGTCCTCAAATAAGAGAACAATTAAAAGAAAATGAAATTGCAAAAATATATATTGACTTTAAGCCTCTTTTAACAAGAGAAGAGTGCTTAAATAAAATAACAAAAACAGATCCAAAACTTTCGTATACTGAAAATATACTGAAAAATTTAAATTTAAATAAAACGCAAATAGTTTTAATAAAATCTAAAATGAGTAAAAATGACTTTTTAGACCCCTTTAAATTTGTTAATAATTTAAAAGCCTTCGAAATTCATGTTTCCGCATTAGGGCCAATAGAAGATGCGATTTCTACGGTTGGCGGAATTAATTTAAATGAAATACACGAAAATTTTGAACTGAAAAAAATAAAGTATAATTATGTAATAGGCGAAATGCTTGACTACGACGCGCCTACAGGGGGTTACTTACTTCAATCGTGTTTTAGTATGGGAAAATACCTGGCAGATCATTTAAATGATCATGGTTAAGTGAGATGCTAAAGATCTTATTTTAAACTTCGGTTTTCACTCAAAATCGTATAAATTTTTAACTTTTTGATGGTTTAAAACTTTTGTATTATTTAAAGTCTAATATTCTATATTTGCTCAGTTTATAATTAAAAAAAAGATGGTGGCTACAAGCGAATATATTTTATGTGAAATACAAAATGGTGTTTTAGTTGTTACAATTAATCGCCCTGATAAATTAAATGCTTTAAATAAGCAAACAATCGAAGAACTGCATGAAACTTTGGTGGAAGCAGAAAATCAATCAGAGATCCGTGCAATAATATTAACCGGTTCAGGCCAAAAAGCGTTTGTTGCGGGTGCGGATATTGCCGAGTTCGCAAACTTTTCTATTGAACAAGGAAAACAATTAAGCTCAATAGGTCATTTTAAGATCTTTAATTTTATTGAGAATTACAGCAAGCCAATTATTGCAGCCGTTAATGGTTTTGCTTTAGGCGGCGGACTTGAATTAGCCATGTGCTGTCATATACGTGTTGTTAGTGATAATGCAAAAATGGGTTTACCAGAAGTAAGTTTAGGTGTAATTCCCGGCTATGGCGGTACACAACGTTTAGCGCAATTAGTAGGAAAAGGTAAGGCTTTTGAAATGATCGTTACAGCAGATATGATCAACGCGCAGGATGCTTATAAATGGGGCCTTGCAAACTATGTTACCACACAGGATGAATTATTGAACAAATGTTTTGAAATAACAGCTAAGCTGGCTACTAAAAGCCCTACAGCTATAAAAACTGCAATTAAAGTAATTAATGCGGGTTATAACACCAAATTAAATGGTTTTGAAGTTGAAATCGAAGAATTTGGAAAATCCTTTGGTACTAAGGATTTTAAAGAGGGTGTAAGCGCTTTTCTTGAAAAAAGAAAAGCAAATTTTAAAGGTGAATGAGTAGTTTAAAGTTTAAAAAAAGGGCTGTTATTTAATAGCCCTTTTTTTATGCTGATTTTTATCATATTACTGTTAAATCTATAAAAGAAAACAAAAAGTAGCTTAACTTTACTGCACATTTGAAAAACAACAGAACATATTTTACTTTTTTGATCATACTTATAATTGTATTTTTTAGTACAGATATAACGGCTCAGTGTGCCATGTGTAAGCAAGCAGCTGAGAGTTCATTAAAATCAAACCCAAATTCAATGGCCCGTAGTTTAAATAGTGGTATTTTATATTTAATGGCTGTCCCTTATTTATTATTATGTTTTATTTTCAGAAAACAGATCGTTCAACTTTGGAAAAAAGTTTTTTCTAAAACCTCTCAAAGTCACGCCAAATAAGGAAATGAATAACCTGTTTCAACTCCCTCAGTAAAAAAGCTGTTTCGCTCAGTCTGTTTTTTTTCACTCATTCCACTTTTTTTCCCTTCGTTAAATTAGCTATTTAATAAGTTAATTCAGACATCAACTCAAATTCAAATTTTGATAGTTTTTAATCAGGTAGTTTTGAATCCAGATACTATAAACTATGAAAACTCTAAAACTAACTCTCTTCATTCTTCTTACATGTGTATTAGGAAATCAACAAGCAAAAGCATGCCATGGTATGCCATTGGTAAATTATAATGTGGCTGTTGGCGCTGCAGGCGTAACCGTAACAGCAAACTCAGATCCTTCTACCTGTGGATGCGGACCATACTGGCTTCAAACCGAAATTTCGTGTACACCAAATTTTGTGGGAACACAACCTGCATGTTTAACCAGCACATTAACCAACTGGAATAATCCTACAACATCTTATTTAAATTATCCTTACTATAATTCATTATTAAATGTGCCTAATTATAATTTAGCTACAGGTTGGTTTGATAACTGCGTTTTAGAACCATATCATCCAAACGTAATTCCATTTTCAAATTTATGTCCGGGCAAAACATATTATATACGTTCACGCGAAATGGTTTTAGGTGGTATTAATACAGGCCCATGGACACCCGTTCAATCATTCGTTGTCCCGGGCACACCAATCGTTAATCCACCAAATACTTTGAACATGACACTTAATGCTTCACCAAATCAAATTATTTGCTGTGGTCCCGTTCAACTCACTGCCGTTATTACAGGAACAAATTATGGTCAATGTATTGGTAATGCACCTTCTTGCGAGCAAAACGTTACGGTTACACCAACATTTAGCTGGACCTCTTCAAACCCTGTATCAACAACAATAGGTAATGGTAATACATTTACAACTACAATAAATTTATTATCTGTTACAAATATTACTGCAACAACAACATTTAGTGTTTGGTTAACCTATTTATGTTCTTCGCCATCGGGTACAATAATGTATACACCTCCAAGTGTTCCGATTGTTTTCACCAACCTTCCTTTATCTTCATCAAACATTACAAATACTTTTGTAACAGCAGGTAGCAATGCCGTTTGGACGCAAGCTGTTTCTTCGTGTTTAACAGGTGGTCCATGCATGTGTCAGTTTATAAGTGCACAACCTGCCGTCGTAACAGTTCAGGTTTTAAGTGTACCGCCACCATTAACTGTTACCATGACACCTAATACATGTTTAAGCTCACCGAATTTTACATTCACTGACATAAGTGCGGGTGCTTCTAACTTTAATTTAAATTGGAATTTTGGCGATGGCGGAACAGGTACAGGAACTACAGTTGTACATACTTATACTGCTGCCGGAATTTATACGGTTACAGTAAATAAAGCAGGCTGCGGCCCTTGCATGTCATTTGGTTCTTATACAGTCCAGGTTTATCCTGCGCCAAACGCAACGCTTTCGGTTAACTCACCGGTTTGTATTGGTGGCACAGCTTCATTTACAAATACGGTTACCAACTGTGTAAGTTTTAGCTGGACAGGCCCTAACAATTATACATCAACTGCTCAAAACCCGGTTATTACAAATGTAACAACCGCAATGGCGGGCATTTATACATGTGTAACTACTAATGCAAATGGCTGTACCGGAACATCAACTATAAATTTAGCAACGTTCCAGGCAACTATAAGCGCTGCGGCTAACACACCTGTTTGCCCGGGAAGCTCGCTAAACCTTACAGCAAGCGGTACTGGCAATTATAGCTGGACAGGCCCTAATAATTTTACCTCTACACAGCACAACCCTTCGTTCATTGCCGCAAATAATTCAGGAGGAACATATCTTGTATCTGCTACTTTAACAGGGAATTGTTACGCTAGTGCAAGCATTAACGTTGCAGTGAGTATTGTAACAGTATCTGCAAATAATAATGGCCCTGTTTGTTCGGGTAATAATTTGCAATTACATGCTTTTGGAAATGGAAGTTTTGTTTGGCAGGGTCCAAATGGTTATACTTCTAACCTGCAAAACCCTGTAATAAATAATGCAACTGCTAACGCAAGTGGTATTTATATAGTTACCATTACTTCAGCGCAAGGTTGCACTGCAACAGCTACAACAACTGTTTTAGTGAATGCGCAAAAAGTATTACACCCTTCATGTTCTCCAACAGAATTATGTGAAGGCGGTACAATTAATTTTGAAGCGTTGGATGGAAGTGGAACAAGTTACCTTTGGAAAGGACCAAATGGTTTTACTTCAAATAAGGCAAACATGGGTATATTAGATGCTACACCATTAAACAGCGGTACATATACTTTAACAATGGTCGATCCTCAGGGTTGCACAGCAGTTGGTAATGTAAATGTTTTAGTAAATCCAAAACCAAGTGTTGATATTGATATGAGTAAAGCTATTTCAGCTTGCGCTCCTGTTTGTAATGTTGAATTTAAAGCAATATCTAATTCAAACTCTATTGCTCTTAACTGGAAGCTTGGAAACGGCGAGACGAATCAATCTAATAATCCAACAAATATTTGCTACAACTCAGCTAATATATATACTGTTGTATTAAATGGAGTAGATGCAAAAGGATGCCAGGCAGAAGTTGAAAAAACATTTGAAGTGTATCCTGTGCCGGTTGCTAATTTTGATATCGGTAATAACGGAGCAACATGGGTAAATGGCACAACACAATTCACTGATCTTTCTTCAAAAGCAAAAATATTAAGCTGGGAGTGGACATTTGGAAGTCCTGATGTCACATCAACCTTACAAAACCCAAGCTTTACTTACCAGGATAGCGGCAGATACGATGTAACATTAGTAGTTACAAGTGACAGGGGATGTAAATCTTCTATCTCTAAAAAAGTAATTGTTGGCGATGAAATGGGATTGTTTTTACCAAATGCTTTTACACCAAATGGTGATGGAAGCAATGATATTTTCTTAGCCATTGCAAACAACATTACTAAATTTGAAATGTTGATCTTTAACAGGGGTGGTAGTTTGGTATTCCAATCAAGTGATATTAAAAAAGGCTGGGACGGAATGTATAAGGGACAATTGTCTGAAAACAACGTTTACGTTTATAAAGTAAATTATATTGGTAAAGACAATAAACCACACGCCCTAACAGGAAGCGTAACTTTAATAAGATAAAAAATATGTGTATCTTAATTGCCCGAAACACTTTGGTTTCGGGCTTTTTTTATTTGGTGAAACAGTTATATTATATATTACTTTTTTTTGTGTTGGGATCAAAGGCTCAAACCTGTAACTATTGGTCAACTTATTTAGGAAAAACAGGTTCGGATGATATGCGGGGACTAGCGATAGATAATAACAAGAACAGTTATGTTATTATGCAAACAGATAGCCCTTCGCTAACAGTAACCCCGGGTTTAATAAGTGATGTGATAAATGGAATTAACGATGCTTATATCGCAAAATTTGATTCGTGTGGAAACTTTGTGTGGGCAACTTATTTGGGCACTTCAACATTCGATAGCGGAGAAAAGATCATTGTTTGTTCAGATGGAAACATTGCGTTTACAGGATACACACAGGGAACAGGATTGCCAACTACCCCAGGCTGTTTCCAGGCAACTAATGCAGGGCAGTGGGATTGTTTCTTAGGAAAGATCTCGCCATCAGGCGCGCTTTTATGGCTTACTTATTTTGGAAGTAACGGATCTGAATTCGCCTATGACCTTAGTTGTGATTTTAACGGGAATATTTTTATTGGCGGTACAACAACTTCAACAAACCTGTATACGAGTGCATCTTCGTTTCAACAAACATTTGGAGGAAGTACAGATGCTTTTATTGCAAAATTCTCTAAAAATGGAAATTTAAAATGGTGCACGTATTATGGTGGAGCGGGAAGCGAAGATATACATGTTTTAACTACGGATGGTTTTGGAAATGTTTTTGGTGGTGGCGGAACATTTAGTTTTAATTTAAATACATCAGTAGGATGTATCCAGGCATCAAAAGATATTGGAATGGATTGTTACATTATAAAATTTGATTCGTTAGGCAACAGGATTTTTTCAAGCTATATTGGCGGTACGGGCCAGGATGATACATGGGGGCTTGCCGCTGATGGACTTGGTAATTTATACATGAGTGGGCAAACAACCAGCCCTAATTTTACCACCACCACCGGAGCTTACCAATCTACAATTACAGGTATGACGGATATGTACTTTTTAAAAATATCGCCTGTAGGTAATTTAATTTATTCTACATTAATTGGTGGCTCAGATATGGATGTTGTAAATAGAATGCGGATCCATAATTATGAATTGTATATTTTAGGCACAACAGCTTCTGCAAATTTTCCTATGCTTGGAACGCCCAATTACAGTATTCTTCCAGGCATGCAAAATTTGGTTGTATTACGATTGAATTCTTCGGGCCAGCCAAATTACTCAACTTATTTTGGAAGTACCGGTGGTTCTGATAACGGTAATGATCTTGCTGTAACTACCAATCATATGTTCTTTTGCGGTAAAAGCTCTTCCGCAAATTATCCTGTAACTGCATCTGCTTTTCAAAATATCTATGGAAATAATGATGATGGGATATTAACTAAGTTGCCAAATAACAATGCCAGCTTAATTACGAAAATAGACGAACTTAAATTAAGTGGTAATGATATTATATTATATCCTAATCCAACAAAAGAAAAGCTGCGGATAAAAAGAGAGGGTAGTTTAGAAAACAAAACTGAAGTAATTAATTATTTAGGCCAGGTAGTTAAAGCCCCTGCTATCGAAAATTCAGAAATAGATGTAAGGGATTTGCCTGAGGGAATTTATTTTTTAAGAATAAATAATTCTACTTATAAGTTCATTAAAGTAGATTAATTTTTTTGATCAATTACCTTTGGTGCTTTAAAATAGTCACTGTCTTTTTTAGGAGCATTTTTTAAAGCATCTTTTTGAGTAAGCGTAATTTCAGGATTGTCGTCGCGTAAAATATTTTTTTCATCGGTCATATAAATAAGCGGTGCAACATTTTCAGTATCCAGTTCGCTTAATTTATCTACAAAGGCCAGCATACGGTTCATATCATTTAAGATCTCCGCTTTTGAAGCATCGTTAAATTCTAATCGTGCCAAGTGCGCCACTTCATCAACCGTTTTAATATCTATTTTATTTACCATTGAACTCTTTTAATTTTTCCTGCGTAAAGATATAAACTTTCTCTTTAAGTTCATCAATGTTTTTATCACTTAATCCTTTTGTGTAAATAGGATTGCCTACGATTATCTTTGGAACACCAGGCTTTCCGTGGCTTTTAAAGAAGCCTCCGTTTTGCAGGAATTGCCAGTTATTTAAATTAACCACAGGTACAATTGGCACCTGTTTTTCAACAGCAAGTTTAAAAGCACCGTTTTTAAAAGGTTTTAATTTTCCATTTTCGCTTATAGTTCCTTCAGGATAAATAACAACACTTAAACCTTCATCAATTTTTTTTCCGGCGTCCGAAAAAGCCTTATGCGCATTGGTAATACTTTTACGATTTACAGGAATATCTAAATACACAAAAAAGTATTTGAACAAAGGAATTTTAAGTAATTCATATTTCCCCATAAATACCGCAGTGTGATCAATATAAAAAGGACAAAAAACAATATCTAAATAAGAAGTATGGTTAGAAACAATAATACAAGGTTGTGGTAAATTGTATTTTTTTGTCACATATTTAATTGACGGATAAAGAAAAGAGCCAATAGAGATCAGTCTTGCCCATAACCGCTTTAATTTAAAAACAAGACTAAATCTTCCGGTTCGCAAAGCGAAATAGAAGATCGGAAATAAAAGTAAAAATGGAATTGCAAAACATAGAACAAACCAAAGTTTCCAGATGGGCGAAAATATGTATCCAAAGATCTTCATGTTAAAGGGAGCGCAAAATTAGCATTTAAACGTTTAATGTAAGAATTAATAAATGCTAATTAGTATTGTACTACCACAAAGCCCGTCATTGTTTCTTTATCACCATCTAAAAACTCTATAACATAATAGTAAGTTGCCGATGGCACTTTATTACTACCAAGCGTATTAGATACGTTTGGATAAGCATCCCAGGTATTATCGTACTCTGATTTTTCGTATACTTTATTTCCCCAACGGTTAAATACGGTTAATTTTACCGGTCTTCCATTCATTCCTTTAATAAAGAAAACATCATTGTTACCATCACCATTTGGTGAAAAACCATCCGGAATGAACAGATCAATAGGGGCAAAATTAATTACAGTTGCTGTATCATTATTAGTTGGATCGCCGTCCTGATCAGGATCCCATACAAAACCATTGTTTGAACTATCAGATACTATTACATTATTAATGAATTGCGCAAAACCTATCACTGAGTTTTTAAACGGACCAAAATAACCTTTCGGGTCTACTCTAACTGTAAATACAATTGTATCACGTTTATTAGCTAATAATGTACTTGTAAACGGAGAGGTTAAACTTATCTGTGACGACCCGTCAAATAATGGATTTATTGTTAAACTACTATTTTGGGAGGTAATAACAGGTTGGTTCAATACAGTAAAGTTAGTTGGCGATGGAAATGTAACTGATAAATTCTCATCCATACTAACATTGGTTAAATTGATAGTTGAAGCATTAACTGCGGTAACAGTAAATGTAACAGTGTAATAAGTATTGTATACTAATACAGGTTTGCTTGCAGCTTTGGTCATACCAAACATAGTATTAGCACAATCTATTACAACTACCGGAAGCGTTGCTGTATTCGTACAACCTCCGGTTTCGCCAACAACTGTATAAACAGTAATTGCATTTGTAGCTGTTGTTACAACAGTACTTCCGGTATTTCCAAGAGGCATCCAGGTATAATTTGTTGCGCCGCTTGCGCTTAAAGAAAAAGTGCCGGCGTTACATAAAAGAGTTGCAGAACTTGTTGCTGTTATTGTTGGCCCGGGAGCAATATTAATAGTAATTGTTTCTGTATCTGTACAGCCAAAACTATTTACACCAGTAATTGTATACGTGGTATTAACCGTTGGTGACACAACAATAACCGAACCTGCCTGGGCTCCCGGCAAGGTTAAATAGTTAAGCGCGCCGTTTAAAGCTAATGTTGCAGAGTTGCCTGAACAAACAACATTAGTTGATGAGATCACAGACACTGTTGGTGTTGGATTAACTGTAACCGTTGTATTAGCAGTATTTTTACAGCCAGCAGCATTAACGCCTGTTAAGGTGTAAATTGTAGTAACCGATGGCGTTACCACTAACGTAGTTGTATTGGCATTGCCTGGCGACCAGGTATAGCCTATGGCGCCTGTACCTAATAATAAAGCTGTGCCACCATTACAAATAACAGGTGGTATAGCATTAATATTTATAGTTGGGCTTGCTAATACATTTAATGTAAATGTTCTCGTAATACTACAAATTCCTGAAGTACCTGTAACGGTATAAATAGTAGTTACAGTTGGCGAAACGATAACAGCCGTTCCTGTTAAACTTCCCGGCATCCACGAATAACTGTTTGCACCTGGTGCGGTTAAAGTTGCCGAGGTTCCGTTACAAACTGCTGTTGGGGACGAAACGATATTTAAAGTTGGTGTTGGTGAAACCAATACACTAACGGTTTGCGAACTTACGCATCCAAAAGTATTGCTGCCGGCAACGGAATAAGTTGTAGTTACTGTTGGCGTAACGACCAATGTACTGCTGTTTGAACTAACCGGGCTCCAGGTATAAATAGCACCGCCCGATGCGGTTAATAAAACCGGGGCTCCGCTTGCGCTGCAAATATTTGTTGGGCTGGCAACTGCAGTGATAGTGGGATTTGGGTTAACAACAACGGATGAAATAGCTGTGCTTTTGCAGCCGAAAGAATTTGTTCCTGTTACTGTATAGGTTGTATTGATAGTTGGTGAAACAACTGCTACTGAACCTGCAATGGCACTTGGCGACCAGGTATACGTTGCACCGCCGGTAACAGAAAGTGTAGCTGAATTACCTGTGCAAATTGTTGAACTCACTGGCGAAACTAACAATGTTGGAGTGGGCGAAACGGAAATTGGAACAGTGTTAGTTGAAGTACATGCTCCGATAATAGTTATTAATGTATAAGTAGTGCTGATAGTGGGTGTAATAATAATTGACGAGGTGTTTACACTTCCCGGATTCCATGTATAAGATGAGGCGCCGCTTGCTGATAATGTTGAAGATTGGCCCGAACACAGTGAGCCGGATAAAGGCGAAACGACAATTGTTGGATTAGTTACAGCCAATTGAACTGTTGTATTTGATGCACATCCCACAATATTTGTGCCGGTTACAGTATAGATAGTTGTTGTAAGCGGACTAACGGTTACGGATGTGCCGGATAAATTAACTGGTTGCCATGTATAAGTTAATGCGCCGCCAGCGGTTAAAGTAGCTGTGCTGCCCTGGCAAATAATAGTTGGTGAAGCAGAAGTTGTAATTGTTGGGACAGGGAGCACAGTTAAAATAAAATTGGTTGATGAAGTACAAGTACCATTAGCTCCAATAACCGTATAATTTGTTGTTGAAGCGGGGTTGGCCGTAATGGTCGATCCCGTTATACTTCCCGGAAACCATGTATAGCTACTTGCGCCAGTAACTGATAAAGTAGTTGGCGAGCCGGCGCAAATAGTTGAACTACCACTTATTGTCATTGTTGGAGTTGGCGTTACAGAAATAGTAATTATGGTACTGCCTGTACAAACACCCGTAGCTCCGGTTATAGAATATGTTGTAGTAACTGTTGGGTTAGCGGCCACAACAGATCCGGTCCCAGGAATAGTAGAACCAATTGGTGTCCATGTATAATTGGTTGCACCACTAGCTGTCATAGTTATTGGCGCCGGTGGAGAGCATAAAGAAGTTGAAGAAGCAATGGCGTTTATAGTTAATGTAGAAATACTACTTGGTACATTTATTGTTTGTGTGCTAGAACAGCCTGTTAAAGTGTTCGTAATAGTTACCGAATAAATTCCTCCTGAATTGATAATTATAGTTGGTGTATTATTTGCGCCAACAATTCCAGGACCATTCCACAAAATAGTATTAGTTAAAGAATTTGGCGCAACAGAAAGTAGGGCTGTAGAAGTGTTACAACTTAAACTATTTGTTAATGTAATAGTCGGACTGGGTGAAGGTGTTGTGTTATTAAAAACAGTGAACGTAGCTACCGATTTTTTTATTGGACAACCTATACTTGTTGCTAATGAACATGTATACACACCTGCTAAATTCGCTTGTACAGTTTGATTATTTACCGGCGTTAATATTCCAGGGCCTGTCCATGTATAAGATAACGGACTTAAACCCGCATTTGCAGTTAAGGTAATTGTAGTAACGTTACACGTTAATGTTGCGTTTGGGCTTGCAGTAATTGTTGAAGAAAACACATTAGATACAGGGCAGTTTGCAAAATCAGTGGGTGTGGCAAATGAAGCCGGTGTCTGCGTAAAGCTTACCATTGAACCTGAAATTGTTCCCACATAATACCCGGCAGGAGTAAAAGCTGTTACTGTATTTCCAACGATGGCAAATGCATCTGTTGGCCCTATGGTAAATGGTATACCTGCAACAATGTATGAACATGTTTGAACGCCTAACTGATTATAAACTGTTAAACTTTGAGGATTCTGTGTATTTAATAAATAAAAATTATCCGCGTCGTCTCCTACAATATCCAGTACAGAGCTGGGAACCGAAGGAGATAAGACCAATGTCGGGGTAGCTGTTCCATTATATTTATGTACTAATCCCACACCAGAAGTAACACTGTAAATAAAATTGTTACTTCCGCCAATATGAAATGCATTTGGATGACCGGTACTATGGGTTGTATTTACAAATGTAGAGCCGTTATAATACCAATACGTTCCGCCTGCGATAGTCCAATACGTTGGGTTAGGTGCAGGAAATCCAAATGCAGGCCCAACTGCTAGCCCGGTTGCACCGGATGGAAGCGGCAACGTGGTTAAGGTTGAGGTGTTTGCTAAAGCTGTATTTGACTCATAAATACCAGACGGTGTAAAACAATAAAACGAATTATTACAATTAATATTTAAAGTAGTAGTAATGCATGATGGATCGGTCAAATATAACTGGTTGAATTCCGATCCGCTTAATTTTCTGTTATAAAATCTTAAGTTGTCAAGCGTTCCGTTTAATGGTAAGTTAAATCCAAGAGTAGTTCCTCCTAATATAATTTTGGCTGTTGGACTATAAACTATTGAATTCGAATTTGACATTGTGTTCTCCAAATTCCCATTAACGTATAATTTTAATGAATCGGGACCAATATAAAAACCAATATGATACCACGTGTTCAATGATGCAGCAGTAGTGCCGTTAATGTAAGCCTGCCCCGCAGGGCTACACAAACTATTTGCTTTTGCAATTTGAAAACGGGAATTGCCCGGACCAAGGTTGGCTAAAGCAATTTGATAACCTTCATGATAATTTAAGCAACCGTTGTGCGCAAACACAATTATCTGTGAATTAAGTGAGTTTAATTTTATCCATCCTGAAAAAGAAACTGCTGTAGGTTTTATAAGAGGATTGTTTGGTAATTCGATATAACTTGCAATTGTACCATTAAAGGCCATCGCGGAGTTAGCATTATTAAACCTGTCAAGGGTTGGTGTAACAGCGCTTAGTGTACCTGTTAAACTATTTATGGGTTCACTGGCATTACCATTTAAAGCGTAACATGCCGTTAAGCTTGTAGATAAACTTTGCGAATAAAATGTAGCTGTAGCTAAGCTAAAAAGAAATAAAAATATTTTTTTCATAAAATTATTATTTCAGCTTGGTAATAATAAATTCAGTTCTTCTGTTTTTGGCATGCTCATCTTCGGAGCAGGTTGGTTTTATTTTTCCTTCACAAATACAGCCGTTTAATAATTTTGCTTCACCATATCCTTTACCAACTATCCTGTCTTTTTTAATTCCTTTTTTCACGATGTAAGCAGCACTTGCTTTTGCACGCGCACCCGATAATTTAATATTCGCAGGCGCAGCCCCCCTGCAATCTGTATGCGCGCCAAGCTCAACATACATGTTAGGATATTCGTTCATAGCTTTAACAACTTTATCCAATTCAATGGCCGCGTCTTTACGAATGTTTGATTTCCCCTGGTCAAAATAAATAGGTTTCATGTCTATCATTTTTGCAAGATCCGTACCCACTTCTACTTTTCCAATAGTTAAGTTTAACGACTCATTTATTTTTATTTCACCCGGCGCTTTTATATCGTATATAAATATGACATCCTTTGCCAAATAGCCTTGTTTTTCAAGCTTGATCGAATAACTTATTTTATCGCCAACTTTTTTCCCTTTTAAAGGCTTGCGGTAATCTCCTGTTGCCGCAGTAGTATAAGTATCAAATGCGGTTTTGGCCGGTAATTCAAGGATAGTCATCTTAACACCTTCTAAAGCCATGTTTGTTTTTGCATCGGTAACAAAAGCCAATAAAGATAACTTAGGATCTTTTTCTATTCTTAGCTCTTTTGTAAATGTATCTTCTGCAGAGGTTTTTGTATAAACACTGTCTTGTAATTTAAAATAATCAGCCTTATCAACTACTATTTTATAATTAAGATCTTCTTCAATTACAGTTGTTAATTCTCCTTTTTCATTCGTTACAACGGTATCGCCATTCATAGTGAATTTTGTATTAGCGATTATTTCGCCATTGTCTTTATCTTTTGTGATGATCAAAATTTCTTTTCCTCTTTTTACTTCACGTAAGATCTCAAAATTATAAATATCATCATCCATGCCACCGTTTTTACGGTTAGAGCTTATGTAACCTGTTTTATTATCTTCTGCTAACCAAACGCTAAAATCATCCTTGTTACTATTTACCGGCTCGCCCATATTATAAACTCTTCCGGCTTTTTCATCTTTAAATCTCGTTTCGTAAACATCCAATCCTCCAAGGCCATCAAGCCCGTTAGATGAAAAATACAATAATCCATTAGCGGCAATAAAAGGAAAAACTTCAGTGCCTGCTGTATTTACTTTAGGGCCAAGGTTTACGGGGGTTCCCCATATGCCACCTTCTTTTTTGCTATAATAAATGTCCATGCCGCCAAAGCCGCCGGTCATGTCAGACGCAAAGAACAGATAATTTCCATCAGAAGAAAGAGCAGGGTGGGCACAGTTGTAATCATTATTATTAAATGGTAATACTGTTACATGATCAAACCCATTTTCATTTAAGCCTGCTTCCAGGATCTGTAATTTATAAGTGTTCTCACTGCTTATATTTGCCTTGCTTGCATTATTTCTTGTAAAATAAACCGTATTGTAATCTTTAGTAAAACAAATTGGTCCATCATTATATTTAGAACCGAGGTCGCCCATAAATATTACGGGTTTTGCATATACACCCATTCCAATATTTTCGGTAGTGTATAATTTTAAATAACTGTCGCTTGTCCAGCCATGTTTTTTATTTATCCATTTTGTTTTGTTTCTTGAAGAAGCAAATACAACACCCTCCTGAAATTTTGTCGCAGAAAAATCGTTTTGATCAGAATTAAATGAAGCTATTTCCACTTTATATGCATCTGCATTTTTTGTGTACGATTTCATTTTATCTAATGAGGATGCAAGATTTTTCCCTCTGCTGTCTGCACCATATTGCTCGAAATAAGTTTTAGCACTTTCTTTTTGACCGCTTTGATTTAATGCCTGGCCATAATATAATTTATGAATAGGCTCTTCGTTACCTGATTTAATTAATTTACCATAACAAAGTAATTGCCCTTGCGCATTATTTGTTAAACGATAGCAATCTCCCAAATTAGAAAGTATGATCTTATTGCCGCTATCTTTTTTCAAAACCTTTTCGTAATAAGGAATTGCCTGCGAATAAGCTTTTGTAATGTAATACGTATTTGCTTTTTTCAACGCGGCTGTTTGTGCCAATGAAGAGATCGAAAAGCAAACATTCAACAACAATAAATATTTTAAACTATTTTTCATAGAGAATTAAATTGTAAAAATTAAAAATAACGAGGTGTAACAACTTTTTTGCCTTTGTAAGAGAACAAATAATTTATTCCTATTTCATGCGAACCCTGTGAATATTTTTGGATCTGGTTAATGCCATAGTCATACGAATAACTTACCAAAAATTGAGGGTTGATCTGAATGCCAACAATAGCGGCAACTGCAGCATTGCTTCTGTAAGAAACGCCAGCCCATACCATTTCTTTAATAAAGAAATTAGCGCTTATATCATATTGAATTGGTGCGTTTTGAACTGCTTTTACCATTGCCTGGCCTTTTAATTTAAGCCCATCTGATAATGTGAACATATTACCTACTGTAAAATAATAAGTGAATTGGTTAGCGCTGATCTTAGTTGATTGAAGTGCCGCGCCGTTTGTACTAAAAAGCATTCTGTCATCAACCATTCTTGGTATTGAAATGCCCGTGTAAAAAGTTTTAGTATTAAAATAAATACCACTACCAAAATTTGGCGACATAAGGTTTGGAGAATTTTGTGACAATTGCGGATCAGTAGTACCGTCATCATTTGTTTTTAACGATGCAAATTTATTTTGTTGCATATGCACACCCCCCATTAAACCAAAAGATAAATGACCTTTATCACCCGTTTTAACTCTGTATGCATAACTTAAATAAACAAGGTTCCTGTTTAACACGCCAATTTTTTCGTTTAACACGCTTAAACCTAAACCCATTTTATTTTGCAATAATGGGCCATGTAAAGAAAACGAAGTAGTTACCGGCCTGCCTGGAAAATTAACCCATTGCTGACGATGCAACACCGTTGCGCTCATTGCTTCTTTACTCCCCGCGTAAGCAGGATTAATGAACATTTCGTTAAACATGTATTGCGTAAAAAGTGCATCGTATTGCGCTTTACCTGTAACAACAATTGCAAAGAGAAATGCAACCAGGGCTATTTTTTTTGTTTTTTTCATAAGTCTCATTTATAATATTTTCACTAATTAATATTGTATCACTATAAATCCGTTTGTTGTTTTTATATCTCCACCTTTAAATTCAAGGATGTAATAATAAGTTCCAGGAGGTAGTTTATCGGTACCCAATGAACCGTTTACATTTGGTGTTCCGTTCCAGGTATTATCATAATTTGATTTTGTATAAACTTTATTTCCCCAACGGTTGTAAACAGTAAATACATTATCAATGCCAACAGGTAATCCTTTTATAATGAACAGATCATTTTTTAGATCACCGTTTGGCGAGAAGCCATCAGGGATAAAGAAATCTGTATTTGGAATGATAAGAACTGTTGGTACGTTATCACTTGGTTCATTCCAAACGCCATTATTATTTGAATCGGGGTTGTTACCTGTATTTGAGGTGTCAGAAACAGTAATACTAGTACTGCTTAGTGCATTGCCATAACCACTATTCTTAAAGATGGTTACTGTATCGGTATTTACATTAATAGTAAAGATGATCGTATTCACGCTTCCCGGTGCCATAACATTTTGACCCGGTGCTAATAAATTAATATCACTATTACCGTTGTATAAGCTATTTGCGTTTAAGCTTCCTGTTGTTACAGGCCCTGATTTCATAGTGTATGTGGCAGGATATTTAATGGTGTTATTAAATAAACTGTCTTTAGCAGTTATATTTTTTAATGTATCGTTTCCTAAATTGTGAACAGTAAGTGTGTAAGTGATATCATATGTTTTATCTGCCTGCTTCGGACCAACCTCTCCTGTTTTAGTTATACCAAAGAATATATTTGGTGTAAACTGGATAGGGGTTGGAATGTTGTTATTAGTAGGATCAAGATCTGTATCGGGATCAGGGTCTGATCCAACTTGCGACGAATCGGTTACATAAACACTTGGGCTTGGGCTTGCTAAACCAATTACCGAGTTATTGAATGGACCAAAGAAACCATTAGTGAATATTTTCACTCCAAACACGATCGTATCCGTTTGCCCGATATTTAAAGTACTGGTTAAGCCTGTAGTTAATGAAGTTTGTAAGTTTCCATCAAATGCAGGATCTATCGTTAAACTACTGCCTGTTGAAATTATTACCGGCGCAGATGTTAAAGTAAATGTTGATGGTAAAGGAAACGTGTTATTCAGATTCTCAGTTAATGAAACATCTGTTAACGGCAACAAGCCGTAATTTTTAACCACTACTTTATAAGTGATATCATAACTTCCATCTAAATTTAAAGTTGGTACACTAACTGCTTTCGCAATTCCTAAAGAATTTACTGATAAACAATTTATTGGAATTAAGATCAAAGTTGTGTCTTTAAAGCAACCTTCTGCGTCAAATATTCTTATGGTATAAGCAACTGTTCCGGTTGGGTTAGCTAAAGTGTTAGTAACGATACCGCTTGTTGGAATAGTTGCCGCAGTTAAATAAGTGGCCGTTCCGGTGTAAGTGCTTCCTGAAACATAATCGTATTTATCCGTAACTGTAAAGTTTGATAAACTAATTGTTCCGTCATTGTTGGAAACACTACCTGTACAAGTAGCAGGAGTAATAGATGCCGTTGTAACAACATTTGTATGAATGCCAACAGAAACCATTGCTGTAGTTGAACAAGTGCTATTCAGATCTGTTACCGTAACTGTATAAACGCCTGATTGAGTTGAAGTAAACGTTTGTGCTGAACTTGTGAAACTTCCAGGGCCGACCCAGGCATAAGATACATTTGTAGAAGTAGTACTGGCATTTATTGTAACACTTGTATTCGCGCAGGTTATACTTCCGCTGGTGGTTGCAGTAACTGATGGAATAGTAGAATCTGTAGGAACGCTCAATGTAACGGATGCGATACAGCCGGTACCATTATCTATAACATTAAATGTATATGTTCCCTGCACATTCACCGTTGGATTTTGAACGGTAGATGTATAAGAGCCTGGCCCATTCCATAAATAACTTACGTTGGTTGATGTTGAGCTTCCGGTTAGTGTAACTGTTTGTGCAGAACATGTAATTGAACCGCTTGTTGTGGCAGTTAAATTTGCCGGTAAAGGCGTAATAAATACGTCAACTGTAAGTGATGACGAACAAACACCGTTCGCTCCCGTTACTGTATAAGTTGTATTTACAGTCGGCGTTTCAACCGTGGTTGAAGTTGTATTTCCACTTGGCAACCATGTATAGTTTATAGCACCTATTGCTATAAGTGTTGTTGAATAACCGCTACAAATGGTTGAATTTAGCGGAGAAACAGTTAATGATGGTACAGAATTTACAACCACCATCACAGTTGAAGTGCTCGTACAACCAAATGCATTACTACTTGAAACGGTGTATGTTGTTGTTATTGTAGGGGTATCAGTAATTGTTGGTGTGGTTAAACCTGTTGGGCTCCATGTGTAAGTGCCGGAACCGCTAGCTGTTAAAGTAACCGCTGTGCCAACGCAAATAGAAGTTGCCGATGCCGATGCGGTTAAAGTTGGAATTGGTGAAACATTGACGTTAACAGTGCTTTGCCCTGAGCAACCATTAAAGTCTGTTCCAATAACTGTGTAAGTAGTACTTATTGTTGGCGTTGTTACAACATTAGATCCTGTTAATGCAATCGGATTCCATGAATAGGTGCTTGCTCCGGATGCCGTTAACGTTAAATTGCTTCCTGCACAAACTGTGGTTGGAGACGCTGTTACATTTATTGTTGGATTTGGACTTGGAACTAAACCAACAGTTTGAGTTGCCTGGCATAAACCGTTTGAACCTATCAACGTAAATATGGTAGTAGCTGTTAAAGGAGTAACTAATATTGTTGCAGTGGAGCCGCCTGGTAACCAGGTATAGTTGGTTGCTCCCATAGCAACTAAAGTCGCATTATTACCTACACAAATAGGCACTAATGGAACACCAATAATTAAAGTTGGATTTGGTGTAACAATTAAATTAACTGTATTAGTTGCGGTACAGCCAAAAGCGTTAGTGCCTGTAACAGTATAAAGTGTTGTTGCAGCAGGATTAACAGTCACGGTTCCGCCGGGCAAT